>CM053792.1:307037861-307637861 GCA_028749045.1 Cupressus sempervirens | reverse complement strand
TAACAACAGGTTCTTTGATTTATTGCTTCATACCTTCCAATAATTGTTTAAACCACATAATGTTTGAGCAACTTACTACTGCTGCAACATATTCAGCCTCTGCTATGGATTGAGATGTGCAATTTTGCTTTTTGCTTGTCCATGAAACCAACCTTTTTCCAAGAAAGAAGACTCCTCCACTTGTGCTCTTCCTGTCATCAATATTTTCTGCCCAATCTACATTAGTGAACACCTTTAAATCTAGATTTCCTCCAAGTTTATACCATAATCCATATTCTTCAATTCCTTTTAGGTATCTCATAATCCTTTTGATTGCCATCATGTGATTTTTTTTTTGGTTTTGCTAAGAATCTTGCTACAATTACTACTACAAGAGCAATGTCTAGCCTTGTGTGCACTACATATTGCAACTTTCCAATCATAGATCTATACAATGTCTAATCCACTTCCTTTGATTCATTATCCTTAGTCAGTTTTAATCCTATACACATAGGAGTCCCAATTGGTTTGCAGTCTTCCATACCAAATTTTTTCAGTATCTCCTTGATGTATTTAGATTGAGTGATGTAGATGCCATTCTTATTATGTTGAATTTGAAGACTAAGAAAGAATTTGATTTTACCAATCATTGACATTTCAAATTCCTTGTTCATTTGTTCTAAAAATTCTTTTCAAAGATCATCATTTCCTGTAAACAAATTATCATCTACAAAGATTTCTGCCAAAACAATCTTATTATCTGATCCTTCATTTATGTACAAAATACTATTTTCATTAGTTCTTTGAAAACCAATTTGAATAAGATAGTTATGCAATGTTTCATACCATGCTCTAGGGGCTTGTTTTAGACCATATAATGCTTTATGCAATTTGCAAACCATGTCCTTCTTGTCTAGATCAACAAAACCTTTAGGTTGTTCAATATAAACCTCTTCATCCAATATGCCATTCAGAAATGTTGACTTGACATCCATTTGATAAACTTTGTATCCTTTGAATGCAGCATATGTAAGTAAGGTTCTGACACCTTCCAATCTTGCAATAGGAGAAAAAGTTTCCCCATAGTCTACACCTTCTTCTTGAGAGTATCCTTTGCATACTAGTCTTGCTTTGTTCCTTGATACCTTACCATCTTCATTTAGTTTGTTTCTGAATACCCACATTGTTCCAATCATATTTTTGTCTTTGGGTCTAGGTACAAGAGTCCATGTTTTTTTTTTCTCTATCTGTTCTATGTCTTCATTCATAGCTTCAATCCAACTTTCATTCTTTAGTGCATCTTTGACATTTCTAGGTTCAAAATCAGCAAGTAAACAAGTGCCTTTCAACTTTCTTCTTATCATTGTTCCTTCTGATTTGTCTCCAATGATCTGATCTGATGTATGATGCTTCCTAACATACTTGGCTAACATAGGCTCCTTGCCTTTTGAATGACTTTCATTTTTATACTTCTATGTTTCAACTTGTTCTAGATCTGGTTACTTCGGCATGGTAAATGTTGATTCAGTAGCTTCTGTCTACAACTTGGGTTCTTGCAACTCGAGAGGCATTAGCTTAGTTTGAACTTCTTGTGACTCAATAAATAAATATTGTAGAGTTGAGAATTCCTAATTAATAGGTATACTTGGCATTGTATTAGGTTCAATGTAAACAAATCTTTTGTAGTCTTCAGGTACCCTTTTGTTTTCTTCTTCAGATCTTTTTGCAAACTCATCAACTTTCACATGTGCACTTTCTATGACTTTGTGAGTAGATAAGTTCAAACATCTATATGCTTTCCTTTTGCAAGAGTATCCCAAAAATATTCCTTCATCACTTTTTACATCAAATTTATCTTTTCTAGATTCTTTCAAAATGTAACATTTGCTTCCAAATACTTTTAGGTAACTTACATTGGGTTTGTAGCCATACCATAACTCATAGGGGGTTTTGAATGAGTCCTTTTTCAGCTGTACTTGGTTCAAGGTATGAACTGCAATTCTAATAGCTTCCTTCTAGTATTTGATAGCAATGCTTTTCTCAATCATTAAGGTTCTTGCATACTCCATGATAGATCTATTCCTTCTTTCTGCTATTCCATTTTGTTCTGGAATTCCAATTGCTAAAACCTATCTTTTGATTCCCCTTTGAATGCAAAAGTTATTGAACTCATGTAAAATAAATTCAGCACCTCTGTCAGATCTTAAGAATTTCAGTCTTTTTCCTATTTCCTTTTCTACTCTAGCCAAATACCATTTGAAATTTTCAAATGTTTCTGATTTCTCTTTGAGGTACATGATAGTCATCATTCTTGAATAATCATCAACAAATAGAATAAAGAAATTTTCACTTGTATAACTTTCAATGTTGATAGGTCCACACAAATTAGTATGCACAATTTCTAGAACTTCTTCAGTCTAAAAGTTTTTTCTTTTAAAACTGGTCTTTCCCATTTTACCAATTTGACAATTCTTGCATAGACCAACCTCAGGTTTCTTTATGTTAGGAATACCTCTTAATTTCCTGAATTTACTGATCTTTATTAAGTTTTCAAGGTTTACATGACATAACCTCCTATGCCACAACCCACTTTTTTCAATTTGAGCAATGAAACATGAACATTCACTAAGTTCAAGATAAAATAAGTTACCTTTTGTTTGAGTGCCTAATCCAATTAGCTTTCCTTTTCCATCCAGCAATTTTGCATTTCCGTGCATAAATTCTACTTTGAATCCATTATTGAGTAGTTGTGCCACACTCAAAAAATTATGCTTTACTCCTTCTACACAATATGCATTATCACATACAAGTTCCTTGGTTAGTGAGATTCTTCCTTTTCCTCTTATACAACAAGGTTCATTGTTACCAAATCTTACACTGCCACCATTATAGTCTTCAAAGTATTCAAACTTAGTTTTATCACCAGTCATGTGATGAGAACAACCACCATCTATGATCCATGTATCATTTCTGCTCATATGAGAAATGAGTGCCATTTCCTCATCATTATCAGACTCATCTTTTACAGCAATGTAAACAATTTAATCTTCTTCTTCATCATCAGAATCATTAGAATCTTTAGCCATAAAACATGTTTTCTTACCTTTATCCTTGAATGATTTTAAGTCTTTCCTGCCATTGTACTTGTGACCTTTCTTCTCATCTTTTTTTTGCTTACTTGGGCACCTAGCAACAATATGTTCAATTTCTTCACAAGAAAAGTAGATTAGAGGAACCTAACCTTTGTATTTCCCTTTGCCTCTTGAATATTTTCTTGGTAGTAGAGCTTCAACCACTTCAAGATCACTTTCTAAACTTTTTTCTGATTCTTCATCACTTTTTGATTGTGGATCTTTCATCTTTTTCCCTTTTTCTTTGAGTGAAAGCTTGACTTCAAATGTTGATTCAATGTTCTTGGCAACTGGAACATAATTGTCATAGTTATCTAGCTCAAATGCAGTCAATCTTCCAACTATGGCCTCTAAATTTATTTTATGATTTTCCTCACATCTCCTTTCTTGAATTGTAGAGACTCTAATTGCATAAATGGGAAGTAGAGTTCTAAGAACTTTACTTATAACTGTCTCCTCATTGATATCTCCTCTAGATGCTTTGATTGCACTAACACATGCTTTAACTCTTTCAACATACTTTGCAATGTTTTCATCTTCTCTCATCCTCATTTGATCAAATTTTCCTCTCAAACTTTTTGCTTTGGCTCTTCTTACATTATCATCTCCTCTATAGATCTCTTTCAGCTTGTTCCACATTTCAAAGGCAGTTTTACAATCCTTGATCTCATCAAACTCTTCATAACTCATAGCAGATGCTATATCTATCATCATGTTATTGTGAGTCTTCTTTTTAGCAATATCATTGACAAATAATGTACCAGAAGGTTCATATTTTTCATCAAGATACTTCAACCCTCTATCATCAATAGAAGCTAGATGAAGCCTCATCAATCCTTGCCATGCTGAGAAGTTATCCCTGCTAAGTCTTGAAATTTACATCTTTTAAGACATCCTGATCTTTAGCTTAGATCCTTGAAATCTTTTCATGTAAGCACCAAGAGCTCTAATAGTAATTGTTGGAATTATAGATGGAGTACCTGAGGGGGGGGGGTGTTGGTGGGGGGTTGAATCAATTACTCAAAAAAAAATTCAAATAATCTCTTAGATGTCTTTAATACTTATTTACTATTGATACTCGGTAAACAATATAGGAATACTGTAATTTAGTAGATTAACTAGTTACTGATCATCTAGTATTCATGGTTATTAATATGCATGCAAAATTTAAATAAAATGAACACAAGAGACACTATATTTAATGTGGAAACCCAATATGGAAAAAACCACCAAGTAACTAGTCACCAATTTTTCAGTCTTCTGAAGTGAGCCCTGTTAGGAGCCAACCCTGTTAAAGGTTACAATACACACTGTTAGGTGTGACCGTGTTAGAGGATTTAATCACCCTATCAGGAGTGGCCTTGCTAGAGGTCTTTGGAACAATTCAACTAAACTATCCCCTTGTTAGAGGATTTACAAATGGTTGTTAAACCAACTCTGTTAAGAGATTTGAAATCATTTCTACAATGGTTAGAAAGCAATAATGAATTGACCTGAACAAGATGCAACTAAATTTGCTAGTTATAGGTCTCTGTTCAGCATCATTAGATCCTCCTTGATCAAATATGGCTCTACTGATCCTTAATGATCTCTGATTATCTTTCAAATTTGCTTCCAAAATAATCAGTCTTCATATCACATTAACTTCACACATTTCTACTTAGCAACTTGACCTCTTACTTATACCATTCAGACTATCAAGCTAGCCCATTTACATGTTACATTTACCAATAAACCATACATTAGTCAGCTACAGATATTACTCTAAATAAATAAATGTTATTTCATAAAATAATGAAATTCTTTATTAGCTTACCTTGCTCGATAAGTAATACTTCCAGAAATTTCTTGAGTTAACCTGCTTGAATTGGTTAATATTGCAATATTTGTAAAATTATTTGGTTGTCAAGTTTACTCAATATGAACTTAATTCTTTCATGAGAGCTCAGTAAGAATTGCTTCTGCCACATTCCCTTTGATGACTAAGTGAGCTCGGTAAGAAATTTTTCTGCCACATTTTCTTTGATGACTGAGTGAGCTCAGTAAGAACTGTTTCTGCCACATTTTCTTTAATGACCGAGTGAGCTTGGTAGATTCTATCATTTTGCCTCGCTGACCATCTAAGCTGGGTAGACACTGTCCTTTGCCTTGCTGACCCTCTGAGCTTGGTAGACATTGTTAGATTAAATAATTAATTTACTAATTATTTATTCTATTTACTTAAGCTTACTTAGGTAAATGCATTTTATTTATTAGTTGTAGCCTAGGAGTTTGTTATAAGTTGTTGACAATACGGGAGTTTTTTCTCTCTAAGTCATACTTATTGTCTCACATTGTTTGAGGACTTTCCATCTTGTGTGGATGTATGCTTAGTTGTCACACTTATCTCCTAGCATCTTCTAGCTCATTCTAGAAGATTCTTTGAACTCTTTATATTCGAGCTCCCTCATTTTATTTTCATATTAACTCATTCTTACATATTGTAAATACATATTTTCTTATGTTTGCATATCTGGTTGTCTCTCATGTCTATTTAGGTTTTCTCCCTTGCTCCATGCTCTTCCTTCCTTGGCTTCCTTTTGACAGGTTTTCACATGCAGGTGATCTTCGACATCTTCAGAGTTGGATTTCATCAACTCCAACATGGTATCAGACCCTCTCTTCTACTGCTTCATTGAAGGATTTTTGAAGCCATGATTTGAAGTCACAAACCCTAGTTTGTTTATACATTTTTCTTCAAATCAGGGTAGCAGCAAATTTGTGAAGCATTTTGGACCCAAACAAATGTTTCCATTGGATTCAAAAGGCTGTTTGCAGTTAGGATTCATATAAAACTTGTCATTTTTGGAGATAGAGCTTCGGGAGGCAATTTTTTTTCATTCCAAGGCTGTCATACAGATGAATTTGCAAAAAACAAAAAAACAAAAAAATAAAATTTAAAAACAAAAAATATATATATATATAAATCAGGAGCGCCACTAGCGCGTCGCCGGCGGGCCACCCCAACACCATAAGCATGCCTCCAACATCCACCCACTCATAGCCCGTGCTCCTCCTCCTCTCGATCGCTACCTCATTCGGCTTGACTGTCACCCCTAGCTCTTTGTCATCAACTCCTCCTCTTTCTACTGCTCCGTCGATGGTTCCCTCCTGTTTGCCACCTACACAATCAACGCCAACTCAACCCACCAACGAAGATCATCAGCACAGTTGGCAGTTATAGATTTTGATAGCTGTCTTTCCTCATATTCAGTAGTTGCCACTTGGCACAGTGCAGGGTGACACGTGGCTTGGGTGCCACCTAGACCTGCCACATCACCCTACCATGTCACCCTACTAACATCAACTCAATAGCTTCTATAACCCAATCCGCGTGTGACACGTGGCAAGGCTGCCACGTGGCACTTTGCCACATGGGACCTTTTTTTTTTACACTGACAGTCTCCACACCTTCAAATTTAAGGTTGTGAAATGTTGATGTCAGCACTGCATCATCACCCTTCTTGCACCTCTCCTTCAAGGTCCTTTTTGACCTACCTTCATTTTTTGACCATAACTTGAGCATACAGAGGTATTTTTCTAATCCAAAAGAAATGTTGAAAAGCTAGTTTTGAGATAGAGACATTGGTGCAGTTATTTTTAGGTTTTGATGCTTTTTGTTGTCCATTTTTTCAGTTGAAGTTCAAAATTCTATTTTTGACTCCGACAAGTATATCTTTTGTGACCCATCTCAGTTTTTTAAAAAATTTATATTTTTGGAAAGCTGGTTCTGTCACCTTTTAAGAAATGTGGTCCTTTTCCTTAGTTTTTGGCCCATGCTCTTTCTATCATATTTTTTGCATTTTTCCTATATGATGGATATCTTGAGTGTTTTAGGTTCAAGGGTCATTTTCCTGGCATGGTTTCATTTGTTTTGGGTTATACTATGTTTTTTTGTAGCTTGTTTTCAGTTTTGATCATGGTAGACATCATTTGTAATCACTTTTGTATATGCACTAAGATAAAGTGTCACTTTTGCATTTCTAGGAGTCATAAACATTATTTTTGAGTCTGTTGTACTTGCACTATTTTTATAAAGCACTATGGGGGGATAGTTGTTTGCTATTTTAGGCTTTCTCCCTTTGTCAAGTGAGTGTCCCTTCCATGACATTAGCCCATGCAAAGTTAGTGTGACCATGTCTTTATAGGTGTTTGTACCTCTTCCTCTCTTGTCTTTCTTGGTTTGTTTGTAGGAGACTTTGGCCCACCTTTTCAATTGCCTATCATCTCACCCCGTCTGCATTAAGTGGGGGTTATGTTTTTGTTCTAATGCATCCTTGGTTCAATGGTTCATTAGTGTGAGCTATGTATTCAATGGTTGATCCTATATATGAGGCGATTGCAGTGGCTGGCTACCTATGCATTTTGGTGAGATGGATCATCTACCATATAGACATGCTCGGTTCATGCCTTCTTCTTCCATGCAAGTTCTTCAGATAGACAGTTTTCTATTAGATGTCAAATTTTGCAGCTTCTTCATGCTTCAGTGATGGTCTTCATGATCACTCCTTGTTCCTATTTTAGGGGAAATTTCCCTAGTTGGAGGCTTCTTTAGTTCTTCACTAGGTTCTTACCTCTTTTTGGGGGAGGGTTTTTCCCACATGGTTTTCTCTCTTTCCCCATTTACAGAGGTTGCATCTTTTGCATTTGTACATAGGTACCTAACATGGCCTCATTTTCGGAACCCATTCTGTTTTCTGCATTCATCTTAGTTTTGTGAGCTTAAGGCATTTCCCTAAGTTGCACTTAAAGGGGGTGTTAGAGTAAATAATTAATTTACTAATTATTTATTCTATTTACTTAAGCTTACTTAGGTAAATTCATTTTATTTATTAGTTGTAGCCTAGGAGTTTGTTATAAGTTGTTCACAATACAAGAGTTTGTTCTCTCTAAGTCATACTTATTCTCTCACATTGTTCAAGGAATTTCCACCTATGTGGATGTATACTTAGTTGTCACACTTATCTCCTAGCATCTTCTTGCTCATTCTAGAAGATTCCTTGAGCTCTTTATATTCAGGCTCCCTCATTGTATTTTCATATCAACTCATTCTTGCATATTATAAATACATATTTTCTTGTGTTTTCATATCTGGTTGTCTCTCATGTCCATTTAGGGTTTTCCCTAGCTCCTCACTCTTCCTTCCTTGGCTTCCCTTTGACAGGTTTTTGCATCTAGGTGATCTTGTGCATCTTTGGAGTTGGATTTCATCAACCCCAATAGACATTGTCCTTTTCCTTACTAACCTTTTGATCTCGGTAGACACTATCTGATGACTGATATGACATTTGTGTGACATCAAAGACAACAAACAATTTGAGAAATTGTATCCAATAGATGTTATGCATACATGTTAAATATTTTATGAATTCTTAATAAGTTAACATACATCTACCGAGTTACAACATTTTTCTATGTGGCTATCCAGTTATAGTAGTAACTAAGTTTATAAGACATCTAAGGGATCTGTGGATTTTTTTTGTGGTAATTGATTCACCCCCCTCTCAGTTACTCCATCTATATTTCCAACAAGAATCTCTTTCATGACGATCACCAGTTGTTCCAACTGCATCTACCTACTATCTCTAGTGTCACTATTGAGATTCCTCTCACAGAACATCTCTTAAGCTTTTGTCACCAGTCTCTATAACTATGTCTATCTACTGTCACTCATTCCTACTCAAGTTCTTCTTACTAAAGATTCCTCTTTGACTTCAATCACCAATTTTCTTGATTGTGTCTTTCTACTATCATCACCCTACTATAGAGATTTCTTTCAAATGTGTTCTAAACATTGATAGTTGACATCAATCCTATAATGCAAAAATACTGAACTCAAAAATTATTAATTTGTTTGGGATATGCTAAGCTTTTCTTTGTGTGTTTCTCTTTTACTTTATCATGTCTCTTTGAGCAACTTGATGATGTCCTTTTTGACTAGAGAAGCAAGGACTAGGGGCATAACCTTTTTTTGCTTTCTATTTATGGTTTAGTTCTGAATAATCTAAAGCATCCACATAAGAGGGGTGTCTAGTATAAGAGCCTCCATCTCATTTTTTATGACCTTGTGTACCTTGATTCCTTTTCTATGGATAAATTAGTGTGGTTGGTTCTTCTCCTTTCTTTTTGTAGTGAAATCTTCATGCTATAGTAAATATTGATACTCATCCTACTAAGTGAATGTATGGGTCACTGTGAGTATATCTAGCACACTTCTATCTCAGGTTATGAACAAAAGGGTCATTACAGACATAATACTTACTGATTAGTTATTATACAAAGGATTTCTTGTGTGTCTAGTGTGTCTTTACACAAGAAACATTCTGTTCATCCTATCATTTATGCTCTGATGCTTATGTTAACTTGCTACATTAAAAGGGACAGATGTTCTAGTCATTCTAGCATCTTATATCTCGAATGCTTACATTTAATCTTTAAAAAACTAGAACATATGTCCTATTTGTATTTCCATGATTGCAATGTTAGTGAGAATTGTAAGACATGCGGGGTTTCACTATAGGCTCAATGATGATAATTGTCAAAGCTTGGTAACCAGACCTAGGGTTACATCTAGCCTAGGGTTGCATTGCATAAGCATATGGTCTGATGATTAATTCACTTACATACTTTTGATGAGGGATTGTTATTCTCTTCAAAGTATCATGATTCTTCATAGCTACACAAGAGTTTGGTTCTTTGGTTTGTCCTCTTTCTCCTTAGCGAATACTTATCATTAGCAATAAAAACATGGAACACTACATGAGATGTCTGTCCATTTACATTTCATTTCATACATAATATCATCATTTCATCTCATAATCAATACATTCATACATAAAATCATATTTTCATTTCATAATCACATCATATACATCAAGTTAAAAGACAAACAATCACACATGCACATGGTACTCAACTCAAAATATCATATATATATTGGTGTCAAAAAGAATACATCAATGCAAAAGAATGGATGCTACTCAAGTGCTATCAATCAAAAACTAGTACAAAATGTTGTTGGCGCACCAATCAATGCATAGCTAGGTTAAAACTTGGAGGAAGATCAATCTAACTCTCTCCTACTCCCTTACCTCTTGGAAAAGGAGGAGGAGATGGTAGAGGAGGCATATTTGGTCTCACAGCTAGTCATGCACCTCCTTACTCCCATGAGTACTATGAAAATTGAGGCACCTTCTCTACCTCATCAGCAACTACTATTGCATATTCTATAAAGTAATATCTATCTCTCACCAACTACAGCTAGATCTTGTCCTAATGTTGCTCTACTCTCTACTTAGCTCTCTGGGTCACTAGCTCTAGCTAACCATGCAAGTCATAGATCTCTCAATTCTTCTCTACTATCTATGTATCCCACATAGTTACCTATATCTATAAGTCTCCCAACTACTATTATGTGGTCTAAATATGCTCTTTAGCTCTCCTTAGGGGCTCCTATGTCTGTGCTAATAGATTGGCTCCCATAGTAGAATGATAAGGCATATCCTCATCACCCTACTTAGCTAGCTACTGCTCCTCTATGTGAGGTCTCTATTGCCACCTCTCACTAGTCTTGCTACCTATCACACAAAAATCTATCCCCATCTACCAAGTTGGGATATATACCTATTGTATCCTATGCCTCACCTGTTGAGGTGTCTATTGGGGTACCTACTGAGGTTCCTACTATAGAACTTGAGGTTTTTCCATCCCCATTTGATCTATGAAGCATGGGAAGGGATGGCTAGAAAAGTATGCCTAGTAGAATGGCATCATCCCTACATCTGCCACTACTGGTAGGTAATCCTACTATGCCACAACCAAGTTGCACACATCTATCATGGATCTCCTTGGACCCAACCTTTGCGACCACCCATGGCTCACATCTCTCACCAAATGCATATAGGAGTAGTACTCCTATGATATATCCTAAGGACACCCATACTTATGCCACACATGAATAAGTAGAAATTTCTCCAATATCTATGTAGATCGACCTATCAGTGGCTAGGATACAAACATATGACTCAGGTCTTGGGATGCATCATCCCAATCCTCAGTCTCTCTCCAAGGCTGCCATACTACGGACACTAGGTCATCAAGACATGCTCTCCACTGCTCAATCTTTCCTAGAGCTATTTGGATAAGTTGGAATTTTTACTTGTAGATCTACGGCTCTATCAGCACCTCTCATCCTCAAATATGGGTTGTGTCACACGTAGATGCTCCCATGCCTAGATCTGAAGCACATACACCTTAGTAGCCATACTCTTCCACTCATGATACACTATCTCATGCATCTCATGGTACATGTGTGTGAACATGCATTATCCCCACCTGAATCTCTCTAGGGTATCCAACATCCTTTGGAGCATCTTTCCCTAGCTATACTTCAATCCATGCTAGCCTCTGTTAGGCATCAAGAAGTAGCTAATGAATATCGCCAAAACTAACACTAATCTATACATCTATCTAGAAGTATGCATAAGCTCATCCCATGTGATTGCTCAGCCTATGATCAAGTCTTTCTGAAATATGGCCCATAGTGCCTCTGTACCAACCTAGGGCACTATACCATACACAACACTCGGCCCATGGAAGGATATATTAAGGATTCTATATATGTCCTCTAGTGTGATTGTCATCTCTCCTTGTGGTAAGTGGAAAGTGTTTGTCTCCGAATGGAAACATTCCACCAATGTAGTCAATAGGACGTGATTCACAAGCACTACTATAATTTGATATAGATGTGATAATCTCAATCTATCTATGTGTGCCATATTGGCAGCATCAAGGTTCCACAATAGAGCTCCATATAGTGAATAATGGGACCGAAATCCAATGTCATCAAAGATAACCTACACACACGAACAAATACAACATGCAAACAATCAATCTCTGCTTGGCAAGAAAATACAACAAAAACAAAAATGCAAATTTGCAATGAAATATCAAATCTTTAACTTTTAATTTTTCAATTAACACCAATTTTTTGTGTGGAAACACACTTTCTTGCATGAGATTTCACATCTTCATGCAAGGAACAATTGGACAATAAGAAAAGAGTGCCCAAAAATTAGGGCTTCCCATGAAAAAGGTGGATATCCCCCTAACTAAAAATTTCACAACCCCATACAAAGAAATATCAGTTTGATGAATCATCACACGAGAAAAGATTGGTTTTGCATGAAGAATGAGATCCTCGCACAAGAATTGATGGGACAAAATTCAAAAACCCTAAAAGCATGTTAAAAATGCATTGAAAAGTGTAAAAAAACTAAATGCAAGGCAAGATTATCAACTATTCACTAGAGGTCTATAGTCTACCGATCAACTATATTGTCGAGAGTGCTTGAAATGATGAGAAGACACGGGGACTACAATTTTAGCCTCAAAGCTCTCCTATTCACTAAAGATAAAAGTGCAAATTATTTGAAAATGACCCTTTGGGCCCTTATATAGGTTTTGACCTAATTTTTCAAAGTGCTCTGATTTGCACAAAAATCACCCCTGGCTAATTTGACCACTCTGAATCCATTTTTGGATCAAATTTGAAATCTGACACACTTAAATAGCTCGAAAAATACATTTTAAAATTTTGGGACCAACACGATTGAATGCTTGTGTAGTCCAATTTTTCTAATGCTTTATGAATTTTTGAATCTTTTCAAATCATATTTTTTCTCAAAATTTTCTTTTTTTGGAAAAAGTCAACTCAAAGTCAACTCAAGTCAACTATGGTCAAATTTGGTCAACCTTTGGTCAAACTTGGTCTTTTGGACCTTGTAATCACTCTGAATTAGCTGTAAATTTTCTTCTAATCATTTTGATCTCTAATATAATCTTTGCAATCATAGATTTCTTCTACATCTTTTTACATACTACTTTACATCATATTTTTGGTATGTCATCTTTCAATTTTTCTTTCAAGGGGGCGGGATGATTACATCATTGTATCTTTCAAAACTAGTTTGAAATCAATTTGAATCTTCATCTCTCATAGCATCTTGTTCCCATATTATTATGTCTGCATCACTTAGGACATCTTGTTCCCTTATATTTGACATTTATGTCATCTATCTCATCTTTTGATCAGTTTATCACATCTTATAACATTTCTGGTAAGATTTCAATGGACAGGTATCAGGACACTCTAAACCCTGACTTCTAAGGATCAAGCCTCATTCTAGGAATGATTCCATGACTCATGATTGGATCTTGTTATCTTCTATGGCCAGGTATCTAGGTGTTATATTTGGATTCCTTAAAATTAATCTCCATTCTAGAGATAATTTTTAAAAACTTATCATTTTTAGGTATGTAGGTGTTCTATCTAGATCCCTTAAGATTAAGCTCCATTCTAGAGATAATGTTTAAAAGTTTATTTATTTTTTGGTATCCAGATGTTCTATCTGGATCCCTTAAGATTAAGCTTCATTTTGGAAATAATCTTTAAAAGCTTATTTTCTTTTAGGTATCTAGGTGTTCTATCTGGATTCCTTAAGATTAAGCTTCATTATGGAGATAATGTTTAAAGACTTATTCATCTCGATATCTAGGTGTTCTATTTGGATCCCCTAAGGTTGAGATTTTTTAATGAGATAGCCTTAAAAAGCTTACCAATTGGTCTCTATATCATCAATTGTAGAACCAATCTCGTTTCTCGATTTGTGCATCATGCTTTCCAATTTTCTTTGAATCGAATGTGTCACTCGCATATTCATTCAAATAGGGGAAAAATGTAATACCCCAAAATTGGCTCTTTGCTATGATAATGAATTATGGTCTATTTTGATCAACCCTAGGTCCTATTTCACTAGGCAATTCTTATTCTAATTTTCACTACTTGACTTAATTGTCAAATGCAAAAAAGCCTAATCTGCATTAATCATACTATTCATTTAATTCCTAAAGTATCAACTTGAATTAGATACCTTGAACCTATTAATAAAATTAAATTAAATTATAAATTCTTTGTGCTTTAATTAAATTTAATTATTTCTTAAAGTTAATGTACTTAGGAATTAAATTTATTTAATTTAATAGAGCTCCAATTTTAATTATTGAATGTGATTATTCAATTAATTGAAATATGCATTTATGAGGTCATATCTCATTTTGTTAAATTAATTAACTTTCTAAATTCTTCTCTTTAGTTCAAGAATGAGAATTCTAAGTTATCTATCTCTTGAATTAGAATTCACTTAATTCGCTCATTCTCACAATCAAGTAAATTTTAGTTGATTGTTCATTACACTCAAGACCTAAGTGAGTTAACTCTACCTATATTGGGAATCTTCCATCCCGACTAAATCTTAGCTTCAATCATGACCATTGATCTAAGTTGATCAAAATCGTTGATTGATTTTTGGAATTATATTTAAGAAGCTTCTAATTTCTCATTAGGGAGGTTGGAATTTGAATTGCGTCAAATTATTGTCAAAATATTCACTCAATTGCTTAATATTTTCATAGATTTCAATGCTTAGCATTTTAAATATCATATAGATTAAAAATTCACTCATATAGGTTAGTTTTCTTTTATCTATTATTAGAATAATTTGCATTCTCATTTAGATTAAATGCATTATCATAAAGTTGCATAAAACCCTTCATACTAAAAGGTCTAGTTGCCTACTTCTTGGTCTGAGAGAAAATAGGTAAAATCCTTCTAGTTAGAAGGAAATAGGTCATTTTGTCAGACCTCTCAAATAAACAATCCAATGTTTATTTTGGGATGATCTTGCAAGTAAAGACCATGTTGAAGTGTATGTGAGGATAGAGGCCCTCAATTTCACATATACAGTTAGCAATATTATAACTACATCCAATCCAGATGATGATGGTGAAGAGGAGAAGAAGAAGAGAGAAGTAGAGGAGAAAAAGAAAAAGGATTATGATGACATGAGAAAGGAAGTAGAAAAGAAATAAGAAAGAAGAAGACGAGAAGAAAAAGGAAGATTCTGAACTTAAGCATAAGTTCCCAAGATTCTAATTCAAGAATCAACATTCCATCCCAATCTAAAACATGTGGAGTCATAAATTAGGAAGGTAGAGTTCTATCATAAGGCTAACATAATTTATGTAACCCCATAAAGTATATCTATTGTAGAATCGATAGTTCATCCATTAGCAACAGTATCAAATGATAAAGATCAGAAAGGATTAATGAGCTCACTGAGCAAGTTGTTTGAGAAGAAAAAATTAGTAAAGTATTTATAGAACAAATTAATTGAAGTCTTGGATAGATTGTGGAGATAATTACTACAACTATAGAAAATCAAGTCTTGTAGTCAAGGCCAAGGACATGGTGAAAACCTTTAATGAAGATTTCAAAACTCTAGCAGAAGTAGCTTCAGCACAAACATAGGTGAAGCATGATGCATCACTATTTGATACAGTATGCACTAATGTAAGAAATGATTTGAAATCACTTGATGGAAGCATCAATGAACTAAAAAATCTCAATGATTATTGAGAGAGATTGTATGTATAGTGTGTACTATCATACAAGTACTTGACTAATTTTGAGAACCAAATAAAGGGAAAGTTGATTGAACTTGAATCATTTGATGCTAAGTTACATATCCCAAAGACTAGTATTGAGGTTTGCAAAGTAGAAGTTGAGAAGGTACATGATGAGATTAGAGGCTTGGGATTTGATATAGAGAAGGCACCAAAGAGATTCTCTAATCTTAGAGAAATTTTGTCAACAAAGATCAACATTTTGCAAAGGTAATTATAGGAATGTCTTACAACTAAGAATTCCTATAACAAATTTTCCTATACTGACTTGAGTGTAGTTGAAGTATCATCTTATGCACTATGCACACTAATTAGTATTTCAAATATAGTAAAGGAAAGCTAGAAGAAGGAAGTGGAAAGATTGAAACTTGTATATGAAAATTACTTTTTTAGAATATCAAGTTGATCGGTAGAAAGACACCCAATTTCTATTTATACAATTTTGTATTTGTACCTTTTCCATTGATTTCAAAGGGGGGCTATTATGTAGAAGGAAAATTGTATAGTGGTAAGGTGTATACGTAAGGGGGGGTATACTTATTAAATAAACTTATGTATTAATGTAAATGAGTGATAATGTAAAGGAGTGATAAGGAATGTAATCAACCATCAAAACATGAATAAAATTGTTATGTTTTGAAGGAAATATTTGTTAGAAATATAGATTACTGAGGGGGGAGGGGGGGTTGAATCAATAATCTACAAATTTTAGTTGCCAACTGAATATTATTTCTTACATTAAACCATACATAAAAAAGTAATAAAGTAATGTTGAATAGCAATAGTAACCATACAAAGATAACTCATAACACCATATTTTGTTAACTAGGGAAACCTTGGCCAAGGGAAAACCTCAGTGGGGATGATACCCACTAGGTAATATACTTATATATAAATTTAATGTTAGAGGATGGACCCTGTTAGGAGTCAATGAGAAAATTTAGTATAAGGAGTCCCTGTTAGGAGACTTTGAATACCTATTAGGAGATTCCAACCCTATTAGGAATTGTGGAATAGTTAATGTGAGATGAGCCCATTGTCCAAACATGCACTTCCAATTACATGGAGAGCTCACTAGCCAAACAAGTAATCAAACTTCTAGAATATAGAAACTTTCCTAGTTTGATCTTAGATCTTGAAATACCTTTACAAATTTTGCATATATCACTTTCATTAAAGTTTGCATACAATTGTTCAACATAACTTCTTCAAGATAGCACAATTACACACTTGAATCCACAAGATGTCCTTAGCAAAAGTTCCATGCCTTTACAAAAATTGTTGCTAGCTTGGCTAAGACCAAAATACACATTTCAACTTAGAGCAAACATCTAGGATGTCAGCTTTAATTGGACAAGTAATTATTTTGTAAATAAAATAATCCTTTCCTTCAATTTTCCTGTCTTGTTTCATCAAAACACAAATATCCATGTTCCATATAGTCCATACTAACTTTTGAGGTTATACATATAATCACCAAAATGTATACTATCTCCATCTAACTTTTCTAGTCATAACATGATGTTAGTAACAAGTTATAAACAAAACAATGCACTATTGTATACCAAATTTCGTACTTGGACAATTTTCTAATTACCAAAAGCTAAGTATCTTTATTTTGAAGGTTTTTTGTAAGGATTTACATCATGTGATACCATAAATGATAAAAATTACATATCTTCATTAGCCAATTGTCAACAATCTCCCCCTTTGGCATTCATGGCAACAAAATAGGGAAAATTGGCAAAGTAACAAAAACTTTAACAAAAACACATTCATATTATATCTATTACAATTTGTCCATGTTTATATATGTCCCCCCTTACAATATACTTTACAATATTTATCTCCCCATAAATGTACTTCTACCCTTAACATTTTTCATGTGTACTTCTCCCCCTTTGACATCAATGAGAAAGGTCAAAATGTCAAAAACTGTCAAAAAAGTGTTGTCCTTGCTTAAGTTGATAGGATCTTCATGCAATCATCAAAATTTTCATTTAGACTATCTATACCTTTATTCCATGTCTCCTTGGTGGATTCAGCTAAGGTGAGAATTGAACATAAAGCATATGATGCAATCTCAACTTCATTAAGATCTGAATACAAAAAGTTAGAATAGGTGCCCTTGGCCTTGACACATTCTTCCAATTGTTTGTCAACAAAAGATATTTTTAGACCAATAGATTCTCTAAAATCTAATATCCTCTTCAAATTTTTTTCCTTCCAAAGTTCCTATTTCCTAATATCATTGTGAATATTGGCCACTTATCCTTCAAAAATCATCAATCTTACAAGATGGATGTTGTATTTGGCTAGATAAAGCATCTAGCTCACTTATCTTTCCTCCAATCTAACTATCAATGTCTATTGTCAGTTTCTATGATAGAGTACACTTAATGTATAGTATCTTCCCATCCTATTAACACTTATGAAGCTCCTTGATACAAGTATCAAGACTTATCAAATCATTCTTAATATTTTGGCAAATGGTGCTAAACAAATTAGCATCATGTGAAATTTGTGTCTTTTCTTCTACAAAATTCAACAAGTTGGCAAATTTTCCATCAAATGATTTCAGCACTACTTGTGCCCTCTATTTAGGATCTAACTCTTTTGCTACATTGCTAGAATAGTATTTAGTCTATCAGTAACCTCCATCAAGGTTTTCTATATGCTTTTTACTATTCTATTCTTTTAAATAAGCTTTGATAAGGATGAGATCAAATCATTTTGATCATCATCATCATTAGTTTCTAAGGTGGCAAGTGAAAGTAGAGTAGATAAAATAGAAGGTTTAGTTTCTAAGGTGGCAAGTGAAAGTGGAGTAGATAAATTAGAAGGTTTAGTGTCATCCTCCCTTTGCTTCTTGGTAGCCTCTTTTACTCTTCTCTCTTCTTCTTTCTTTTATTTTTCCTTTCTTTAATTTTCTCTCTTCTCTTCCTCTACTTTCTTTATTATTTATTCTTTTGCCATTATTTTCTTTTCATCCTCTTCCATTCTTTCCTTTTCATCCTCAAGCAATTTCTCCTTGGCTTCTTCTACTTTCTTCCTTTCTTCTTCAAGTAGCATCTTTTCCTCTTCAATTTGGTTCAATTTTTCTTCAATATCCTTGGTATTAGGTTCATTTAGTTTGAAACCTTCAAATGGATTAGTATCATCAATATTAATGGTAACATTGATCTGATCTATTTGCATAGTGTCACCACTTATTGACATTTCCAAGGTTCTTGGTGTTGGTGGAGATGCTTCCTTAGACTCTATGAACATTTGACTTATTATTGTTCTAGTCTTACTTCTTAACTTATCTTTCTCACCCACCATAAACAACAATGGTCTTACTTTATTTCTAAAGTAAAGTGCAATATTATTCAATAATCTCTTAATCTCTTATTTGTCATCATTCTTGCAAATAGTTGTTGGCATAGACTTCCAAATTTCTAAATTTTCCTCTCTTTCTAGAGTCTTCTTTTGAATGAGTGTATCATAGATGTTTTGATTTACTAAGCCCTCAATATCCTTTAGTTTCAAATTATTTTCTATATTTTATATCATAGTAGAGATATCAATCTAGTATTTTTCAAAAAATTTATACAAGTCATAGAATTTGTTCATCTAAAAAAAGTTTCCTTCAATAACAATAGTTGAGTTAATCTTTTCTATTTTCAGCTTCTAGGGTTGCTGAGATTTTCCTACTAATTGCTTCGATGTTGTCACCTTCTCTACTTGCTTAACAGCTTGTTCTTCTTCCTCTTCATCACTAGACTCAACAATTGTCAGCAATATATTTTGCCTTTTGCCCTGCTTGATGGCTTGTTCCTTGACCCTTTTTGTCTTTGTGGTCATTACTTCCACCAATCTCTCATATTTTCTCTTTGTTTCACTAGGTTGTACATCTAACACTACTACATACAGAATACTCTATTCTAAATATTTTTGTGCAATAGATATTGACAAAGGTTGTATATTCAGTATGCCTTGCTTCCTAGTTTTCTTGACTGCTCATTCTCATTCTTAGTAATACTAGCCTCAAATAAAGATTTCTTCATAATAGACTTTATCTTCTTCTAAGAAGCTTTTTCCAAAGATGTCTAATGCGCTAACTAGTTAATCTCATCATAGGTTTCAAATCTGTATTCTCCTTTATCCTTTTCTAATTTCAACAATAAATCAATGTAACCAACTACTTTACCATCATTCAATTCATACCCCAAGGGATCAAGAAATATTTCTCGAGGTTCTACTACATGAATATAAGTATAATCTATATTAACCATAACAAAAATGTCATCTTTAAGTCTATCTACAATTGTAGGTACAATTCTAAATCTCTATCTCATTTCCTTCTAAAATGTCCTCATTATCAGATTTCCACTTGTAATACCCTAAAATTGGCTCATTTCCATCTCAACATATTCTGGTCTATTTCTAACCAATCTTAAAGACCTATTCCGCTAGGCAAATTCTTATTTAGCTACTCACTACTTGACTTAATTGTCAGATGCAGAAAAATCTAATTTGCATTCATCATGCTTATTATTTAATTCGTATAGTATTTACTCATATTAGTCTCATTAAACCTATTGATTAATAGTTAATTTAATTACTAAGTATTTATACTTTAATTAAATTAAATTATATCCTTAGGCTAATGTACTATGGAATTAAATTTATTTAATTTAATAAATGTGCCTATTTTAATTAATTAAATGAAATTATTTAATTAAATGGAGTACTTACTTCTAATTAATTAAACAAAGTTATTTAATTAAATGGGAAGCCATTCCTAATTAATTAAATGAAGTTATTTAATTAAATAAGAAAAGTGTCTCTAATTAATTAAAGGATTATTTAATTAAATAGAAAAGGTAATTATGAGAGTATATCTCATTTTATTAAATTAAATATCTCACCAAAATCCCTCTTCAGTTCAAAAAAGGAAATTTCCAGTTCACTATTGATCAAAAATAAGTTAAATCAGTTAACTCCTTATTCTAGTCAAATTAAATCATTTAACTCCTTATTCTAGACAAATTAAATCTGTTAACTCCCTTTAATTTGGCAATCTTCCTTTATGACTGAACTTCACCTTTAATCCTGACCATTGATTGAAATCAATCTCAACCGTTGATGGATTCCAAGAAAGTCTATTTAAGAGACCCTCATCTCTTAATTTTGAGAGAGGATGAATTAGAATCTGCATTGAATTATTGTTGAAATTCATACTCACATTTGCTCACATTTTTGCATACATCTTGCATTCTTAGTTTAAATTCATTTAGCTTAATATGCATAGTTTAATCTAGTTTTGTTTCAATTGTTCTTAGATTAGAAATGCATTTCTCAGTCTAGATTAATCTGCACAATCATATAGATTAATTCCATTTCTTAAATCCTTTATTTTTAGAGGGTCTGGTTGCTTAAACACCTCAAATCTGAGGATATCTAACAAGCAATTCCCTTTAGATAGAAGGCAACAGGTCACCTTGCTGGCTGATTTTCGGTTGAACAATCCAATGTTCATTCTGGGATGAATCTACAAATAAAGACTGTGTTGAAGTGTGTGTGTTAGCAAAGGCCAAATATTCACGCATACACCACTATCCAATATCTTATCTACAAGATACCTTATACATACTTATGTGATCTTATCCATTGTGCGTTTATCATTGCTCATTATCTTAGTGACTAATAAATGTGTACTTTTAAGTACATGAAAGAATATGTAATTGATCAATGATTGAAATCTAAACACACCATTCTTACTCCTCTTGATCTTCTCTAGGTTCTCAAGTAATTACATTCTTAGGATTTCACTAAGATTTACTTGTTCCTTCTCTATACATATATGTGACATAGATGAATCTGGCTGATCATTCATCAATATTTGAGCTTGCACATACAAAATAGGCAATGATTCTAGTCAGGTATCTTACATCATCTATCTTAATGGTTTTAATAACCATAGCCTTTCTATTATGCACTTCTTTGGTATAACTGTCAACTTTCTTTTTGACCATTTTCTCACCTATAGGTACACTACCTTCTTTACTAAGACCAGCTACCTCATGAATAAGGTCGGTAGAAATATCAACTACATTATCTTGCATCCATCATTTCTCATCATGTATCCTACTCAATATGATCTATGTCTAATTCATGGTAGAAATGATATTTGAATAGGTCTAGCTCCTTCAAATGTTCAAATCTAGGCTTCATAGTCATATCATGGTTGAAAACTAATTTCATATCCTTGTTCATGTATTCACTCCCAATAGATTCAAATTTACTATTAAGATAAATTCCTACATCTTGAAGATATATTGCATTGTTTAGAGTGATGGATAATGCTGAGTTAGGGTTTCCTTCAGTGGGTTTTATAAAAACAAACTTCAAATTACGTCTATCCCTATTCTCAACATTTTTCACTATTCACATATTCATGATTTTATCAAATATGAACTTTTCCTAAATAAATTTGCAAAAAAATGATGAAATACCTCTTTCAAAAAATAGGGTTTGCCTCAAAATTTTCTTGACAAGTCACTTCTAAGTGCTCTTTACTTTAGATGTATTAATAATGAAGTAAAAATCAATTATGTTTTCCATTGATTACATCAACTTTAATTTTCATTAATTTTGTACTTGCAAACACAAAAAATCTATCAATTACATTTTGTAATCAAATAACTGCTCAAGATCATTTATTCAATCTTCAGATGCTTCCAAGGTTTACTATAGCCTCCTTTCATCATGATAATGCTCCTCAAAACTTTGCTTCATGAAACTCTGCAAAAACATAGTTTTCATCTTTTGTTGTACAATTTACCTTTTCTCTAATACTGGTAACTCTAAATTTCTTCATAACTTGTTTAGATAAGATCTAAATTACAAGAGAGCTTAGGTACCATCTAAATTTGATACACCTTTTCCCAATTTTGCTTCTTCTAATTCTATCTCTAAATGAAGTTCTCAAATTCTAGTGATTAATTCAACTTAATTGAATCAAACTCGATAACTAACTTCTATCTTCCTATCTCATCATCATCTAGCTTTTCTTTTGAGATGTCCAATCCTTTTGCAAATGCCTCATTGATTTCTTCTCAAAGTTCATTAACTACATTTCTTTGTTCCTCATTGTCTTTCTTAGTTTCAGAGTTCCTCTCATGGTTCCTTCTATCATTTTTGATGTTCTTTCCATCTTTTCTTCTATTTTTGAAGTTTATTGCATTTTTCCTTTTATCTCTAAAGTTTCTATCTATTCAACAATACTTTGTTGTATGTTCAAAGTTGTTGCATAATTGACATATTGGTGCTCTACTTCTAGGATTTTGTTGATCATTAGGTGCATGACAATTCTAAGTAGTGTGTCCTAAGTTGTTACACTTATCAGACAAAAGTTTTTTGCTATCTTCATCAATTCTTCCTTCTCTTGATGTCCTTTTATTAGATCTTATTCTATCTACAGGGTTAGTATTTGTAGATGTTCTAATATTCCTTATATCATTATCATACTTAGGTTTCATACAATAAATTACTTTATGACCCATACCATGACAATTATGACAATAAAAGTCCTCAACATGATTAAATGACTTATTAGTACAATCTCTTTTCGTATGATCTATTTCATTACATGGAAATCACTTACCTCTAAATTCATACCTAGTTTCATTAGGAGATTTTTCTTGCTTTGTTTTGTCCAAAATTTCAATTTCCTTGTTTTGTCCAACTTCTTTAGGTTTCTCAGAAGATTGACTAGATTCAATCTTATCATTGGATATTTTTTTCTTTTGGATATGATCTAATCTCATGTTCCTTTGTAGGCATGTTAAATAGATAACCCAGACCAGTCTTATCATAAGTAGGTCTTTGTATTGACATTGAATCATCAAGCTTTTCTCTGCTAGAATAAAGTTTCTCAAGTTGTTGCTTGCACTAAGTTAATTTACCTTTCACAATAATATTTTACATCTAAAGTTCTTCATGATCTTCTTTCAATGTTTCAAATTTTGATGTCTTCTTTGCCAGATTTTCTCTTAGATCTACATTTTCAATTTTTAAATCAAACTCACCTTTGTAAGGATCATTCCTCAAGGTCAACTTCAAATTTGTAATCTTTAATTCATGCTTCAAGATGTTGTACTCTATCTTCATCTTTGAATACTCACCATAATTAGTTGTAGATTCAGTTTTCGACTTGAGATGTTCAATCTTTTCCTTCAATTGTCCAATGTATACTTTGGAGTCTTCATATCTATCTTTTAGCCTATCTCTTTCTTTAGTAAGGAGATCAAATTATTCAAGAGCTTCTACAAACTTTAGTCACCAACTAGATATTATTTCTTAATTTAAACCATACATAACAAAGTAATAAAGTAGTGTTGAATGGTAATAGTAACCATGCACAAAGATAACTCATAACATCATATTTTGTTGACTAGGGAAACCCTGGTGGGGATGATACCCACTAGATAATATACTGGTATATAAGTTCCTTGTTGGAGAATGGACCCTATTATGATTCAATGAGAAAATTCAATATAAGAAGTCCCTATTATGAGAATTTGAATCACTATTAGGAGATTCTAACCCTATTAGGATTTGTGCCAACCCTGTTAGGAGTTGTAGAACAGTAAATGCAAGATGAAGCCAATGCCCAAACATGCACTTCCAATTATGAGAAGACCTCATTGCCTAAACAAGTCATCAAACTTATTGAATATAGAAAATTTCTTAGTTCAATCTCAAATTTTGAAATAGCTTTACAAACATCACATTTACTACTTTCACAAAGGTTTGTATACAATTGCTCAACATAACTTCTTCAAGATAACACAATTACACACTTGAATCTAAAAGATGTCCTTTGAATAAATACCATGCCTTTACATAAATCTTTGCTACATTGGCTAAGGCCAAAATAGACTTTTCCAAGTTAGAGTAAATATTTAGGATGTTTGGCCTAATTAGACAAGTAATTATTTTGTAAACAAAATAATCCTTTCCTTCAATTCCACTATCCTATTTCATCAAAAAAAAATTTTTGTCTATTTTGTATAGTTCATACTAAATTTTGAGGTTATACATGTCATCATCAACATGTATACTATCTCCATCTAACTTTTTTGGTCATAATATGAAGTTAGCGACAAGTTATAAACAAAACAATACACTGTCATTTACCAAATTTCATACTTAGGCAATTTTTTGATTACCAAAAGCTAAGTATCTTTATTTTTGAGGTTTCCTATAAGCATGGACATCATGTGTTGACATAAATGAGTTTTGATGTTTTCATAGGTTTTAGCATTTTCTAAGCTTTTTTATGTGTATGAAAAAGAACAAAAAAAGTTAATTTTCGATTTTCCCAAAGTTAAGCTTATATTTTCACTAATGAGTTTTCTCTGAAGCATCTTCATTTTGGTTTTTCTAATTTTTTGGAATAGCATAACAGCGGTTTGCGGGACAATTGGAAAAGTGTGATAAAGTTGCTAAAAATAGGTAAAACATCTACTAAGCGCATTGCGAGGATTACTAGGTAATTCTCTTTGACTAATACAACTTCATTTGGACATAAAACGAACATCTCTTGTGTCAAGATTGTGTGTATTTCCTTCCATGTTCTCATTTTACAACACATGCATAATTTGATACTAGGTTGTGATCTCCATGAGTTTTTATCTAGCAAGCTTAGTTACTAGTGATAGATCTAATTAGCTATCTTGGGTTATTGGACTTGCTAATCTGTTGGCCCCTTGTTCCACCCTGTGGTTGCAAGATTAGCAGCACATTAAAGGGGAGGGGTCTACAGGAAAGAAGTGTTAAAGGATCCACAAGGCAACCCTTTTTTTCTTTTTAGAACTCACTAGTTTTTGAGTTGTGGAATCATTTTGGCTTGTGTGAGGGGTTAAATATTCCACATCTTTGGACTCACCTCACAACAGTTAAAGCATTAGGTGTACCACCTTGTTCTTTTTTATTTCTTTTGGATAGATTTGCTTTTGGGAATTAACATTTGTACACACATAGTAATTAAGCCCCCATGAACACTATTCATGGATCATGAGGGAGAGGGTTTCTAGTGAAACTCCTCTCTAAGATGGATTCCTTGTAGGTGGGGAGGATACTTTGAATATCTTGCAGAGAGATGAATCTTCAACTTTTTGATTAAGGCATCCTTTCTCTGGAGAGGTTGATACATCACTGGGATTTGATATCATAGATCTTTAAGAGATACTCTTAGTTTAATGTGTCAGATTAATCTATCTGCTTTGATTGGGCTAAAAGTGAAAAGGTGTCAAAACTTTAAATCTGGAAGCTAAGTCCCCTTGTGGTACACTATTGTGAGCCGGTCACCTTTAGAGAGGGTTAACCATAGCAGACAATACCTCTATAGGAAAAACTATGTTGACAGAACCTCAAATGGTAATAGCCATTTTTGACATGGTAGTGACAACTGCTATATAAATTTCCTTGTGGAAGAAATTTCCATGGGTGTGGTTCATTGTGGGTCATCAGATCTCCCCAGCAGCTCTTGAAGATTAAGTTCTTAGACTGTGTTAAAACCTCAGTGCACTGGGATTGGAGGTCACCCCTGTGAGTCATAAAAGTTGCAGAGTCAAACCATTACTAAAAACCTTAGAGAAGCCAACTTTTTTTTTCTAGGGATGTATGCGTGATTGCACAATTCTTTGAAAACATACACAAATAGCTCTCCTAGGGATTAGCACAAACTAAGTCACTTGATTGTTCATGTGCAAGGTTGCTTTTGCTCTTGCTCATTATTTTTAGACGTGCTTGAAATCACCTACTTGCTATCCTACATGCCTATTTATCTGCTTGCTTACTAAAATGATCAAATTTAAAGTCCAAAAACTTTGTCAAAATTAGTTGCTATTGTGAAACTATTCTGCCATTTTGTGCAAAATCATTTGGGTCTCGCGCGAAGTCATTTTGTCCTCATGCGAAATTAAATTGTTGTTGTACATCTTTGCATGATCCTGTGAACTTCTTCGCACAAAATTAAACCACTATCATTGACCTTCACACAAACTAGAAAAATTCTTCGCACGACTTAAAAACTTTCTCGTGCAAGACTTTTTATCAGCATTACCAATTTGGGTCTATTTTAGCTATCTGTAGCTTGCACACTATCCTTTTTTGCATCTATTTATCACTCTCTATTTGCAAAGAGTCCTAAAATAGTGACACTTCACTTAGCTAAAGACTTGTGTCTTGTACTTTGACTAGTCTCGTCTCATAAGTAATTTTGGTCCTTATCTTAATGCTTGTCATAATTTGTGTCGCATTGGTCATAATCTTTGGCTATTCTAGCCTTTAAATTAGACCATTTGTGCCTTAGTGAACAACATTCTTGCTATTATATTGTCCTTTTTAAGACTCAGTCTTAGTGTAGTCCTTGTCCAGGTTCTAGCTTCTTGTCCTTGTCTATGACTGTCACAACTAGAAGCAGCAATGTCTTTTATACTGATAACCTTAAATGTGGTCGTGCTAGGGGTCATAATCATGAAAATTTTTGCTTACCTTTCATTATGCAATTTGTATCTAGTTTGGCTAGTGAGGCATCTTCGCAATCTCCCTCACCTGCCAGGTCATCTCGAGTTCAACAAACATTTTCCAATTTGCAACAAATTAGGAATCCTTTTTACCAAGAGGATACTAAGATAGGTAGAGGTCCTGCATTCCCAAACATAATGTATGATCCTTTCTCTAGAGACCCTTTTGAAACAAAAAACACTGAAACTAAACATGTTCCTATAATGACTAATCATGAAACTAAACAGGGTAGTCATAGTCGATATCAAGAACCACCTAGGGATGAAAAAGAGAAAGAAAAAGACTGACATTGATGAGGAACAAGAAGAGGTGGAAATCCTCCCTAAACACATAGAAAAATGTCAAAGAGACAAAAATTTTTAGAAGGTCATGGGAATCCTAATCAACGAAGAGAAAGAAAAATACTTTCTCAAACTTTCCCAAGAGGGAGCAAAGTTACCTTCTCATTTCAATGTAGAAACTATTGTCAAAACTAAAGAAGAAACTAAGACCTCCAAACTCCAAAAACAATTGAACATTATGCAAGACCAATTGGCTCAGATGATGCATGAGAAAGAGAAACCCACAAAGACATACACATTGGACGCTCTTTGTTCATTTCCATTTGACAAAAGTATAAACATGCTGCCTTTCCCATGAGGTGTAAACTGCCCAAATATGACAAATACTTTGGTACTACTGATCCCCAAGATCACTTGTGAGAATTTGGTGCTTTGTCTATGGAGTTTATACACAATCAAATGTACCTCATGCATTTATTCCCTAGAAGCCTAGGTGGTAAGGCTTTGGAATGGTTCTCACATTTACCTCCTGGTATCAAGACATTTGACAAAATTGCCAATTCATTTGTTCAACAATATTCTCATAATATTCAACATCCTGTAAATATTTGAGATCTATGCAACCTTAAACAGAAGGTTGGTGAACCTTTTCTCACTTTCCTCTGATGGTGGAGACAACTATACACTAAGTATTCCCGTAAAATCCCAGAAACAGAGAAACTTGACATTTTCACTAATAACCTCTTACCTAATTTTGAGTATAGATTCCAACTACAAGGTCCACGTACCTTTGAAGATATGATTACATAGGCTATCTGTATCGAAGAATTTATGGTCAAGAAAGGTGAGCTCACTCTTTAGAGAGACACCAAACAAGGTTTCACTTCCAACAGGGATAAAACCAAACATGTCAACAAGAACTAAGAAATTGTACATGATGGGGTTGTTGACAATGTCAAACCTAAACCTACTAAAATGGCATTTAATCTCACAGACTACCTCAAAGTGACCAAAAATGCTAAGAAGCCTCCCCCTAACAACAAGGCATCTAGGAAAAAACTAAGAAAATCATGGAAAACACAACCCAAGTGAGAGTATACGCCTTTGGGAGAACCTTTGGATGTGGTTTACAAAACATTGCTACAACACAAACTTATCTCACCAATGGATAATCCTTGTCCCTATGCTCCACAACCATGTCCACCATGGTGGAATGAGACCTCATTTTGTGAGTATCACAAAAACTTGAGAGACACAAAACTAGCAACTATATAAATTTGCATCATAAAGTCCAAGACATGATTGATGCTAGTGATCTTGTGGTAGATGGACATAACAAAAACTTAGACCACAAGGCCAACTTATGAAAAAGGAGAGACTTCAAAACCAGAACCCTACAATAAGGTCAACTATACATATTCCAATGATGACAATGTCATTCACATGGTTGAACCTATAGATTCTGAATACTGTGATGTTATTACTGTGTATGAGTAATGCTAGTATGCTAATAGAAACCAAATTTAAATAAAGCTTCTACAAACTAAACAAAATTCATAAACTTCAAGATAGACTAAGATGAGCTCTTAATTGAGAATATGAGCCATTAATGGGCTCTCTCAATAAGAAGCTCTCTTGTTGAGTAGCTTTGTCTAAATAGATAGGATGTATGCTCAAGCTTTATGCTTCAAAAAGGGCTTCAATGGATGATTGTAGATTTTTGGTGTGGATAGATGGCTTTAGTATGGATTTGGCTCTCAAAATAGCATTATAACTTTACTTCATGGATTGTGTTATTTTGCAAAGGGGAAGGATCCAATTTATAGGCAAGAGGCTTGAGGGTTTGAGGGCTAAGATGCAAGGATGGGAAAAAGCTTATGGAGGGCTCAGATTGCATGAGAGGAGAGCACATGGATTGTGCTTCCTTATAGCCAATCAAGGAGTGACACATGTCACATGGTGAGAGGATGGAAGAAAGGGGAAGGATGAGTCAACAAAGGAGGCTCAAGGGATAAAATCTTCATAAAGACCCTCATAATGACTTGTAAGAGCAATAAAAGGGCTTGTAAGAGTCATTTATGACCTAGTGGACTTCATAAAGTTTTATGGTTGAGATATTTTGAGGGTGATGAGAGCAATTTCGACTTGGACTTGATTAGGAAGGTTTTAAGCTTGTTTAGGCTTGTGCAAATGATTAGAGGATGGATTAGGATGGTTTAGGATTTGCTTAGGGATAGGCAAGTGGATGGCATTTAATGAGGGTGGGTGAAGGAGGAGATATTTGTTAACTTTGGCTTGGGTTAGGAAGTTTTAACTCATGTTTAGAGAATGTGACAAGGTTAGGAGGGGATTAGGATTAGGTTTAAAGACATCTTCTAGAAGAGTCTAGACTTTGGATGAGGATAAAGACTTTCTAGAATAGTCTAGAATTTCCTAGGATGAGGATGAAGACTTTCTAGAAGAGTCTAGAACTTCTTAGGATGAGGATAAATTAGATTTTTAAGAAATAAATAAAGTTTTATTTATTTCAAGGGTTTGGGTTGAGGAGATATTTATTAAAACTTTTTTAATAAACATGAGGATTAATATTTAATTTTAATTAAATATTTTGAGTTGGGGTTAGGGGTAGGAAATGATGAGATTAGCCTTTAATCGAAATTAAAGAAGGATTAGAAGATTTTGGAAGAGGTTATTGGTCATAAGGAAATTGGCCAAGTTTTGGGCAAAAAATAAATTTTTTATTTATTCTAGGATTTTTGGTCAATTTATTAATTAAATAATTAATAAATAAGGAAATAATGTTTAAATAAGATTTAAACATTTTTGGGAGGGATTCCTTAATTAAATATTTTTAATTAAGATAAAGGAATTTAATGGCATAAAAATTAATTAATTAATTAAATAATTAATTAATTAATAAATGATGATGTCATCACGACTTTTTCAGAAAATAAAAATACTTTATTTTCTAAAGGTTTTTAGGTGTCTACAATTACCAGAAAGGGCAAGCAAGATAACGACAAACCCAAGACACCATTTGTCTTGAGAGGCCTTACTTCCAATAAGATGGATAATGCATCTTCGCAACACTATGCTAACGTTGTTACTCGCTCTCATGCGAAGTTGGTGCTCAAAGGCCCTACACCTCCTACTTCAAATATTGAACAACACAAAGACAAAGCCATTGCTGGTCCATCCGGTAAAGGTGCAAAACACACAAGAAACTTGATTGCAACCAGTTATAGTGTTCTCGATCAGTTGAAATGAACTAATGCTCACATTTCCATATTTGAGCTACTTAAAATATCACCTGCTCATAGGAAAATTCTAGACAAAGCCCTCACTAAGGCAAATGTTCCCCAAGATCTTGATCTTGAGTGATTTTAATCCATGGTAGGTCATATGACCTCACCTTATCTTATGACTTTCTCTGAGGAGGATGATAACTCGCTGAATCATCCACATAATTAGCCTCTACACATTGTGGTTATGATTCACTAGACATGTGTTCGTCGGGTACTCATTGACAATGGCGTTGGCCTAAATATTGTCTCTGTTGCTCTGCTTAGACAATTGGATTATTCTAAGGACTGTATTGATCCTTGACAAAAGATCACTATTAAAGCATACAATGAAGTTGAATGAAAGTCACTAGGTCTTGTGATTTTACCAATTTGCATCGGTCTTGTCGAAAGGGATGTCACCTATCGGGTGCTTGACATTCCCTTAGCATACAAAATTCTGTTGGGACAGCCATGGATACATGAGATGCATGCTATGCCATCCACATATCACCAATGCATTAAATTTTCATTTCATGGTTTTGAAGTTACTATTCTTGCCACTACTAGCTACACTTGCAATATGCTCAAAGCTGCTGAAACTTTTGTCCCTACTAACAATGAGTCTACTGATTGTCATGACAATAAGTTGAAACAAATTGAGCAGTCATTTAAACTGAAAGAAACTAGTATGGGAGAGTACCACATGGAACCGGTGATGTCATTAACATCTCTTCCAGAGTCCCCTCGACATTATGGGAGGCCCTCAGAAGCAAAGAAGCCATTCATGCTGACACCTCAGACCAAGTTTAATGGCTCTTTTGTCAAGGCTACAATTCCCTTAGAAGATGAAAGTGAAAACAAAGCCATTGCTACATGGCTTTACAAAGAAGAAGCTCTAATGGACCTAACAAAACAAGCTTGATAAATCAATCCTAAGAAATATGGACCTAGTCTTAAGCTTATGAAGCATTTTGGTTACAAGGGAACCGACCCTATTAGGTGCAATAACAATGGTCTAATAGATCCTATCAAAGTAAAAACTCAAAGCAATAGTGAAATAACTAGCCTAGGGTTTAAGAAGGTCCCTTTCCATTTGGGATCCAATAAATTCATACCTGTATCTAAGAGTTCATCTAAAAATGAGTCACAATCTGAGTCAGGTACTCAAGAGGAAGAATTTGATGATGAGGATTGCTACTCTCATCCTATTCCTTATGATCTCACTAAATTATTTGTTGAGCTAGATGAATTTGTGCCATCTGTTAGCACTGTGGATGATACTAGTGATTCTTTTGAGGACAATACTAAGCAACTCAAATATCATTCAGAAAAGGGAGAATCTAGTCAGTCATGCCGTATTGAGTATTTGTGTAAGAATCCAGAGGCTGAAGGAGAGTATGTCCCTATCACTATTGGGGAGTTCTATAGTCTCTCACCATCTAGCATTGATTCTCATGAATATGAGTTTGATAATGTTTCAAAAGCTACTACTGATAAAGACATTGACCAAGTGCATGTCTATGAAAATCAAATCGAAGTGGGTGAAACATCTAGGGTTAGGTCACGGGAGTCTGATCCAACTAGTGTCCTAGAGTTGTCAATTCCTAATGTTAGTATTCTGAGGTGTTTGAATACACCTGTGGATGAGGTCATCGTAGGTCTTGAATTGCTGGTCCATGCACTTAATGACTATACTGTGAATGCAATTAAACCAGCCACTACTCTACCACTCGCACATCCCGAGCTTATAGACTGGAACCCCAATGCATCTAATGAAGTCCCCACATTCCAGAATGACTATGCTCTTTCCTATTACCTAAACACTATTGAACCTATAACATCTTCCACCAATGAGAAGGGTATCAACATGACTGAGATTGACATCAAATATCTTAGTCACATAATTAAAAAGAAAAAATGCAAGAGGTCTGATGGTGAAAACCACATTGTGGCAGTGTCAGATTCCAAAAAAGCAAAAACATAAGATGTATCCAAGGGTGAAAACCTCTCTGAGGTGCCTGCAGATGAGATATTTGATGTCCTTACTAGTCACTTTCAGGAGAGATCATCAGTGTTAATAGAGCCAATGCAGCCAATTAACCTAGGCATAGAAGAACATCCTCATGTGATACATCTAGCACAATCACTGTCACCTGAAGAGAAGGAAAAATTGATTTCCTTTTTCAAGGAAAAGAAAATAAATTTTTCTTGGACATATTTTAACATGCTAGGATTGGATCCTGATCTTATCATGCTTCATTTGTCCATAGCACTAGGCATCAAATGAGTTAAACAGAAGCTTCAAAAAATGCACCCTCATGTTGCATTGCTCATCAAAGCAGAATTGGAGAAACTTCTAAAGGCTGGTTTCATCCGTGCAATTTATTATGCTCAATGGATATCCAATATTGTTCCTATTTCCAAGCATGATAAATCTATCAGGGTTTTTATAGACTTTCATGATCTTATCTTGGCATGTCCTAAAGATGACTTTCCACTCCCTAATATTGATATGATCATAGACATGATGGCTAGCTATGAGATGTACTCACTTATGAATGGTTTTTCTGGATACAATCAGATAAAAATGCCAGAAGATCAAGAGAAAATGGCTTTCATGTGTACATGGGGAACCTTTTGTTGGAATGCGATGCCATTTGGTTTAAAGAATGCTGGTGCTGCATATCAACAGGCTGTTACTACAATTTTTCATGACATGATGCATAGAACCATGGAGGACTATGTTGATGATAACTTGGTCAAAAGCGCTAAATGCAATACTCATCTACAAGATTTGGGTCACATCCTAGATCATATGGAAAAATTTAATCTTCAGCTCAATCCTAAGAAATGTGCATTTGGTGTCACATCAGGGAAATTGTTAGGATATATTGTTTATGCAAAGGGAATTGAAGTAGATCCAAAAAAAGTACAAGCAATAATGGACATGCCACCACCTCAAAACATCAGTCAGATGAGCGGACTACAGGGAAGGCTTCAATCTATTCGCAGGTTTATTTCACAATTGGCGGATAAATCACAACCCTTCACAAAGACCTTACATAAGGGTGTGAAATTCAATTGGAGCTAGGATTGGGAGAAAATCTTAACATAGATCAAACAATATCTTGTCAATCCACCGATCTTGATGCCTCCTATGCATGGGAAGCCTTTGCTTTTATACATTTCAGTCACTGAAACATCTTTGGGAATCTCGTTGGCTCAGGAAGACAATGACAACAAAGAAAGAGCTATTTATTACTTGAGCCAAACATTGGTCTCTAATGAGAAAAACTACAACATTATTGAGAAAGCTTGCTTGGCAGTTGTCTTTGCTTCCCATAAGTTGAGACACTACATGCTTGGCCACACTACATGGCTTGTGGCTAAAATAGACCCATTAAAGTACTTGCTTAGTAAGGCAGCTCTCACAAGAAGATTGGCTAAATGGGTCATGATACTAAGTGAGTTTGACATCCAATATGTTGAACGCATAGCTATAAAGGGACAGGCAATTGTAGACCAACTGGCCGAGGCACCCATACAGAGTCTTCTACCAATAAACATTGATTTCCTAGATGAGTCAATTCTAACACTCACTCACCATACATGGGTTATGTTCTTTGATGGGTCCTTCACACAATAAGGATCAGGTGCTGGATTACTCTTCATTACAGCATAGAGATACTCATTGCCCAAAGTGTACAAGATTCTATTTCCTTATACAAATAACAATGCTGAATATGAAGCTTTGATCAATGGTATGAAATTGTAGCTGAATGGAGAGTAGATCAATTAGACATCTTCGATGACTCTCAGCTTGTTATCAACCAAGTAAATGATGTGTATCAAAAAGATGATGAGAAACTAATTCCTTACAAATGCATGGTTGATGACTTAACAAAGTATTTTTCACACATCACCTTCCAACAAGTTCTACGCATAGATAATAAAGCAGTTGATGCCATGGTCACTCTGGCCTCCCTGCTACAAATACCAAAAAATGATCTTCGACACAAGTTCTTGGTGGAAGCATTACACTACCCAGCCTATGAAACACCTAATTCCAGGATGATCTGTTCTATTATAGGACAAGAATCATCCTACTACCATCACATCTATTCCTACCTTCATAATCAAACCATTCTGGAAGGTCTAACCCAGAATGAGAAACATTACGTAATCTGTAATGCTTCACATTATGTCATTATTGCTAATGATCTGTATAGGAGAGGTCTTGATAGAACACTCCTTAGGTGTTTAGAACTCGATGAGTCCAAACATGCACTAATTGATGTTCACAAAGGCATTTGCAGATCTCATTCCAATGACCTGACACTAGCTTGCAAATTACTACTGGCCCAAAATGGAGCAAGAATCTGTTAAGTATGCTAGGTCCTACAAGCAGTGTCAGCTACATAGGAATCTCATTCGTGCTCTAGCTAGAGAGCTAATTCCATTTACTACTACATGGCCATTTCAACAATGGGCCTTCAACTTGGTGGGGCAGATTCACCCAACCTCTTCCAATGGACATAAGTTCATTATCATAGCTATAGTTTATTTCATGAAATGGGTAGAGGCAATCCCTCTCATAGTTGTTGATGGCAAAACTGTAGCATTTTTCATCACAAACTACATCATTTGTAGATATGGTGTACCATCCTCAATCATTACCAAAAATGGAAGATAGTTCAAGAATAAAGACCTCAAGGAACTGTGCAATAAATTCAAGATCACACAACATTGGTCTTCCATTTATTACCCCCAGGGTAATGGCCAAGCTAAGGCATCCAATAAGGTGATCCTCAAAATTCTTCATTGCACAGTCAGTAAGTCAGGGAGAGACTAGCATCTCTAGATCAATCCAGCTCTGTGGGCATATAGGACAAGCATTAGAACTCCAACGGGCACAACTCCCTTTGCATTGCTATATGGGGTGGATGTTGTGCTTCCAATAGAGGTCAAGATTCTTATTTTAAGAATCTCTATGAAAGGCCTTATCACTGATGATGACTACAGGATAACTCAGCTTCAAGAGCTTGTGTTACTGGATGAATGACAACAAGTGGCATGTGATCATCTACGAGCATATCAACAAAGAATGGCACGAAGCTACAATCAAAGGATCAGGCCACGTGACTTCCAGCTAGGTGACCTCATTCTGAGAGAGAACCCTAAGAATCAATAACAATGAATGCTAAAGGTAAAGTTTGAGCCAAACTGGCTAGGTCCATACATTATTACTGCAGTATATGGATCTGGTGCCTATCGACTTTCCACAATCGAAGGAGGAGTGCTTAAAGAGCCTATCAACACTCTCCACTTGAAGTGGTTTTATAGTTGATTTAATCTTAGCAAGCTCTCTGTACATTTCTATATGTCCTGAAAAAAATATAAAAAATAGGAAAAACTCCTAAAAAAAAATTGTTACCCTAGTGAAAACCTAGCAATAGGTGCCTTGGTAACACCAAAAAAAGTGAAAATCCAAAAAGTACAAAAAAATTTCAAAAAGAGAAAAATAAAAAAAAATTGAAAAACAAGAAAAGTACCATTGGTGAAAACCTAGAAACAGGCATCATGGTAGCAAAAAATGGAAATCCTGCCAAGAAGGTGAAAACTTGGTAAACAGGCACCTCTTGTTCCCAATGCTCCATCTTATAGCACGTCTTCTGGCTATTCTATATTGTTTCTTTCATGCTTTTTCTTTCCTACTTTTCTTGCTCATGTATCTATGGATTGAGTCTTGTCACAGCTCAGGGGCATTCCCCCTTTGTGTCACTATTTTCAACATTCTCCTCATAGAATCTCCTTTGCGACAGTCACCAGTGGTTCTCACTATGTCTGCCTACTATCGCTAGTGCCACTATTTTTGAGATTCTCCTCATAGAATCTCCTTTGCGATACTCACCAGTCGTCCTTACTGCATCTGCCTACTATTGCTAGTGTCACTCTTTTTTAGATTCTTCTCATAGAATCTCCTTCATGATAGTCACCAGTGGTCCTCACTGTGTCTACCTATTGTCGCTAGTGTCACTCATTTCGAGATCTTTCTCATAGATCTCTTTTGCAACAATCCCCAATTTTTTTAGTTGTGTCTACCTACTGTTGCTAAGGTCATGTCTCTAGATTTCTTTTGGAAATTCTCTCTTGCATTAGTCACCAGTCATCTTGGCTATGTTTGTCTACCGTCGCTTAGTCCTCTTTAGGTTCTTCATCGTGAAGATTCCTTTTTGACCTCAGTCACTAGTCATTCTGACTACATCTGCCTACTGTCGTCACCCTACTGAAGAGATTTCTTTCAAACTTGTTCTAGATATTAACACTTGAAAACATTGAACTCAAAAATGATATACTTGTTTGGATATGTTAAGGTTTTTCTTTGTTGCTTTGTTTTTGCTTTATCATATCTCCTCAAGCAACTCGATGATGTCATCTTCGATTAGAGAAGTAATGACTGGGGGCATGATTTTTTTCTTTGCTTTTTGTTTTCAGTTTAGTTCCAATAAGTTGATCTATTCCTATAAAAGGGGTGTCCACTATAAGAGCCTTCATCTCATATTAGATGGCCGTGTGTACCTCGACTCCTTTTATATGAATACACTAATAATGTTGGTTCTTCTCCTTGTTTGTTGGAGTGAACTCTTCATGCTATAGTAAATACGGATACTCGTCCTACTAAGTGAACGTACAAGTCACTACGAGTATATCTAGCACACTTTTGTCTCAGGTTATGAATGCAAGGGTCATTGCGGACAGTATAAAAACTAAGTACTTAGCATAAGATGGATCTCCCATGTGTTTGGTGTGTCTATTATGCAAGCAACATTCAAGTCATCCTAGCGTCTATGCTTTGATGCTTATGTTAACTTGCTACATTAAAAGGGACAAATGTTCTAGTCATTCTGGCTTCTTGTGCCTCAAATGCTTACATTTAATCTTGACAAACCAATAATGTATGTTATATTCATATTTCCATGATTGTAATGTCAATAAGAATTGTATAACATATGAGCTTTATTTTATATCCTGTGATGACTAAATATCGAGGCTTGATAACCAAACCTAGGGTTGCATTTAATAGTCTTGCATTACATACTTCATTTGCATAAGTACGCAATTTGATGGTCATTCTATTCATACTCTACATGTATCAGATTCTTTCGCGGTTGTACAAGCGTTTGGTTCATCGATTCACATTCTTCAATGGAATACTTGTGACTATCAAACAAAAACATGCAACACTATGTGAGATATCAGCTCATACATATGCATTCTATCTAAGTACAACATACATCTCATGTACATCAAAGCAAAACAAAATAGACAATGACATGTACACAAAAAATTGGCTAAAAATCTCATATATATATATATATATATATCAAAAGAATGGGTCAATACAAAAATGGGTGCTACTTGAGCGCTATTGATCAAAAATGATACATGTGGTGCTGACTCACCAATCGATACATAGCCAGGGATCAAAATCAAAGATCAGGCATAGATTCTCTAACTTTGTCCCAAATCCTCACCTCTAGGAGGAGTAGGAGGAGCAAGGGCAGTAGGTGGAAGAGGCGACGGTGGCATATCTGGCCTGATAGGAGGTCATGCACCCCTAGACTCTCATGCATACTAAGAATATCGCTGCACCTAAAGTGTCTCATCAGGTACTACACTCATATATGCCACATAATAATATGTTGCCTTGGCTAACTGGAAGTAGATCTCATCTTGTGCTAGCTCCAATATTTGGTTTGCAGTCTCAGCACACTCCCTCCAAAGATCTGTATCCCACTGTCACTCTACCAGCTGCACATTTCGGACCACCACTACAATCTATAACTCTCCCAACTATTGAGAGGCCTAACAAACCTGCTCTCGATACCACTACACCATGTCCTGCACCCCACCCATTGGCTGATCTAGCATGTCCTTATCTACCATCTTTGGTGCCTACTACTATGGAGGTGCCTACGGCTATGGTGGTACCTGTGGCTGTGGAGGCACCTGTTGCTGTGGACCCTCCTACTATGGAGCCTGCTTCTCTATCCTCTGCCTTCGCTATCTACTGTGTCCTGCCCCACTGCCCCTAGCATCTGGGTCTAATCCCATCTGACATGGGGGAATAAGAATCTTCTGTACCTAGTGCTGGACCTGTGGCTGAATTTGTGGCTGACCTAGCAGCTGTGGCTATGCTTGCTACTGCTAGGGCACCTATCTCTGTATTTTCCTTGCCATCCCTAGTGGATCTGTGAAGCATGGGAATGGATGGCTGATTAAAAATGCTTGATATGTAGGATCATCCCTGCATCTACTACCTTTGGTAGGTAGTCCCACTGAACTATAGCTAAATTGCAGATATCTATCATGGATCACCCTGGATCCATTCGTAGTGGCCATCCCCACTCAACGTCCTTCTGCACCCTGGCATAGGCATAGTACTCATGTGAAATGTGCTAGAGATGGCCATATTGCCACCATACTCATGAAATAGAAAATCTCTCTATAACTGATGTCATCCTACCTGCCAGAGGTTGAGAACTAAACATCCATGGCAACTCTCTGGGGGCATCATCCTGGTCCTCTGTCTCTCTCCAAGGTCGCCATATAATGGACACCAGGTCATCAAGATGCGTCCACCAGTGCTCAGTCTTACCCAGGTGGGCCTAGGTAATATGCCGTTGATATCTACATATGTAGGGCTCCATAGGCTCTTTGGCATCCTCAAAAATTGGCCGACATACAGGAAGATGCTCCCAGGCCCAGATCTATAAAACATAAACCCCCGCTACCATGGTCTTCTTCTCATGGAAGATGAGCTCGTGCATCTCATGGAAAAGGTGGGCCAACATGCTCTGACCCTACTCGAAGATCTCTGGTGCCTCTAGCATCCTGTGAAGCATGGCACCCCATCCCCTCTCCAACCCATGTTGTCCTCTATCAAGACATAAGAAGCAGCTCAGAAATATACCCAACACAGATGCCAACTTGTGTGTTGGTCCATAGGTATGCATTAGCTCATCCTAGCTGATGGCCCTACCTCTCGGTAGCTCTCTCCCAAATACAACAAATAATACCTCTATCCCTACTCGGGGCACTGTATCATAGATGAACCAAGTGCCATGAAAAGAAATCCTCAGAATCCTCCAGATGTCCTCTGGAGTGATGGTCATCTCGCCCATCAGCAAGTGGAAGGTGTTCATCTTCGAATGGAAATGCTCCACCAAAGCTATTAGTAAACTGTGATTCACCATCACATCTAGAATTTGACATAGAGAGGACAACCCCAATTGAGCAATGTGTGCCTGATCTATGTCATCAAGACTTTGCAATAACTCTCCATATGGCAGATAGTGTGATCTAAATGAAACATCACCAAAAGACTATTGCACACACAAACAATAAACAACAAACAAAATGATCAGTATCAAGTTGAAATGATGCACCAAAACCAATAAAAATACAATTTTTGAGTGTGAAAATCAATTTTTTAAGCATAACTATCACAAAATTTTGTGCAAAATTTGTGAAAGCTTGTGTGGAGATCTTCAGTTTCATGCAAAATTATTCTTTCTTCTTGCGAAGAATCTTGCCATCGTGCAAAAAAAGATCTATTCGTGTGAGAAAAGAGATTCTCATGCAAGAAACAAATCGCCTCGTGCGAAGAATCTAAATCTTCGTGCGAAACCTAATGCGGCCCATGCGAAGATCCTCCGATCATGCACAAAGAAATAATGCACCTTATTTCTTCGGATGAAGAAAGAAGATCTTCACATGAGAAGAGATTGGTCTCACACGAAGACCGAATTGACAATCCTAAAACTTGCTAAAACATGCAATAAATAGCCTTGAAATGCATGAAAATAAAAGTACGAAGGAAGGTACTCGATGACTCACCAGTGGTCCATAGTCTGTTGGGAGACTGTGACGTCTGGAGTGCTTGAATCGATGATGTCTCATGCTAACTTGCATGTCTCTCTCAAAGCTCAAATCAATACAAGACAAATGCACAAATGAATTGAAAATGACCCCTCGAGCCCTTATATAGTTGTTGACCCAAAATTTTCAAAGTGCTCAGATTTGTGCAAAAATCACACGCCTAGCTAATTGGACCGTTCTAGATCCATTTTCAGAATCAAATTCAAAATTTGACACACCTAAGAGCCTCAAAAATGCTTTTTAAAATTTTGAGGACCGACGTGATTGAATGCTTGTGTAGCCTAAAATCTATATGATAATTTGTGATTCTTGGAATCCTTTCAACTTTACCTTCTCCATATTTTCAAAATTCATTTTTAAAATAGTCAACTCACGTCAACTATGGCTACATCTGATCAACTTTTGGTCAAACTTGGTCTTTGTGACTTCGCAATCATTTCAAATCAAACCTGAATCTTCTTTCGATCGTTCTGATCTCTTTTACATTCTGTTGAATCTAAGATTTCTTCTACTGCTTTACATCATATTTCTGGTGTGTCATCTTTCAATTTTTCTCCTGAGGGGGCAGGATGATTACATCATTGAATACTTATTTCTCAGGGCATCTAGTTCCTATCTCATGTCCTCATCACTTGGGGCATCTCATCACTCAGGGCATCTTGTTCCCTTCTATCTGGCATCTTTGTCATCTATCTTATCTTTTTATCAATTGATCAAACTTATAACAACTCTTCTCCAATTTCAATGGATAGGTATTGGGACAATCAAACAAAAACTCTTGAGGATCAAGCCTCGTTCTAGGGATGATTCTACGACTCATAATTGGACCTTGTTATCTTTCTTTTATCAATCTTAGGTATCTAGGTGTTCTATTTGGATCCTTGAAGGTTAAGCTCTGTTTTGGAGATAATCTTCTAAATGCTATCAATCTTAGGTATCTAGGTGTTCTATCTGGATCCTTGAAGATTAAACTCCATTATGGAGACAATCTTCTAAATGCTATCAATTCCAAGTATCTAGATGTTCTATCTAGATCCTTAAAGATTACGCTCTGTTCTAGAGATAATCTTTTAAATGCTATCGATATTAGGTATCTAGGCGCTTTACTTAGATTCCTTAGGATTAAGCTCTGTTCTAGAGATAGTTCTTAAAAGCTTATCAATTGGTCTCCATGTAATCAACTTCGGAACCAATCTCAGGTTCGCATCATGCTTTCCGATTATCTTTGAATTAAACGTGTTGCTCACACATTCATTCAAAGAGGGGCAAAATGTAATAAACCAAAATTGGCTCATTGCCATTTCAACCAATTCTACTCTATTGCTGACCAATCCTAAAGTCCTATTCCATTAGGAAAATTTTTATTTGGCTACTCGCTACTTGACTTAATTGTCAGATGCAGAAAACTCTAATATGCATTCATCATGCTTATTATTTAATTCCTATAGTATTTACTCATATTAGTCACATTAAACCTATTGATTAATATTTAATTTAATTACTAAGTATTTATACTTTAATTAAATTAAATTATATCCTAAGGCTAATGTACTATGGAATTGAATTTATTTAATTTAATAAATATTCCTTTTTAATTAATTAAATAAAATTATTTAATTAAATGGATTACTTACTTCTAATTAATTAAACAAAGTTATTTAATTAAATGGGAAGCCATTCCTAATTAATTAAATGAAGTTATTTAATTAAATAAGAAAAGTGTCTCTAATTAATTAAAGGATTATTTAATTAAATAGAAAAGGTAATTATGAGAGTATATCTCATTTTATTAAATTAAATATCTCCCCAAAATCTCTCTTCAATTCAAAAAAGGAAATTTTCTGTTCACTATTGATCAAAAATAAGTTAAATCAGTTAACTCCTTATTCTACTCAAATTAAATCAGTTAACTCCTTATTCTAGTCAAATTAAATCTATTAACTCCCTTTAATTTGGGAATCTTCCTTTACGAATGAACTTCACCTTTAATCCTGACCGTTGATTGAAATTGATCTCAACCATTGTTGGATTCTAGGAAAGTCTATTTAAGAGACCCTCATCTCTTCATTTTGAGAGAGAATGAATTAGAATTTGCATTGAATTATTGTTGAAATTCATTCTCACATTTTCTCACATTTGCTCACATTTTTGCGTACATCTTGCATTCTTAGTTTAAATTCATTTAGCTTAATATGCATAGTTTAATCTAGTTTTGTTTCAATTGTTCTTAGATTAGAAACACATTTCTCATTCTAGATTAATCTGCACAACCATATAGATTAATTTCATTTCTTAAATCCTTCATTCTTAGAGGGTCTGGTTGCTTTAACACCTCAAATATGAGGATATCTAACAAGCAATTCCCTTTAGATAGAAGGCAATAGGTCGCCTTGCCGGCTAATTTTTGGATGAACAATCCAATGTTCATTCCTGGATGAATTCGCAAATAAAGGCTATGTTGAAGTGTGTGTGTTAGCAGAGGCCACATATTCATGCATACACCACTATCCAATATCTTATCTACAAGATACCTTCTACATACTTATGTGATCTTATCCATTGTACGTTTATCATTGCTCATTATCTTAGTGACTAATAAATGTGTACTTTTAAGTACATGAAAGAATATGTAATTGATCAATGATTGAAATCTAAACACACCATTCTTACTCCTCTTGATCTTCTCTAGGTTCTCAAGTAATTACATTCTTAGGATTTCACTAAGATTTACTTGTTCCTTCTCTATACATATATGTGACATAGATGAATCTAGCTGATCATTCATCAATCTTTGAGCTTGCACATACAAAATAGGCAATGATTCTACTCAGGTATCTTACATCATCTATCTTAATGGTTTTGATAACCACAACCTTTCTATTATGAACTTCTTTGGTATAACTCTCAACTTTCTTTTTGACCATTTTCTCACCTATAGGTACACTACCTTGTTTACTAAGACTAGTTACCTCATGAATAAGGTCGATAGAAATATCAACTACATTATCTTGCATCCATCGTTTCTCATCATGTATCCTACTCAATATGATCTGTGTCTAATTCATGGTAGAAATGATATTTGAATAGATCTAGCTCCTTCAAATGTTCAAATCTAGGCTTCATAGTCATATCATGGTTGAAAACTAATTGCATATCCTTGTTCATGTATTCACTCCCAATAGATTCAAATTTACTATTAAGATAACTTCCTACATCTAGAAGATATACTGTATTTTTTAGAGTGATGGATAATGCTAAGTTAGGGTTTCCTTCAGTGGGTTTTACAAAAACAAACTTCAAATTAGGTCTATCCCTATTCTCAACATTTTGTACTATTCACATATTCATGATTTTATCAAATATGAACTTTTCCTAAATAAATTTGCAAAAAAATGATGAAATGCCTCATTCAAAAAATAGGGTTTGCCTCAAACTTTTCTTGACAAGTCACTTTTGACTGCTCTTTACTTTAGATGTATTAATAATGAAGTAAAAATCAATTATGTACTCTATTTATTCCATCAACTTTAATTTTCATTAATTGTGTACTTGCAAACACAAAAAATCTGTCAATTACATTTTGTAATCAAATAACTGCTCAAGATCAGTTATTCAATCTTCAGATGCCACCAAGGTTTACGATAGCCTCCTTTCATCATGGTAATGCTCCTCAAAACTTTACTTCATGAAACTTTGCAACAACATAGTTTTCATCTTCTACTGTAGAATTAACCTTTTCTGTAATATTGGTAACTTTGAATTTCTTCATAACTTGTTTAGATAAGATCTAAATTACAAGAGAGCTTAGGTACCATCTAAACTTGATACACCTTTTCCCAATTTTGCTTCCTCTAATTCAATCTCTAAATGAAGTTCTCAAATTCTAGTGATTAATTCAACTTAATTGAATCAAACTTGATAACTAACTTCTATCTTCCTATCTCATCATCATCTAGCTTTGCTTTTTAGATGTCCAATCCTTTTGCAAATGACTCATTGAGTTCTTCTCAAAGTTCATTGACTACATTTCTTTTTTCCTCATTGTCTTTCTTAGTTTCAGAGTTCCTCTCATGGTTCCTTCTATCATTTCCAATTTTCTTTCCATCTTTTGTTTTATTTTTGAAGTTTATTCCATTTTTCCTTCTATCTCTAAAGTTTCTATCTATTCAACAATACTTTGTTGTATGTTCGAGGTTGTTGTATAATTCACATATTGGTGCTCTACTTCTAGGATTTTGTTGATCATTAGGTGCATGAAAATTATAAGTAGTGTGTCCTAAGTTGTTACACTTATAACACAAGATTTTTCTTCTATTTTCATCAAGTCTTCATTCTCTTGATGTCCTTTCATTAGATCTTCTTCTATCTACAGGGTTAGTATTTCTAGATGTTCTAATATTCCTTCTGTCATTATCATACTTAGGTTTCCTACAATAAATTACTTTATGACCCATACCATGACAATTATGACAATAAAAGTCCTCAACATGATTAAATGACTTATTAGTACAATCTCTTTTCGTGTGATCTATTTCATTACATGGAAATCACTTACCTCTAAATTCATACCTGGTTTCATTAGGAGATTTTGCTTGCTTTGTTTTGTCCAAAATTTCAATTTCCTTATCTTGTGCAACTTCTTTAGGTTTGTCAGAAGATTGACTAGATTCAATCTTATCATTGGATTTTTTTTTCTTTTGGATATGATCTAATCTCATGTTTCTTTGTAGGCATGTTAAATAGATAACCAAGACTAGTCTTATCATAAGTAGGTGTTTGTATTGACATTGAATCATCAAGCTTTTCTCTGCTAGAATAAAGTTTCTCAAGTTGATGCTTGCACTAAGTTAATTTACCTTTCACAATAATATTGTACATCTAAATTTCTTCACGATCTTCTTTCAATGTTTCAAATTTAGATGTCTTCTTTGCCAAATTTTCTCTTAGATCTACATTTTCAATTTTTAAATCAAACTCAACTTTGCAAGGATCATTCCTCAACGTCAACTTCAGATTTGTAACATTTAATTCATGCTTCAATATGTTGTACTCTATCTTCATCTTTGAATACTCACTATAATTAGTTGTAGATTCAATAGATTCAGTCTTGGACTTGAGATGTTCAATCTTTTCCTTCAATTGTCCAATGTATACTTTGGAGTCTTCATATCTATCTTTTAGCCTATCTCTTTCTTTAGGAAGGAGATCAAATTAATCAAGAGCTTCTACAAACTTTAGTCACCAACTAGATATTATTTCTTAATTTAAACCATACATAACAAAGTAATAAAATAGTGTTGAATGGTAATAGTAACCATGCACAAAGATAACTCATAGCATCATATTTTATTGACTAGGGAAACCCTGGTGGGGATGATACCTACTAGATAATATACTAGCATATAAGTTCCTTGTTAGAGAATTGACCCTATTATGATTCAATGAGAAAATTCAATATAAGGAGTCCCTATTATGAGAATTTGAATCGCTATTAGGAGATTCTAACCCTATTAGGATTTGTGCCAACCCTATTAGGAGTTATAGAATAGTAAATGGAAGATGAACCCAATGCCCAAACATGCACTTACAATTATGAGAAGAGCTCATTGCCTAAACAAGTAATCAGACTTATTGAATATAGAAAATTTCTTAATTCAATTTCAAATTTTGAAATAGCTTTACAAACTTCACATATACTACTTTCACAAGGGTTTTTATACAATTGCTCAACATAACTTCTTCAAGATAACACAATTACACACTTGAATCTAAAATATGTCCTTTGCATAAATAGCATGCCTTTACATAAATATTTTTTAGGTTGGCTAAGGCCAAAATACACTTTTCCAAGTTAGAGTAAATATCTAGGATGTCTGGCCTAATTAGACAAGTAATTATTTTGTAAACAAAATAATCCTTTCCTTCAATTCCACTATCATATTCCATCAAAAAATAAATTCTCTATTTTGTATAGTCCATACTAAATTTTGAGGTTATGCATGTCATCATCAACATGTATACTATCTCCATCTAACTTTTTTGGTCATAATATGAAGTTAGCAACAAGTTATAAACAAAACAATACACTATTGTTTACCAAATTCCATACTTAGACAATTTTTTGGTTACCAAAAGCTAAGTATCTTTATTTCTAAGGTTTCCTATAAGCATGGACATCATGTATTGACATAAATGACAACAATTACATATCTTCATTAGCCAATTGTGAACAATTTTGTGTACTTACTTTTGTTTATTTTTTACTATGTATGCCATCATTTTGGAACTTAGTCAATTTTTCCAAATGTTTCCATCAATGAAAAAGGGGGATTTTTTTGAAATATGGTGAGATAGATGTATTTATGATTGTCATTTATGGCAACATTTATTCAACATTTCATTTATAAAGTTACAAATAGAAAATTTTCTAAGTGTTAAACAATTTGTAGTAGCACAAAGAAAAAATGTGATCTGTATAGATGACTCATTGAGAGTTATCTTATGTGTAGTTAAGAAAAGCTCCATGATAGTGTCATGATGATGTGTACTAATGTGCAAGTATGTATGCATAGTATGGAGTGAGTTATGATCAAAATATTGGTATGGGTATTTAACAAAGCAAAACAAATCATAGCAGAGAATTGGTTTGTACAGCTTTAGGAATTATTTTGGTTACAAAATATTTACTAAGTCATGATGAGCTAACTATTCGGATATTATTCCATAAGTCAATTTTATATTATGCCAAACATGTGAAGACATGAAGGCTGATTGAGCAAAAAATTATGAAGATGTGAGGTATAAGTAAAGATCTTATCTTGCAAAGATAAGTGTGTTGTTCAAGGAAAAGAAGTGTGTGACACTAAATGATCAATGCAAGATATGTGATTGATTATCTACATTTGATGTTTGATTAGACAAAATGTGAATTAAAAATAAACAAAAATTATTGTATGTATATCTATTCTTGTGAACAATTGAATTGTATAATTGCATGTTAGGGTAGTGGGCTCTTCCTGCATACATTGTATTTGATCTACCAACCCCTAAAAAGGTTGTAGCAACTCCTCATAGGGTTGAGGCCTCTAAAATGACCTAGTCCTCTACCAAGTACTCAAGACACTATATGTACTTCATAGACTCCTAACAAGGTCAATATCCTTAACATGATCCTATTCTTTAGTGAATCATATAGTGGGTATCATCCCCACTGGGGTTTTCCCTTGGCCAGGGCTTCCCTAGTTAACAAATAATGGTGTTATGAATTCTCTATGTGCATTATTATATTTACTATTTAACATTGTTGATTTAGTTTCATATGCGAGTTATAATTTAATTAAAAATATTCAGTTGTGGGAAAAAGTTTGTAGAATAGTGATTCACCCTCCCACCCCTCTTAGTATTAATTATTTCTAACATCTTCATTCTAAGACATAGGCCATTTTCATCTCATCTTCATAATGCCTAATGATTTTAATGTACTATTCATAGGCTCCTTCTAGTTGTTCTTCTAGTACAACTATCTTTGTTTTACCCATCATTGTTGCTGAATTTTGCAGTCCATGTATCTAGCTACTAGAAATAGAGTGCACATTCTAGAATATAAAATTTCCTTTGGGATAATCTTTTGATTTCTATTAGAGCAAGCTTCTAGTTTTCTGGAGCTAAGCTTCATATCGCCATAGTTTGGGCATTAATGTTATACCTAGAGCCTCTCAATTCTCCCATCTAATTCTCATCTTCAAAAGATATAGTTCTTTCTTTTCTTCTCATATGATCCAATAAAAAAGAAGAGATGATGTCACATCCTAGAGAGACAATCATACTACTTCTCTTCACTAGTTCTTTGGCTTCCTCCACAATGAGGTTTTCACTAGTAGGGTCATACTCCTGTAGCTTTTGAACCATCTGAACAACTACTTCATTTGAGTCACCTAGATTTATTTTTAGGGATAAATCATTCTATTTTAATTTAATCCAAAAACCCTTTAATTCCTCTATTTTTTTTAAGTTATCATCACTCATGAATTTATTTTCCTTTATGATCCTATCATCAAACATTTTAGCTTCGAGTTCTAGTTTCTTAGCCCTTTACTCACCATCAATGGCTTGGGTTATCAAAAAGTTTCTTCTTATAGTATCAAAATATTGGTTGCCCCTTGGGAGGATTTGTAAGGATCTCTATGTGTCCTTTGGTGGAGTCTCAACCATTTTTTTGTTTTTACTCCATGGTTGGGTCCACTCTAAACTCTCTTCCCGGTCTTTTTCATCATCACTAACCTTTACCACAATAAGAAGATTTAGGATCTATTCTTTTCCAAATTTCTTTAGGAAATTAAGTTAAGATTCTTCAAAATGTCCAACACATTTATCTAATCTAGCCTAATACTCCATCTAAGGACAAAATCTCTTGAAAGATAGATATGCCTTCGTCATCTCTTGCTCAAAATCTACTACATCCCTAAATTTAATCATGGGTTCCCTACATACATCATCATCCATTCTGTAAGCAATAATATTTTCCTCCCACAAACATCTTTTTGGAGGCAAGGAATAATTCGTCATACTCTTTAAGGAATTCCTGATGACATTGTTAGGGACATATATTCTAGAAGGGGCCACTATAAATTTGTATTCTCTAAGGAAATCATCAATTTTATCAGTTACATTCTTTCCTATATCAAACTCTCCTACTTTGGTACACCTAGATAGGAAAGTTCCCTTCTTGACAAAATTTCCTAAGTACTCTCTGTTTAATTTCTACAATTCCTAACCTCTCTGTTACAAATTTTAGAAGAAGATGGGGGGACTAAGAGTATGCAAAAACCCTAATAATAGTATAATATTTAAAAAGAAAAAAACTACCCCAATTATGCCCTATTTGATTTTCCTTATCAAAAGATAAATTTGGCTTAACTATCTTCTTCACACTGTGAGGTATTATTTCATTAATAGCTCTTGTCATCTTTAATACAGGGTGTACAAAGTCATTATAGAAGGAAATAGCATTAGAATAAGGGTATAATCTTTTCCATACCCTTTTCCATCTTTGCAAAATTATTATTTCTCCCGATTCCTTTGTACACTTGAAGAAACTTTGATAAAAAAGATCAACATTCCTAAACATGATCACATGCATGATCATAGAGTAGTGAAAGAATCTAAAATTCTCCAAATTTCCCTCTCGGGAAGAAACAATTTCATCCTATATATTGGTGATGATGTACTCTACAAAATCATATCCCACACTTGTGTTAGGATCCTGAATATTTAATTCCATGATGTAGTGTGAATCAGTAGCATACATGGTTCCATCTGAACATAGGGTTTTGTTCAATGCAAAAAAAAATGTTCTCCATATAACTTTGAAAGAACTCAAGAGGCATGGATCCATCCACTTCCTTTGTGCCTAGTCATAACCCTTCCCATGTAAAAATACTTGTGAATTTTAACATTTTGATTAAATTTTCAATGTAAATTGGAAATGACATAGGACCTCCCAAGTCAAATGCTTCAATCAATGTTTCCTTGTCCAACTTCAAGAAGATACTTCTATCCTTCCTATGGAAAAACTTGCTAACTAGGTTGTAACATTTTATCAATTCCTTCATGAGGTTGACATCTACAAAACCCTCTAGCATAATTAAATTAACCAGATTCTTGGTCTAGGGAAGGAAAATTGTGACTTTATTTGTCCTATTCATGTAGAAATACCAAAATAGTTCACTACCATTTCTATTTGGCACCTCTACATCTCTCTAGAATGAATAGGGATCCTTGAAGGCATGGTCATTTAAAGCTTGTGCATTTGGAGCACTAGGTAAAGTCTACTTCCTGTTGGTGTTTGAAAATGTTACCCATTTCCAATTACCCTGATGAGAACAAGATGCATCTAGGGGCAGCTAACTCCCATTTTCAACATGCCCATTCAAACACCAGGCCAACTATAAGGCTATACTCCTTCTACACTTCAGGCTCTGCAAAACCTAGGTGGGTCAACCTATAGATTCTTTATATGGTACCAGTTATCAAAGCATACACTGAATCTATTAAGCAGATTGAAACCCCTAATATCTCCTAATGGCTTATGAAACATCACCGATTCTACAATAGCTAGGTGCAAACCTATATTATTCATAAACTGAGTGAGGGTTTAAAATTTAATGTCCACTTCAACATGAAGGGAAAATGATTGATTTATATTGAGAAAAGACAGCATGTCCAATATGCAACAAAAACTTAATGATCCTACAAATGACCAGTGCTTTATCCATTAGGGCAATCCTATATTCCAGAATTATGCATCCTTGAACATCACTCAACATATGGCATATGTAGAAACATTCATGTTCACTCTATTCACCTTATGAATCAGACAACAACATCCAATATAACCCCATACTTTCACGCATCCTTCTCAATGAATCTGCAACCCTGTCTGAAACCACAAGCAATTATATGACTCCTTGAGTCAAAGGCAAGCAAGCCTCAAACATACAACCGGGCAATTGCAAATAGGTTCAAGATCTTTGTTCTTGAACATATAAAATTACAAATTCAACAAGAAAGGAGACAAAATTATATTGAAATTCAAAACCTTCTGCACATTATATTTATCTCCTTGAAATAAGTACATTAGGAATGCATAAAACAAGATACAAGATCACACTACTGTATCAGAACTATCTATGAAATCCATATGCTGTTCATATGAGATATGTTGGGTGTGTGGCTTTCACAGCCTGAGCAGAGCTCAAAGAACTAGAAAAAGAAAACCAAACAACCCTTTTTTCAGAGAAAGAGAGAATATGTATGGAGAAGGCAATTCCCAGACTTGATTTGCAATTGACACTTGTCTATCTGGAAAACCTTCTTAACAGGTTAAAACAACTCTTTAATCTTTCCCCTCAACTGGTGAATCAAATCTTTTCATTTTACCTCTCAAGAGCATCAAATATCTCAGCAACCTAATGATGAAATAATGTAGCTAATTTTGATGAAAAAAAAAAGAACTCAATGTAAAAAGTGAAAATCAGTTCACAGTGACCTCCAAAATGCAAGAAAACTGCTGAGAGTTAATTTTTCTCCATATTCAGATCCCAACAAGCTTTTAAAATTTCCCTCTAACCAATTTTGATGCTCCAGAATCAAGTTTGCTCATTCTGTCGCCAATGCCCCAAGAAAAAAAAATTGACCTATAACTCGAACTGGTGAGCATCTGTGTAAGAACCAACCTCAAATTCAGAAAATTTAGATCTTCTCGGTTTCGATGGTATATTGGAGTGCCCAATTTGGTTAAAAATTGCTCCAGATAATGCCTTTTGAAAATCTTAGTCCTGTTCATGACTTCCATGTAGTTTAGCAAAAAAATTAACTTTTATATAGTTTCAAACTATATGATAAGTGAAAATTTATTTAAAAAATCTACCCCACGTGATCTTTTAGAAAAAAATTAAAATTTTTTTTTTTAAAAACCTTTGAAAATTCTACCATATGTTTCACTCGGGTCAAACTTGGTTTGACCATATCGCCATGTGTCACATGCTGATTCGCTGATTTGACTCTTGCTAGATTCCTGAGTTTTTCGGCGACCTCGCTATGTTGCTAGCCAAATTTTTTGAGATTTTCTGGCAAGCGACATAGCGACCTGCCGAATTTTTGACTTTTTCAGCCGCCTATAAGCTACTAATGTCATCATTTGGGCATGCATTTTTTTTCAAAATTTACTTCATTCCTTCTAGCCGATTGGGACCCACATGCACCTACCTTTCCTTTTCAAAATGCTTTGTCTTGTTGACACTATATGTTTGAGTGCAAAAGGATATAAAGACAAAAAATACTTCCCACCTACTCAATGTGGGATAATGTTCCTCAAAGGTTCTTGTTCTTTGTGTTTGCTATGATTGCTAAATGCATGAGTTTTCTTTTGCTGCATATGTTTGAGTTGTTCCAGCTCCTTTGGCATGAGTTTCTTATTCCAAACGTGAAGCTCCATCTTGCTGGTCATTTTTGTTATGAATCTATAGACTTTTCATTGTAATGGTCATTTCTTATGCACATGGTCATTTAAAATGAGCTCCCCCCTTCTAAAAAACATGATACTGTTGCTGGAGGAAGCCATGGGCTTCAAAAACGTGGATACATGATTCCTTGAGCTTTGTTTCAGCAGCAAATTTGTTCATTTTTCTAAAAAACGTGGATGCTTCTTCCTCCGTGGATGTTTGCTGCTATCCTCTTCATTTTCTCTAGACATGGAGCACATCTTCTATGTTGAAAACTACCTCTCAGCTGCAACTTTCAAATTGAGACTACAATGTGGGAGAGAGCAACCTTTATGCAATCTTTTCCTTAATTCAATGTGCAAACTCACAACAAAATGCTTCATTGTGCTTATGGATTTTAATTGATGTGGAAATTTCTTGATTAATACTATCTTTTGAATCTGTCGGCAAATTAGCATCATATTGTGATCCTCTAAACCTCTTTAATGGAACACTTTCCAAATTCTCTCTTTCTTGAATCTTCACATGCTCCTTGTATTTTGCTTTTAAGAAACCATTTCCACCATTTATTTTGTCATAAGATTGAATCACATGCATAATGATCATCAATTCATTATCTTAAACTCACTTTTAATCAATTATACAAATTGTGAATTAGTGTCTGGAGGCCTGCCGGTTGTAATTAAAACTTGATCCAACCAAGTTACCAAGCCACAAAAATTGGCATGAGTGTTCAATCCTGCATACTCCATCACACTGCAAATTTTCAACCCATGATGGATTCCCAGTCAAGAGATTTTAATTGCCGAACATCCATACTTCAATTACTCTGCAGGCAAACAATGTTAAAAACATAAACTAGGCTCAGGTTCAGCATTATAAACTGGGTTATTGATCACTTGGGGTTGTGAAAACTAGGATATAAGTTCTTTGCAATGAAGAGAATATAATTCCATGTTTTGGGCTCATGACGAATCACAGGGCACATTTGGCAAATTTTCGAAAACAGGCACTTGGAAATTTTAACTGAGAAATGTGTCAAAAAGTAATTTTTAGCAAATGTACGGACATAAGAAAGTATGCAAATGGATTTTTCATGACTTGGGAACTAGCATACTTCAAGGATTGTTAGGACACAACACAATGGTACAATCCATTTAGGCTAACCAATCACAGGATCAAAGTTATAACATGCTGAACAGGGGTATGGATCAATCTGGATACCTTAGCCATAACAAAACAATGCAAACTGGGTTTTTGATCATGTTAGCAAACTGATCAAATGGATTTGACATGATCTCAAAATTGGAATATATGAATTGTCTTACCCCTAGAACACAATGCAAAAAGAATTTTTCATTTGGGTCAACTGGGTCAAAGATATGATTGGTTGAACAGGGCTTCCCAGAATTGTGAACAACTAGTCAAATGCATAGAACAGTAAATGACCAACTTTGGGGGGTACAAAACCTAGTCAAACGGATTTGAAATGACTTGAAAATTGAAACATAGGTTCTCTTTTATACATACTCAGCATACCCAAAGTGGCTAGTCATGACACAGTCCTAGGTAAAAAATATTTAGATGCAAACTGAGCCTCTGATCGCTATTTGACACTTGGAAAAAATTGCAAATTTTGACACTAGCTCAAAATGGGACTTTGTAGAATGGTTTGAAATGTCATTTTAACTGCATAGAACACATAGATGCACTAAATGAAAGGTGTTAGAAACATTAAACACCTCTTAGGTCTCAGACTAACAACCAGGTACAATCTCATTTAAAAGCATTTAAGGGTTTGATTTTTTCAATGGTTCTCAAAATTGGCCATGCAATTTTTAGTCCCAACAGTGGCTCTATTTGGGGATGCATGTCCCTTGTGGGCATGACAAGATTTCAGATCTCTGGGAGAAGCAGACCACACACCTAAACAGCAAAAACTTCCTCTCAAACAGCTTTATTGAAAACAGGAAAACTACTCTTAACTATGTACAAGTGATGGTTGCAGGCCACCGAAAAGTTTCAGAACTTTTTACCTCTGTCAAACACCTGATTCTCATTCACATATCCCTGAGGTAAACTAAAATTCTCATTATCATTTGTTTCACCCAACGTATCAACATTTGCAATTAGCTCAATAGGCAAAACAAAACTATCATCATCTTCATAGTGCGTATAAAAATCAAACATACTTTCTTCATCTTGCCCACTATGAAAAAATTGATCAGCATGACCATAACAACTGATATCAAACTAAAACTGATCACTAATGATTGAATCATGGATTCCTTTAACTGGAAACACAAAAGCTTGGTACTCTATTTCGTTCAACGAGTTACATGGAGCAGATTGTAACTCACCTTGTGCTTCCATAAATGAAGAGTATGTGAAATCTGATCGTTGCCTACTTGCAACCATGTTACACTTTGAATCAAATTTATCCTTTGCTAAAACCTCTTCACACTCAAAACATTGATTAGTCGCCATATATGAAAATTCATTCTGAAAGTGTTGATCTAGACTATGCTGATCACTATCATTTTCTTCATCAAATTGAATGTTGGAATACACCTTGAACTCATCTTTACAAGACTTATCAGCACATGAAGAAAATCTATAATCTGATTGACAACCTTCACTATTTTCCTCCTCATCATATGAAAAATCAAAACTTATTGTAGCACAACTAGCATGGAAAAAATCTGAAACAACATTAAACTTCCCTTCATTAACATAATCAGCATTCAACAAATCGTCATGTGCAAAGACATTTGAGGTACTATCATCTACACCTCCAAAATCTGATAAGGATTGTTCAGATTCTAGATCTTTTTCTACATCAAACTTTGGGGAATTGATTTGATTGAATGAGAAAGTATTATGAGAGAACATATGAAGATCCTTAGAGATACTTACGTGCTTTTCAAACTCACGAGCCAAAAAAATAGAGATTTCATCAGAACTCAAGAAGACTGCCCCACAAATCTTCTCCAGGCTTTGATTGTCATCTGGATAACATGAAGAACTTACAACAGCAAGATCCTTAGTGTCACAATCTGGAAAATCAAAATTATTACAACATTCTTTCTTATCATGGCAATCACTGGATCTACTGTTGTTACAACTTTCTTCAACTTCATATGTACTGTAACTTAATTTATCTTCTCTTTTATATCCATCCTTTTCATGCTGATCGCTATTACCTGATTCATTAACATTTGAATCCACCTCTTCACAATCAGAAGACAGATTATCTTGCTCTATGGACTCATTGTATTCATTACTACCTTGGCTTTCAGCACACTCATTATCATCAAGAGACATAATATGAAATCTGTAATCATCATCTTCCATCTCCTGAATGAATCTTTCAATTTGTAAAAACTTTTGTAATCTTATAGGTGTTGGCCAATTGACTGAATCGGGTACTAGAACATCAAGGAAAACACTAGGCAATGAAGATTCCTCAGGTCTACAATGAAAAGGCATCTTACTGATTACTAACTTAAGCCTTAAATAACATTGTTCGACACTTAGACCTTGAGTACTACCTACTTCAGTTCTTATAATATTGATAATCCTTTTGTAAACCATTGTATTCAACATAGCAATGTTATTATTCACAGTTTCTAGACTCTCAGAATTTGGCAACCTAATCTCAGATCTGAGATCTGACTCTAGATCTAACTCCATTATAAAACAAAATTTCTACCTCTTCTTTCTAGTGCTGAAAATCAGTGAATAGAGGCAACTTTTTTAAACACTTGACTTCCATGAAAAGAAGCATGAAAATCAAAATACCTCTAATGCTGATGCTGAACTTCAATCTGTTGATTTGGCACAGGTGCAAGACTGGAATTCCTTCACACCACTAATCAAACTTTGTAGAGTCGCCACCTCTTTGCAAGAGGAATAAAATAATCACTGCTATGATCTACTTTTACGTTTCAATTATTTATAATAGTAGATTGCAACAAGCACTTAAAAACTTATCAAGAATTTGAAACTCCTTTTCAAGAAATTACCAAAATCTTCATATCTACCCATACAACTGAAAGTCCTTCAAAATTTTGCAATGAAATCAACTAGGAACAAACTGGTACAGAGATTTGAGAGTCGCCACTCACACTTGGTGAGAAATAAAACATAATTTGTCACTTGACAAATCTGAACCAGACCTTCAATGTAGGAGAAACTTGCAGATCACTAACATCTTGAAAAGAATTTACACTTTATAAACAAATTCTTGACTCTGAAACTTTCTCAATAGTATTGGCAAACTAGACTGATTGAAGATAGACCTATGACAGCCATAGAACACAATTTTCATCCAATTTTACAACCTACTGCTGATCATGAATAAAGCTTAACTGGGGAACATGAAACTTCAGCAAAGAAAAGGGAACACATCTTGCTCTAGATTTTCTATATCTAATCTGTTTCATGGTAGAGAATTTTATTCTTTCTATATCCAACTCCCCAGCAGAGTCGCCATTTTGTTGGTCTTTGAAAATGTTACCCATTTCCAATTACCCTGATGAGAACAAGATGCATCTAGGGGTAGCTAACTCCCATTTTCAACATGCCCTTTCAGACACCAGGCCAACTATAAGGCTATACTCCTTCTGCACTTTAGGCTCTGCAAAACCTAGGCGGGTGAACCTATAGATTCCTTATATGGTACCAGTTATCAAAGCATACACTGAATCTATTAAGCAGATTGAAACCCCTAATATCTCCTAATGGCTTATGAAACAACACAAATTCTACAATAGCTAGGTGCAAACCTATATTATTCATAAACTGAGTGAGGGTTTAAACTTTAATGTCCACTTCAACATGAAGGGAAAATGATTGATTTATATTGAGAAAAGACAACATGTCCAATATGCAACAAAAACTTAATGATCCTACAAATGACCAGTGCCTTATCCGTTAGGGCAATCCTATACTCTAGAATTATGTATCCTTGAACATCACTCAACATATGGCATATGTAGAAACATTCATGTTTGGTCTGTTCACCTTATGAATTAGACAACAACATCCAATATAACCCCATACTTTCACGCATCCTTCTCAATGAATTTGCAACCCTGTCTGAAACCACAAGCAATTATATGAATCCTTGAGTCAAAGGCAAGCAAACCGCAAACATACAACTGGGCAATTGCAAATAGGTTCAAGATCTTTGTTCTTGAACATATAAAATTACAAATTCAACAAGAAAGGAGACAGAATTATATTGAAATTCAAAACCTTCTGCACATTGTATTTATCTCCTTGAAATAAGTACATTAGGAATGCATAAAACAAGATACAAGATCACACTACTGTATCAGAACTATCTATGAAATCCATATGTTGTTCATACGAGATATGTTGGGTGTGTGGCTTTCACAGCCTGAGCAGAACTCAAAGAACTCGAAAAAGAAAACCAACCAACCCTTTTTTCAGAGAAAGAGAGAATATGTATGGAGAAGGCAATTCCCGGATTTGATTTTCAATTGACACTTATCTATCTAGAAAACCTTATTAACAGGTTAAAACAACTCTTTAATCTTTCCCCTCAACTGGTGAATCAAATCTTTTCATTTTACCTCTCAGGAGCATCAAATATCTCAGCAACCTAATGATGAAATAATGTAACTAATTTTGATGAAAAAAAATGAACTCAATGTAAAAAGTGAAAATCAGTTCACAGTGACCTCCAAAATGCAAGAAAAATGTTGAGAGTTTATTTTTCTCCATATTCAGATCCCGACAAGCTTTTAAAATTGCCCTCTAACCAATTTTGATGCTCTAGAATCAAGTTTGCTCTTTCTGTCGCCAATGCCCCAAGAAACACAAATTGACCTATAACTCGAACTGGTGAGCACCTGTGCAAGAACCAACCTCAAATTTGGAAAACTCAGATCTCCACGGTTCCGATGGTATATTGGAGTGCCCAATTTGGTTAAAAATTGCCCCTAATAATGCCTTTTGAAAATCTCAGTCCTGTTCATGACCTCCATGTAGTTTTGCAAAAATTTTAACTTTTATATAGTTTCAAACTATATGATAAGTGAAATTTTATTTAAAAAATCTACCCCACGTGATCTTTTAGAAAAAAAATTAATTTTTTTTTTTAAAAAACCTTTGGAAATTCTACCATATGTTTCACTCAGGTCAAATTTGGTGTGACTATATCGCCATGTGTCACGTGCTGATTCACTGATTTGACTCTTGCCGAATTCCTGAGTTTTTCGACGACCTCGCTATGTCGCTAGACGGATTTTTTGAGATTTTCTGGCAAGTGACATAGCGACCTGCCGAATTTTTGACTTTTTCGACCGCCTATAAGCTGCTGACATCATCATTTGGGCATGCATTTTCTTTCAAAATTTACTTCATTCCTTCTAGCCGACTGGGACCCATGTGCACCTACATTGCCTTTTCAAAATGCTTTGTCTTGTTGACACTATATGTTTGAGTGCAAAAGGATATAAAGACTAAAAATACTTCCCACCTGCTCAATGTGGGATAATGTTCCTCAATGGTTCTTGCTCTTTGTATTTGTTGTGATTGCTAAATGCATGAGTTTTCTTTTGCTGCATATGTTTGAGTTGTTCCAGCTCCTTTGGCATGAGTTTCTTATTCCAAACGTGAAGCTCCATCTTGCTGGTCGTTTTTTCTATGAATCTATAGACTTTTCATTGTAATGGTCATTTCTTATGCACATGGTCATTTAAAATGAGTTCCCCCCTTCTAAAAAACATGATACTGTTGCTCGAGGAAGCCATGGGCTTCAAAAACATGGATACATGCTTCCTTGAGCTTTATTTCAGCAGCAAATTTGTTCATTTTTTTAAAAAACGTGGATGCTTCTTCCTCTGTGGATGTTTGCTGCTGTCCTCTTTATTTTCTCCAGACATGGAGCACATCTTCTATGTTGAAAACTACCTCTCAACTGCAACTTTCAAATTGAGACTACAATGTGGGAGAGAGCAACCTTTATGCAATCTTTTCCTTAATTCAATGTGCAAACTCACAACAAAACGCTTCATTGTGCTTATGGATTTTAATTGATGTGGAAATTTCTTGATTAATACTATCTTTTGAATCTGCTGGCAAATTAGCATCATATTGTGATCCTCTAAACCTCTTTAATGGAACACTTTCCAAATTCTCTCTTTCTTGAATCTTCACATGCTCCTTGTATTTTGCTTTTAAGAAACCATTTCCACCATTTACTTTGTCATAAGATTGAATCATATGCATAATGATCATCAATTCATTATTTTAAACTCACTTTTAATCGATTATACAAATTGTGAATTAATGTCTGGAGGCCTGTCGGTTGTAATTAAAACTTGATCCAATCAAGTTACCAAGCCACGAAAATTGGCATGAGTGTTCAATCCTGCATACTCTATCACACTGCAAATTTTCAACCCATGATGGTTTCCCAGTCAAGAGATTTTAATTGCCGAACATCCATACTTCAATTACTCTGCAGACAAACAATGTTAAAAACATAAACTGGGCTCGGGTTCGGCATTATAAACTGGATTATTGATCACTTGGGGTTGTGAAAACTAGGATATAAGTTCTTTGCCATGAAGAGAATATAATTACATGTTTTAGGCTCTTGACGAATCACAAGGCACATTTGGCAAATTTTTGAAAACAGGCACTTGGAAATTTTAACTGAGAAATGTGTCAAAAAGTAATTTTTAGCAAATGTATAGACATAAGAAAGTATACAAATGAAATTTTCATGACTTGGAAACTGGCATACTTCAAGGAATTTTAGGACACAACACAATGGTACAATCCATTTAGGCTAGCCAATAACAGGATCAAAGTTATAACATGCTGAACAGGGGTATGGATCAATCTGGATACCTTAGCCGTAACAAAACAATGCAAACTGGGTTTTTGATCATGTTAGCAAACTGATCAAATGGATTCGACATGATCTCAAAATTGGAACATATGAAGTGTCTTACCCCTAGAACACAATGCAAAAATATTTTTTTCATTTGGGTCAACTAGGTCAAAGATATGATTGGTCGAAGAGGGCTTCCCAGAATTGTGAACAACTAGTCAAATGCACAGAACATAAATGACCAACTTTGGGGGGTGCAAAACCTGGTCAAATTGATTTGAAATGACTTGAAAATTGAAACATAGGTTCTTTGTTATACATACTAAACATACCCAAAGTGGCTAGTCATGACATAGTCCTAGGTAAAAAATATTCAGATGCAAACTGGGCCTCTGATCGCTATTTGACACTTGGGGCAGAATTGCAAATTTTGACACTAGCTCAAAATGGGACTTCGCAGAATGGTTTGAAATGTCATTTTAACTGCATAGAACACATAGATGCACTAAATGAAAGGTGTTAGAAACATTAAACACCTCTTAGGCCTCAAACTGACAACCAGGTACAATCTCATTTAAAAGCATTTATGGGCTTGATTTTTTCAATGGTTCTCAAAATTGACCATGCAATTTTTAGTCCCAACACTTCCATTTATCCACAAATGTGTTAGGGAATTTCCATTTTAAAGAGGATTTTTTAATTATGGCTTGTGCTATCTATTCTCCTTCCTTTTACACCATTTTTTTGAAATAATTTCAGGTATTCTAAATGTTGGACGCTAGAAATTTTCTTGAATTCACTTTTCCACTCTATCTTCACTCTAAAAATTCAAATAATCATCCAATTGGTAATGAAAATCTTCATGCTTCTTAGAATTTATATGCCTTTGTAAAAATAGCATGGAATTAATGACATTTGAATTAGCATGCTTTAAAACCTATCAATCTTCAAAAATCTTGCCAAATCTTCACTTTTTTCATATTTCATACTTCCACCTCACATCTTTTTTTTCTAGCTCAAACAAGACCATTTTAAATTGTTTTTATGCCTTTACAACTTAGAGTTGTGATGATTCAATGACTTGTTTGTTCGTTGTAGTTTTCTATCTTTCCTTATCCCTAGTTGCGACCATGAGAAATGGGTTATCTTAAGTTGTTTCATAACTTAATTACACCTCTTCTTAAATGCTATATCAAGCTTAAGACATTGCATTTCCCTTTAATCACCACTTAGCAATCTTATCCCTTCATTGATTGCATGGGCTTGTGAAATTATGATCAATTCCTTTTATGCTTTATCACTCCTTCGCAATTGTTCAACATTTCAATTTACTAACCACTATGACAACGTGATTACCAATAGTCTTACCATTTTGCATCTTTCCCGTGGTTTAGAAATCAACATTTCTTATACTTATGACACTATAATGCCTAAGATATTAACCTTGTCACCTCTTTACAACCACTAGACACAAATCTTCCTTTAACTATGGGATGTTGGGTTGAACCTTTCTGGTTAACCATTACTTCACTTTGGAACATTGCAACTCAAAATTTTAACTTTCTTTGAAACCTTGCAATGTTGTGGTAGCTTCTTTATCCTTAACATTTTCTTTGTTTGAAGTATCGCAATCCTAAGTCTTAACCACAACTTTAACCCTGCAAAGATGTGATCAAAGCATTTCACCACTTCACAGCTTTGACCTTAGGTTAGGCTTAACTCGATGCGATGCTGCAACTACTTTAAATCTTAACTAACATGATCACTTTATGTACCTTCATGACTTGAGATTTTACTATAACTCAGAGACTTATGACATTGTGATAACAATTTCCTTTAACTGTCAAATGCCCTTCATAGTTTCACAACTCAAAATAGTTTTTCTTAGCTTAATTGTGTGATACTGCAGTGACTATTATCCTACTATTTTGTCATTCATTTCTCATTTTTAACTTCAAATATCTTCAATTCCTTTTGACCCACAATGTTGTGATAACCTTTAAAGTTAACAATTTCCTTTAATCGCAACCTCGCAACTTGAAATCCTAACTCAGTAGTCAATCGTGAGAAGATGTGATCAAAGAATTTCGCTTATTTTCCACCTTGACTCTACATTACCTTTAACCACTTGCAAAGATGTGATAACCATTTGACTTAACTTTTTCTATCTTTCACACCTATACAACTTAGAAACTAGATTCTATCTAACCACTTGCGATCACATGATGGTTCAAAATTTGATAAAATGGCTTTTAATCACTTCTTCACAACTCTAAATGCCTTAAACTTGATACTACCTATGACCTTGTGATTAACAACTTATCACCTCTTCACAACATAAACTTGACACTTAACCTTAACAGTTGCAAAGTTGGATTGACCATGTTGATGATTGTTTCACATCCTTGTACCCTTCAAAATGGTGAGGGATCAAAAAGGAGTGATGTTATTATTGAAACACTTTCACAACATCACAACTTAAAAGCCTTTAGAAAAATGAAATATAAAGTGACAAAAGATCCAAAGACTTAGGGATATTGAAGTATAAGAAAAAATATTCACATGTCCCTATTTAATACTTTGCATGTCCACTAACAAATATTTCAACAAAACATAAGACATGACTCTTGCCCTAGGGTTTTTATCAGGGATAACATATTTTTAGAAACCCTCAGAAGTTGAAATTAAATTTCTTACTAATTTTCATAGGATTTCACAAAAGTATTTCCTAGGTGAAAAATTAGGCCATCATGTTTTCTGAGAATTCACATGTCTACCAAGATTAGAAGACAATGTCTACTGAGTTTATTTGGACACCAAAGAAAGTTTTATAGAAGTTCAGTATTAACTGAGCTCACTATGTTAACAAAGAAAAGTTGGGTAGAACCAGTGTTAATCGAGCTCACTTAGTTACCAATGCAATATTACAAAGCTGTAGCATTAACCAAATTTACTTGGTTAATATAGGAAAATCATTTTAGAGTTAGTGTCTACCAAGTTGGGTTGACTAACAAAGAATTTTCTTGTTTTGGTATATTGAGTTTAATGGATTTGTTTGTTTATTCTAGGCAACTAAAGAGGTGAAGAATTAATTTTTATAAATTGTATTCAATCTAACTTGATAATGTAAGTGATATAAGTATGAGGTCAAGTGGAGGATTGAATGAGTTAGAATGTGTGGAAGATAAGAAGATTCTTAGAAGTGAATTGGAAGGATAAGTAGAATATCCTTGTTGGGCTACAAAGATTAATCTGATCAGGAAGGATCAAGTATTCAAGATAGAATTAATATATAAAATCAGCAATCTAGTTACATCAACAATAAGGTCATTTCATTGTTACTCTCTAACCATTGTAGCAATGAATCTAATAACCTAATAGAGTTAGCCTAACAGTGATTTGTAAATCCTCTAACAAGGTGCATTTCTAGATTAAAGTGTCTAAATACCTCTAACAAGGCCACTCCTAATAGGGTGATGAAATACTCTAAAAGGGTCACACCTAATAGTGTGTTTTGTAACCTTTAACAAGGTTGGATCCTAATAGGGTTCACTTTCAAAGAATGAAAAATAAAAACTAGTTGCAATTGGTGGTTTTTCCAAATTTGGGTTTCCACATTAAATCTTTGTGTCACTTTTGTTCATACTATTTCTTTTATGTGTATGAAACTAAGTTAGTGAAGGTTAATAACACTTAATATCTTAAGTTTTTCATGTTTAGTACTTGTCAAGTCACATCATATTGATGGTTTTAACCAAGTTCTTGTGTGTTAATCGAGTGACAATAATTTTAATAGAGTTTATGTTTTATACTAACATATAAGCGATCTAGGATTTATGTTTGTGGTAACTAATTCACCCCTCCCCTCTTAATTAATCATCTTATATTTCCAACACAAAGAAGTAAGGGTCATGGGTTTCTTTTGAGTAAACAAGACACATAATTTAAATTTTGAATTTTAAATAGAGAGAGATAATTTTACTATGATTAACTATTCCCTGACATTGCATAATGGGTATAAGTGCTCATAATACAAAATAAACCAAGTTTCTTCTACAACATGAAGTGCTAGAGAAGAGAAGAAATTTTAGAGAGGGTAGGCATAAAGACATGTTGTTTGGAAGAACCAAGGGGAGAAGTGAGATCGAATAACTCACTACATTGACAAGAAGACCAGTGCATATTGAACAGTACATATCGGAGATCTACAATGCAAGCTAGTGTCATTTTTAGCTCTTATACATTCAATTTTTTTTTACCATTGCATCTAGTTGTAGCTTTTAATATGGAAATATTCATTAGTAATCTTATTATAAAATCCTATAACAATTTGTTTGTCAAAATGAAACATGTAAATCATTTAACAGGGTAGCTTTTAGAGGCTTGTATAACTCTAACAAGTTATAGACAACTAACATGGTGTATTTCTAAAATAAATAGTTGTAGCTCCAAAAAAGGAAAAACTTTACATGAAATGTAAGGAAAGTGGGTATATTATCTTTTCAATGGTTTTTGTCCTCTAATCAAGGGTTTCCGTGCATAAATCACCATGTCATCTTGATGAATTCTTGTATGTGTGAATTAACTTGCTTCTACTTCATTGTATTTTTCTTGTTATTATCTATTACAAGTACTTAGTATTTGGTTTGTTTAGAGAGGTTAAGAGAGTAACTAGTTTTAGAGTCATTTTTAACTCACCCCCTACTCTGAGTATACGTTGGGACTAATGATTGGTATCAAAGTGCAGACCCATGTTGCAACAAGTCTGAAAAATTAAGGGAATATCCAATTGCATCACTTAGAAGGTGTTAGAAAGTTAAGTCCACTAAGATAACGAAGAGGGGGTTGAATCATTTATGTAATTAAATAAGCTCTCAATATTCTTATTAATTACAAAACATGTAAAAATTAGATGAAATAACCATTGAAACATCACCATACACAATGACACATGATATATTAAATAAGAAAAACCTCAGTGGGATGACACCAATAAAATGGTGTACTAATATATATGTTCTTTGTAAGAGGATGGACCATATTAGGATTCAATGAAATACTTTTAGTACATATTACTCCTTGCTAACCAAGTTTGAATCCATTTCAAAAGTTTTGCTAACCCTATTAGGAGTTAAATGCAAGACCAATGGACCTACAATCCAAATAGATTTACTATAAGACCATCAAACTAACTCTCCAATTGGCCTTAGTAATATCCTTCTTGGAATAATAGAAGTCTAAAATTGTCAACAAATACTTTTTCCAAAATACAATCACTTTGTTTGATCATTGTGTTTACTACATGAAACACTTCTTTGATCAAGCAATATTCATTATCAGGTGTTGAGATAATGGGTGTTGCACACATTGCAGAATATTGTTATATTGTATTATTTTATTTTATTATGTAATGTTGTACCTAGGTGGATGTGCAACATGTAATGATTCCCATGGGATATACTTGATGAGTTGTATTGCAAAATTGTGATAATATTGCATGTAATTATTTAATATTGGGAAAAACAATTAAAATTATAATTTTAAATAAGGGGTCAATAGATAAGGTAGCACATGGTTTTATCACATGATTTATGTAATACCACTTAGTGGTTTTGTGGGACTTGCTACTATATAGTAGCAACAATGGTAGTTGTTGGAGCAAGAAGGTGCGAAGGAGAAGGGCAAAAGGAAAGAGTCGAGTAGGACAAGGCTTGACAGGTTAGCCAAGGGAGCATTTCTCAAGGTTGGAAGCATAGTATTGGATGTATGGATTCATGCTTGTTCAAATAGATCATTTGATGGTGGCTATGGATTTGAAGGCTTCCATGGTTTTATTACAATGGTATTTTTGTTGAATAATACATGGTGATGGATGCTTTTGGAGGCTAGATTTTTTTTCTCAACGAGGGTTTCCTATGGTATATCTTGTCTCATATTTTTGTGGGTATGTTGTCTATTTCTTGCATGTGAATTTTTATTGCACATTTATTTTAGATCTAATATGGGTTATGTGGAAACAATTATATTCTTTATATCATGTTTCCTCACAAGTGGTATCAGAGCTATGGTTTTATTATTGTAACCCTAAATTGAATCCATGAGAATGCATGAGAGGATAAAAGAAAGGGCAAGATATATGATTTTTTATTATAGATATGAGGGTTTTGGGTTTATTATTATGATGAGATATTGATAAAATTTGGGCTTGTGAAATTATTGAACAAAAGGGTTTTCCAGATGTTTTATTTAAATGAGAGTTTTAGTGGAAGCTTGTAGAAATGATCTCCTAAGTAAAAATAAACCTCGCCATTGGATCTAGGTTGATGTTTCCATAAATTTTGATATCTAATATGCCCTATTTTGGCCTTGTTCAGAGGAAATGAAAGAGTTCTTTAGTTTTGGCCCATGATGGCCATCAAATTTAAGCTTGTCAATTTTTTTGTCACAAAAAAAAATCGCAGTAAAAATGGTAAAAAGATTGTCTTAGTAAAATGACAATAGTTTTTTCTCAAGATGTCAGATTTTAGACTTCTTATAGGTGTTGGAAAGATAATTTAGAGGACTACAACTTGGTGTTGGTTTGGTTCTATGATTTTGAATTTTTTTCAGGTTTTAAGAGCCCAAAAGTTAGATGTTTTTTTTTTTAGCACAAATTAGGGCATAAGTTGTGCATACAAAGTCAGATTTTGAACTTCAAGTAGGCAATGGAAAGCTCTTGGAGAGCTCTATACATTGACTTAGATTTGGCACAATTTTGGCATGGTTCACTTGGTAATGTATTGATCTAAAACATTTATGGTATATATTGACTATGGTAACATTGTAAGTTTATGAAATTGTATATTTTTGAGATTCAAATTTGATGTCATTTTATACTTAGTTCATATTTCAGATTTGTCTCATGATAATATGGTTATCAATGTTTGATTTGGATATGTATGATGACTTGTTGGTGTAGTACCTAGAAAATGGGCTGATACATAACATACTATGAGTAAATCATAAACTCAATAAACATATGCTAGCACCCTCTAGTCTACCATGAAAGCCAAACTAATAGAAAGGAAGAAAAACAATATTAAAACTCACTCTTTTATTTGTAGCTCCCATGTCCTTCTTTCTTCTCCAAATGATGTGGCTCCAAAATTGCCTATAGTGCACACAATTGTGAAGCAAAAGCCTAAGATGATAATAATGCAATGAGAATACTTGAAGTTGTGATTTTAGTGTGAGAGAAAGAGTGCAAAAGATGAGAAAAATATGGACCTAAAAAGACTTCAGAATTGGGACAAGAAATGATAGAAAGAATGCTCATTTTACCATCAAAATGGAGGATGAGAGCATTGGAATTGTCACCCTTGGATATGTGACTTGGCAAAAGATTCCTTGGAGAATCTATGACGCATATGACATAAGATGCCAAGTGAAGGATTCTATGACACATGGAAGTCAAATTTGGCTAAATGTGGGAGAGAATCTATGATGTGTCATAAGACACATCAAACCAAATAAAGCCAAGAATCTATGAAAAAGGGAGCTAAAGATAGATATGCATAATGGAATAAGAATATTGGATTATGACTTATCCTAGCCAAATTTCAAAGGAGATTCCATGAAGTGTCATACTTGAGTTTCATGATGATGTCAATATTTTATGGAATATTTCAATGAAGAATCATTTATTCTACAAAACAAAAATTACTGAAAATGAGATTAATGATGGAAAATATGAGCTAGGAAATTATGATAAATTAAAAAGTTAATAAAATTAATTAATTGATTGAGGATGAAAATTAGGAAGAATAATTAGTACCGAGTGTGCCCATGGTGCACTTGGGAAGTCCAAGTTTGCTCCAAAAGTGCAAAATGTGCCCTAGAAGGCTTTGGGGTCCAAAAATAGCCTGACTAGCTCGAAATGACATAACACTTTGTGTGAGTGCCCAAAATGGTGGAAAGAGGTTAGAACATGAGTTAAATCAATCAAACATGGTCACATTTGGTCAAAATTTATTAAAAAAAGGTCAGACTAAGGCTAGCCCTAGAAGTTTGATAGATAGTGTAGGATGATGCAGGAATGTCAGAATGCAAGATGAAGATGATTTGGTGTATTAGAACACATGATAATGGTGATTAATGAAGACATGAATGAAAGAAGACCAAAGAGATTATATGAGGACTAGATAGAGTGAGGTGAAGACTTTTTATTTCAAAAAGTGTGCTCTATATCAAATCGAGCTTCATTTTGATGAAATTGTAGATGCAAACCATTTTTGAGCATCTAAATTTTGCCCCTCTTTGATACAATGTGATTTAGAGCATTTTGCCAAAGAATAATGATGAGAAGACCATAATAACATGCCCTAGTAGGAATGATATATATGGGTGCCCTCTCATGAAATTGACCAAGATATGCATATGCTAGGTCAATTTATTGATAATAAGATGCTAGGTAGTGGATGAAGAAGACACATAAGATGGAGGAGATGAGATGAGGAATTTTTAGTATGATGGGAAGACTTTTTCTTTTGTAAAGTGTACCATATTTCAAATGGAGCTTTATTTTGATATGGAAAATGGAATGCAACTCATCATGGCATAAAGGGCCAAAGTGCAAAATGCAAACCTTTTGCATGAACAAGCACGATGCAGATAGAAAATGACCTTGTCCTTCCTAAGGCATATATAAATTCCCCAAAATCTCAAAGGTACATTTTAATAGACAAAAAATAAAATATGACCATGAACCATCCTAGCCACTCTCATAGTTTAGTTTATATCATCGAGTAGCATAGAAATATGATAAAAGAAAAAAAAAAAAAAACACTCACTAAACAATGTTAGCCAATAGCTATTCTTGTCCATTATTACTTTCTTTTTAGTGTTTTAGGTCATTATATAGCATTTGATAGGTTGATCATGTGATGGTTGTGATGGTAGATTTAGTTGATAGTTTCATAGAGACATGTTGGATTGACTGTTGGTTCACATTGCTCAGATAGGTGTGATTGTCATCGAAGTGCAGTCCTTTGAGTTTCAACCTACGAAAGCACACTTGTTTGTTGTAATCTAATTGAAAAAGATCGTTCTATGAAAGACATTTTTGCTACATAATATGTTCAATCATTATTTTGTAACTGATTTCAAACCTACTATTTTCTAGAATGGAAATTGCTTATAAGATCTAAGCACTATCACTTAGTTGATTGATGAAGAATCAATAAGATGTAACAAAAGCACCTAAGGGAAAGGTTGAGTTATGGTTTTGGAATGAAGTGCAAAGATCAGTTAAGACAATGATAAAGTTATGTATTAACAATATACTTGAAGATGAAGAGGTTGGCTACACTTAGAAATAGTAGAAGAAGAATTCGTAATAAGACTGTCTTCAAAGCTTGACTAAATTCATCAGAGGGAGCTAAGAAAAGTAGATCAAGTGTAGAGTAAAGATCAAGTGCCGAGTAAAGATCAAGTGCCAAGTGAAGATCAAGAGTTGAGTGAAGATCAAGTGTTGAGTAAAGATCAAGTGCCGAGTAAGGATCAAGTGCCAAGTAAAGATTAAGTGTCAAGTTGTGTTTATGTGTCGAGCATCAAAAAGTCAAAAGTGCTAAGCTGCTACATTATTTGAAAAGTCAAAGATTTTCTAGATCTAAGCTGACATGCTTGTTATCTAGAATTTTGTGAACCAGATAGAAGCTAAGAATGATGAGCTGGTGGCACAGAACACTATGTAAAATGTTTTTTGGCAAATTCTAGATAAAAACAAGATATGGGATAGATACAATGTATCATACCTAACCTTTTAAAACCCTAAAGTTGGAGAAGGAGAATTGAGCAGGAAAATTATTCCAAATTTCTATTTAAGGAGTCATAAGGTCACAAAGCTGTGAGGTTGGTCAAGAATGAAAGTATGAAGTGCTAAAGAAGGAGCTAAGGAGGAAGAGAAAACAAAAACTCTGTTTCGATAGGTGACAATAGAGATGATTGCATTAGTATGATGAGCAAGAAGACTCAAGGAGATGAAGCTTGAGAGGAAGACAAGTTATCAGAGCCACAGTGATTGAAGCCAAGAAAAGGATTGAAGTGAAGTATGATCTAAAATCTGCAAGATATGTTGTGAGTTGTATCAGATCAAAAGCCCTTATTGTTACTCTCTAGCAATTGTAACAATTAGTATAAATTCTATGGACTTAGGTTGGTTTAATATCCATGTTATAAATCCCTTAATAGGGTAACATTCCAAGTGAATGTTACAAAGTCCTTTGACCAGGCACATTCCTAAGAGTATGGTGAAATTCTCTAACAAGAATACATTTAGTAGTGTTTTGTAAGCCTTTAACAGGGTAGGCCTTTAATAAGGCATCACATCAGAAGAGTGAGAATTGAGTAGCATGTTACTGGTGGTTTTTCCCAAATTGGGTTTCCATGTAAATCACTGTGTCATGTGTTGATCTTGCATGTTGATTTGCTGTAACTTGTTAAGATGGTTGTTTTAAGCTTGGATGCATGAATAGCTTAATTGGCTCATTATAATTGGTGAAAAAGTATTATTAGGGCATTTAGACCTTGGATAACTAATTCACCCTCCCCCCCCCCCCCTCCCCTTCTTAGTTATTCAAAAATAATCCCAACAATGTTTATGCAAAAGGGATGATTATGTACAAGGTTTATTACAAATTTTTGATGGGTCTTATGATTTTTAGGATTTTTGGGGATATTTGATTTTTTTGTATGATTTGAATGTCTAGGATTTTTTCAGGATCATATTTGAATGTCTAGGATTTTTTCAGGATCATATTTGAATTTTTAGGATTTTTTCAGGATCATATTTGAATTTTTAGGATTTTTTAAGGATCATAAAAGTATATACAAGTGTTAGCTCTAATCCATTATGGGATAAGTCTAATGGATAAATAGTTCTTAGGGATATGCCCCCAATTCAAATTCAAACTCATGCACCATGTAGGTAATATACCCCAGACAAGATGCAAACTATGTACAAAGGCTAACGGTAGAGTATATACAAATTGGTGATGCTTGGGTAAGATAACAATGGACATTAACTAGTTTGTGAGCCATGATAAGGGACTAGGGATGTCTTCAATATGAAGGATATGATTAAGGAATGATAGAGGGGGAAAGAAACTAGTGAGAATCCTGATAGATGGAGAAGCAATAACTGATTACACATGGCGCCAATTTGCCAGGTTTTCACTATGGTACTTACCCAAAGTGCCTATTTGCCAAGTTTTCACTTTTGGGTGAAATTTTTCTCTTGACTCAAATTTTTATGCCAAAATGCCTATTTTCCAAGTTTTCATCAAGGTATCCATTTTTTCATTACTTTTTCCCTTTTTTCTTTTCTTTTTTCATGACTTTTTGGTATTTTTTTGATATTTTTTTTTGAACTTTTTTCAAAATTTTTAAATATTTCTCAAGATTTTCAGATAGAATCACAAATGTTGCTGATGAATGCTAATAATATAGTTGTTATTGGTGCTGCTAGCTAATAATCTCTTGACTGACGACTGACCACAACTACACAGGAGTTGTTCCAAGTCTATAGCTCAGATCAAACCACTAGAAAGACCTCAAGATATACCATTGTGTACCATATGTAAGACAGTTTCTGCCTCTTACAAATCAAGGCATTTCAAGATAAATGGGTCAAAGGATTCTTTGTATGGGATGTCATTAGTGATGACATGCTCAAAGGCTTGTTTGATAGAGGTTGTATTTTGGTTATTGGAAAAATTAGGTAGTAGGATTTGGGGATACACAACTGGATATAAGGGAGGATTGGGAGGATTGAGATCAATGACCTTCCACATGAAGGCTGATTGAGAGAGCTCAAAAAGACTTTGTGGCATGTTGAACACTAGAACACTAATATTCATGCCATCATCTTTTTCATTTTATATCCTTGCAAGATGCTTAGCTTTTGATTTTTCACAATCTAATGGTGCCTTTTGGTTTTCACCAAGAGACCTATGCGCATTATTTTTTTCTTTTCTTTTAGTTTCATAACTAGAAGGTGGAGTTGACTCCCAACAATATGCCAATGTGTTGACTTTAGGAGAAATTGCTTCTATATGATTTTTGTTCATAATGCCTCAATATATTTCAAAGTCTATTATAAGAGTGTCATCATTGTCAAATTGATCAAAAATTGGTGGTCCACATTAGTCCCAATCTAATAGTTAAGGATAACTTTAGGGGATGTTATCATCAATGTTGAATGGGCTTTAGTTAAAGGTATGGATATGGGCATTAGATTCTATTGTAGCATTGGGGTTATGCTCAGAAGTGAGAGGATTGTTGGTTTCAAGTGGGATATCTTTAAATGCCTTTTCATCATTCAAAACATCCATAGTCTTACATGTAGGTATCATACTACTAAGAGGATCTATATGTAATGGTTTAAATCCAAGCCCCAAACTAGGAGGTCATCCTTTTGTAGTGATAGGTTCAATTACACCTTGTTTCTAATATCCAAGACCACTACATCCATCATAGCCTTGTTTCTACATGATAGTAAACCCAAGTGCATACTTGCTAGGAGATATCAAACTGGGTTTTTGTTTTGCTTGTGCTTTCTTCATACACATGGATGTATTCTAATTGGTAGAAGTTGTATTTTGTGTACTAATCTTAGAATGTTGTGCTTGCAATAGCTGTGATTTACCATAATGTTGGGAAGAAAGAGGTGACTCCCTCATGTGGGATACTTGAGACATAAAGTGTTCTCCACACCCATTGTCTTCAATCTTCATTTTTTGCTTGGTCTTACTAAGGAGTATATCTACATCCACATATTTAGAGGAATCTATAGGTTGTGCTTCATTGTTTGTTGGGACTTGGTATGCAGTAGCATCGCTTAGATTAGCACAAAACTAGAAAGGGTCTAGATCACTAGGGATAGTAACCTCCAAATTATTGTAGTAAAACTTTAGACATTGATGATATGTAGAGGGCACTTCTTTCATAGCATCAAGCCAAGGGCATCCTAGTATCATGTTGCAATTCATTTTGAAATCTAGGATATGGAATAATGTGTCTTCAATAGCTAGACCAATTCTTATGGGTAATATCATAATGAAAAGCATTCACCATCATCATAAGCTTTTATTATGATTCTTCAAGAGGGATTTACATCATCTTTAGAATAACCCAGACCTTTGACGACATTAAGAGTACATATGTTTAGTCCTCCTCCTCCATCTATTAAGAAATGTCTATCTTGGCATTATGGATGAAGACTTAAAGATGAAGGGGATCATTGTGGTTAGGTTTGTCCTTAGGAATATTCCAAGGGGAAAAAGTGATATGCTATGAGGTGGATAGTTTCCCAACCATGGCTTGGAATTGGGCAACATCCATGTTATTTGGGACTATTGACTCTTTAAGGGCTTGATCCAAGATCTTTTTATGTTGGGGAGATGGTTGCAATAGGTCCAAAATGGATATTTGTGTAGGGGTCTTGCTGAGCTGTTCAACAAGGCTATAATCAGATGAAGTAGGAGCAATAGGTCTACTAGGGGGTGCAGGTCTAGTAGAAGTAGTAGGTCTAGACAGGGCTCTAGGTAGGGTGATCTTGGTACAACATGTAGTGACAGTGCAACAAGGGTCTTTAGCTTTTAAGGTGAATGTGGATATGAAAAAATCTAACTCATTGAAATAATTGATAGTGTAGTCATATCCATTGCGCATGTAATTCACATTACCTTGTGAGTTTAAGTTTGAACCATAGGGTTTCTCTTTGTCATGATTTCCCAAAGGATCTTTGAAAATAGTGTGGTCAAAATTGAATGCTAATAGTGATGGATCAACCATGATTACACCATCATTAATAAGGTCTTGTATTTAATGTTTCAATTGGAAGCACGATGAAGTCTTATGTCCTTTGGTGCAATGGTAATTGCAGTACTTTTTGTCATCCCACCAATTGGCTTTAGTCAACAAGTCATCTTTGATCGGGGGTAACTATAGGAAGTTATTACTTAGTAAATATTGTAGTGTGGTCTCAAGAGGTATCCCCAATGGTGTGAATTTCTTGTCCTTGGTTCTAGGATGTCTTTGAGATTTTTCTTGTGTGGAAGTCTTAATTTTCTATTGTTGAAGTGTTTTTTGATTGGGAGTTTGTGAATTCGTAGGGTTTGCACCTTTCAAAGTTAGTTGATGTTGTGTTGTACTAATTGTTCATGCATCCATGATACCATCATTAGTCACATTCTTGTTTTTGGAGAAAAAGTTTTCCTTGTCATTAGACAAATTGGTGTTTGTGTTTTTCTTGTTTATCTTGAGGATTCCCTCACGGATAAGAGCATCTTCAATACTAGGCCCTTTTTTCATTAGTTTAGAAATGGTACTTGGACTCTTTATTTTGAGTTCATACATCAAGTCTAGGACTAGGTTTTCAATGCATAGGTTAACTTGTTGTTCTTCAGGAATGTCTACTGAGCATTGACTGACTAAGCTTCTTCAGCGCAATAAGAATGTGATGAATGGTTCTCCCATTTTTTGTTTAGTTGAGCACAAATTGGAAAGTGTCACCTCATTCGTAATGTTAAAGGAAAAATGGGAGATGAACTTGTTTTCTATCTCTAATGAAGATTTGATAGTAACAGGAAGTTTGGAGTACCATTCAAATGTGGGCCCACCTAGAGAATGAGGGAACCATCTCATGAGATAAGTGGGCTCATCTCTAAATTTGGTACAAGAGGCACAAAATTCTTTGATATGATCAATAGGGTTGCCTTTTCCTTGGCATTTTAAGAACCTTGGAGCCTCAAAGTGTTTTGGGAATGGAGACATATACAGACTTTTATCGAATGGATTAGGGTGTAAGTCCCTTTCTATATATAGAGCCTATTTCTTTTGGACTCCCAATGCCTTGACTTGTTTGGAAAGTTGTTTGAATTTTTCCAATAGCTCTTCATTAGGGTTTTGCATGATAATCTTTCCTTAACTTCTTTGTGCCTCTGAGTAGACCATTCGTTGTGGCAGGAGCTATGTCTACTTAGATTTGACATTTTTGTGTTTGATGAGTCTGGTGAAGTGTCACTAGGTGGTGGAGGTATGTTAGTACCTCAAAGACAAAAGGGGTCCTATTGTGACACATGTTGGGGTACTTGTTTTGGTATTTGATGTGGCACTTGTTGCAATATCGACTATGATTGGTGTACCATGTGTTGTTATTTTTCCATATTTTGTTGTTGTTGTTGGGATACCTCTGTTGGTTGCATGTGAGACCATGTATGTGATTGTTGTTGTAGAGGTATCTCAGTTGAGGTTATTGTGGCACATGTTGTTGTTGTAACAAATGTTTCTAGTACACAATTTGTTTCTCAAGGCATCTTTGGTATTCCACCTTTTTTTTGAGTTTCTCTTGTTGCTTAGCAAACATAGCTTGTTGTTGTGTGAATTGTTGTTCATACATTGCATGTAAGTCAAGTGAGTTCACATTGGATTGTGTGTTAGGGACATTGGATACTTGCATCACTTGAGGTTGTTGTTGTTGTGGTTGATGTTGTTGTTTATATGTTGAATGTGTGTTGGAAACATTAGGTCTTGGGATTATTGCAAGTTGATGTTGTCATGGGGGAGTTGGTTATGTCCCTGCGAATTGGCCACCATGTTTTTTCTTTGGCACCTTTGCATGTTAGAGGTTTCTACTTGGGACATCATATTGACTTGACAACGAGGTGCATTCCTTTTGGGAATAGGTGTAATGTCAATAAGACTTTTCCTTTGTGCATCAATAGGGATTTTTGTAGTTGATGTTTCACATAGTGTACTCGTCCATAACATTTGACATCATGACACTTCGTAGAGTTAGGAGCAGAGGTGCACTTTGTTGATTTGTCTCCAAAGGAGGTATGTCTGGAATCCCTAGAGCACAAGTCCCTTTAGGTGCATCTTGTTGTTGCATCATGTGACTAAAATCAAGTCTTAATGTGCTCTTGGGATATTTATGGAGAGTCTTGTTTCCCTTCATTGGTTGTGGTTCATCAAATAAGGGATTAATGTTGATGTGTTCAAATGTACTTTGGAGGATTTTGATTGTTCATTCTTAATGGGATCTTATAAGTGCCATTATTGCATTTGAAAACTCCAAAGGTTGTTTTCCCTTATCTAAGTCCAAATTGATCATGGGTTGTATGTTTTCAATTATTGTGTTGGTTTGATTTTTGGACTTAGGTCCCCCCACATTTGGGTTGAACTTGACAATTTCTTGGGCTACCAAAAATTTGAAGTTCTTGCATAAATTTTTGTCTTGACATGCCCTAGCCATTTCTTCATCAGTTATGTTATAATTATTATCAGAGTCATCACTTAAGTGCACAATACCTTGTTGTGTGTTTGATGTATTAGAGTTGAAGGTATGGGTGTTGGGTTTGTTGAATTCAAAGGAGTGTGTACCCTAATAGAGCAAAGTGTACCCCAGGGAAGAAAGCTAACAAATGCATGAAATGAAAGGATATAACCATATTATTGGACCCCCTAATTAATCTAGGTGTGATAAGGAAGTACAAGTAGTTGTTATATCCTTCCAAGTGAGCTCCTTCCTTGCACCTACAAGCACAAAACAAGAAAACCCAAGTTAGATAAGCATGTTCACATTGGGTTCACCAATTTTAGTACCTAGGAAATATGTTAATGCATAACATACTATGAGAAAATCACAAACTCAATAAACATACACTAGCACCCTCTAGTCTACCATGAAAGAAAAACTAATAGAAAGGAAGCAAAACAATATTAAAACTCCTTCTTTCCTTTGTAGCTCCCATGTCCTTCTTTCTTCTCCAAATGATATAGCTCCAAAATTGACTATAGTGCACACAATTGTGAAGAAAAATCCTAATATGATGATAATTCTATGAGAATACTTAAATTTTTTATTTTGGTTTGAGAGAAAGAGTGCAAAAGATGAGAAAACTAGGGACCTAAAAAGACTTAAGAATTAGGACTGAAAATGAGAGAAAGAATTTTGATTTTATCATCAACATGGAGGATGAGAGCATTGGAATTTTCACCCTTGGATATTTGACTTAGAACAAGATCCCTTGGAGAATCCATGATGCATATGACACAAGATTCCAAGTGTAGGATTCTATGGTGCATGGAAGTCAAACTTGGCTAAATGTGGGAGAGAATCTATGACGCATCATAGGACACCTCAAGCCCACTTAAAGCCAAGAATCTATGACAAAGAGAGTTAAAGATAGAAATGCATAAGGGAATAAGAATATTGGATTATGATAGATCTTAGCCAAATGTCAAAGGAGAATCCATGAAGTGTCATACCCGAGTTACATGATGATGTCAATATTTTATGGAATATTTGAATTAAGAATCCTTTATTCAACAAAATAGAAATTAGTGAAAATGGGATTAATGATGGAAAATATAAGTTAGGAGATTATGAATTTTCATGACTTGTGAATGATAAATGAATTAAATTATTGAGAATGACAATTAGGAAGAATAATTAGTAAGAATGACATAGGATTAAATTATGGGTTATTTCATCCTATAGAGAAAACTAGTAAATGATTGGCCAAATTGAATAAATAAGTGTGACAATATCCTTTGATGAAAATGTGATAATGATATGGATTGAATAGGATGATGATAGGTAGACCAAGGCCATGGTTAAATTGATTGATTTATTGAAATTGATAACATGACAAGGACACATGACATGAATTAAAGATACATAACATTTAAACAATATCATAAATGCCACAAGATTGAGATTGCTTGATAATGTTGATCATAATAACATCAATGGACACTATCAATGTTACTAAATGGTTGAAAATTCTATGATCTGACACTGAGAGACCTGAAAATGTCAAAGATCAAATGACATGAAGGATAGTTTGACCTAGCACTGAGAGCCATGATAGTACTAAGGTCAGATTGATAAGATTTGATAGATTGATAGGTTTCTAAGGCATTGAAAGCCACAACAATGCCTAGGATTTGACAAATGATGATTGATTTGGGATGTTTGATACATTTTGGGTTGATTAGGATTGATTTTAGGTGATTTGATATAATTTTAAGTTGATATGATATGATTCTGAGTTGATTTGATATGATTTTTGATGATGTTGAAATGGTTCCAAAATGATGTGAAATTGATGTGAAAGAGGATATGAATGATCATAGACACTTTTGAGATACAATCAGGTTGGCCAAAAGATCAGAGTTGGTGGAATGAGAAAATAGGATGAATTAGTATGAAAAATCATGTCAATTTAGGGGCTTGAGCAAGGTATAATTTAGTGGCTAATACTCGCAAATTGGCTAATTTTAGAATTTTTTGGCTAGTAATTTGGCTAATAATTTAAGAATTGATACAACCTAAATCGCCATAGTTTTATAAAATTTAGTTCTAGAATATTTAAAGTCGCTCAATATATTAAAAAATTTAAACTCAAATATTTGCCACAAATATTTGTTACATGAATAGATTTGAGCCACCTAAATATAATATATTATTGGAGAAATTAAATTGAACTAACCAATAATTATCATAATTATTAATTATTAGTTACTTTAGAGATATATCACCAATATTTAGTTTTCACTATTGGTTTAAAGTATATGTAACGATTCTCATAATATTCCATGAGGTAAAAAGATGTTCAATTTTGATTTGTAATATTCTATTCTGATTAATGAACTTGCTATTATTATTGAGATTCATCAATATTGTATACAAAGAAATTATGATTCAAAAATAATCACCAATATTAATCATATTTAGAATAAAATATTGAGAGATTTGCTAATAGAAATAATTTTGTTTTTACAGAATAATGAAAGATTTGCCAATATTTTATATCAATTTTTGGAGGTGGCTTTCTAAAAGTTTACCTTGGGCTTGAGAGGATTTTCAAGGGTTCCCACTAAATATAGTGACCAAATAATGAAAATTATAGCTCAATATTTTCTCCATGAAGATAAAAATCCAACACAACTGACGGTTCAAAAATCAGAGTTGAAACACAAAAGTTATGGCCTCTAGAGTGCAACATAGGGGCTCTGGGAGTAGTTATGGGCATCCTACTACCCCAAGTGCACCCAAAACTCAACCAAGTGAACCTCGTGCACAATTTGTAATCCAAAATACACCATGATAGTACCAAGTGCACCCATGGGGCACTTGGGAAGTCCAAGTGTGCTTAGAAAGTGGAGAATGTGCCCTAGAAGGCTTCGGGGGCCAAAAATACTCGGACTGGCTCAAAATGACATTAAACTTTGTGCAAGTTCCCAAAATTGTGGAAAGAGGATATAGCATGAGTGAAAATAGTCAAAAATGGTCACATTTGGTCAAAATTGGTTAAACAAAGGTCAGATTGAGGCTAGAATAGGTGGAAAGCCCTAGAAGGTTGACAAATAGTGTAAGATGATGTAGGAATGTTGAAATGCAAGATGAAGATGATTTGGTGTATCAGAACACATGATAGTGGTGATGAATGAAGACATGAATATAAGAAGACCAAAGACATTATATGAGGACTAGATAGAGTGAGGTGAAGAGTTTTTCTTTAAAAAAGTGTGCTATATGTTAGATGGAGCTTTGTTTTGATGAAATTGTAGATGCAAACCATTTTTTAGCATCTACAATTGGATCTACAAGTTGTACAGTGTTATAAGTAGTCTTTACATATAGGTTGCATTTATATCTTGTTTATGGGTTGTCTTTACCCATTTATCTTTCATTATTGATACATATTTATATTGGTGTCTTGGATTTGGGTTGTCTATGCCCTAAGTCACATGATTTGCCATTTTTTTCTTCATGTAGAAGGGATGAGATGTTGTTACCAGGTACAGTCATGGTGGAGGATTGTGGTTGACTATTTTATATTGATAGGTTGGACATATTGAGAATTAGATGCTTAGTTCATGGATGTTATCATGGTGCCATGGATTTTGGCATGACATGATTGGATATATAAGTACATCATTGTTGTTCATTGGTTTGGATTCCTAATTTGGTTGTGGTGGTATATCTTATTGGTTGAGGATCATGGTTATTTGGTTTCTTTGGAGGAGCTCATGATGTATACTTTGAGTTCTTTGATAGTTTTATTCCTTGGTTGATTCTCATGGTTAGAGGATGGTCTTTCATCATGATGTCATGGATAGGTTGGATACATAGTTTAGTGGGAGCTTGCAATAGTGCAATATTGGTTCCTGGTTTGGTTTGCATCTTCTTAGGTTTGTAGATCTTGGTTTCACTTGGTATTGATACTTTGGTTGTGTGAGTGTAGACCTAAAGGATCTTCATGTAGGAGATGGATTTTATGATACCATATGTGACTCAGTACCATGGTTGAGTGAGTGTTCTTAGCATTGATATATTTATTGAGTGTTTGTAGATGTTGGAGGTTTGTCTTAGATACTATTGATGCAGAAGCATCTTTGAAATTTGCATGGTGCACTTGTTATCTTCATGGTGTGTGAAGATGGTTAGAACTTGAGGACTCATGGAGTTCTTGGTTATCTCCATGGTGTGTGGAGATGGTTACATTTTGAGGACTCATAGAGTTTTTGGTAAAGGTGTGGTTTACGCTTTCATTTGACATGTTATCCTTGGTGTAAGGATGGTTTCATTATTAAATCATGGTATACTCGTGATACATGGTTAGAATTTTGACATGTTATAATATCTTCATATGGAGTATGTTATCTCTTTGGTTGAGATGGTTTAGATCATGTTGTCATTTTTATGTTCTTGAGCCCATAGTTGGAACTTTGACAGTGATCTTGGTTTAGTTTCTTGGTATTGAGTACATTGATCATAAGTTGGATACTTCATGTTATTTCTATGTTGCATTTAGAGTTGGCATGGATTTATTGGTTACAGGGGCTCATGGATACTTATAGATGGTAGTGATGCTAATTTATCTTGGATTAAAGAAGTATTTTTTGGGATAGTTGATGTTTCAGTAGGAGAGTCTAAAGGGCATTCAACTAATATGGACTTGAGAGGAGATTTTTCTTAGATGAGTCTTGGTTGGAGACTTGGATATCTTGATGAGAATTTTTATGTTGGGCATATTCCTTGCATTAAGAATGGTTTATGAGTTTGATCTTCATGTGAGAGGTTTACATCCATGATTAATTATATGGTATGGTTTGGGTGTTGTTGAGGCTTCTTGTTGGGGTTTTATGGAAGAGATCATACTTGCATAGTTTACATCTAGAGGTGTGTGTAGAAGGACATAATATAGGTTATTGTTTCCATGGTTTCTCTCTAGTCTTGGTTATCTTCCTAGATATTCAATTTTGTCTACATTGGATTTGAGATTGGTTAGAGATTGTGATCACTAGTTTTTTCTCATGTATGTCATGTGAGAGATGACATGGTTATTCCTTTACCTCTTTCTTCTATTAGTTGTGGAGAGCTTGGGAGATTGTTAGAGATTTTTTATGAGATTTGTTCTTATAGGTTATTGGTTTATGTGTTATGGATGCCCTGAATACTACATGGATTCACTTCTTTGAGATGTTGTGAGTGGATTGGTTATAGATTTAGCATTATCTTTTGTAGTGGGAGCTTCTTGGTATATATGTGGTAGGTATTTCTCTTGAGGCTTGTGATTGAAGGTTATAGATTAGATATGTTGATGATGTGAGATTCACTTGGTATACATTTGGAGGTATGGATAGTTGGATAAGTTTAGCATTTGTTGTGGGAGTTATTTCAGCTATGGATATTTTGACAACTATAGATACATGTGATTACCTTTGGATTAGGTTTTTTGCACTTGGCATTTCAATTGGTACAAGATTTTATGAACTTCTAATGCAACAGGTTGGGTGGCTTTCTCTTTGGATGGCTTCTATGTATTCTTAGTGGCAGTGGCATAATAGGAGGTGATATCATTCATGTTTGAGATGTAGGATAATTTTATTTTATTGTTGGTACCAGGATAGAGCACATGGTGTATGTTGATCCATGATGGTGGATGTGCTAGAAGGGACTATTCCCTTGCTCATTTATGTGTCAATAGATTGACCCTATGCAATGTATACAATAAGTGGAAGATTGTTGAGATAATGGTTGTTGCACACATTGCATAATATTGTTATATTGTATTATTTTATTTTATTATGTAATGTTGCACCTAGATGGATGTGAAACATGTAACGATTACCATGGGATATACTTGATGAATTGTACTGTAAAATTATGATAATATTTTGTATAATTATTTAATATTGGGGAAAATAATTAAAATTACAATATTAAATGTGGGGTCAATGGATTAGGTAGCACATGGTTTTAGCACATAGTTTATGTAATACCACTTAGTGATTTTGTGAGAATTGCTACTATATAAGTAGTCATAAGGGTAGTTGTTGGATCAAGAAGGTGAGAAGGAGAGGGGAAAAGGAAAGAGTCAAGTGGGACAAGGCTTGATGGGTTAGGCAAGGGAGCATTTGTGAAGGTTGAAAGTAGCACACAATGTATTGATTCATGCTTGTTTACATAGATTTCTCAGTGGTGGTTATGGGTTTGAAGGCTTCCATGGTTGTATTGCAATGGTATTTTTACTAAATAATACATAGTGATGGATGAATTTGGAGGTTGGTTTTTTCCCTCAATGAGGGTTTCCTAGGGTATATCTTCTATCACATTTTTGTGGGTATGATGTCTATTCTCTTGCATGCGGATTTTAATTGCATATTTATTTCAGATCTATTATGGGTTATGTGGAAACAATTATATTCTTTATTGCATGTTTCCTTACATTAGGCTCACTAGATCTCACATACAAGTTCACATACTCACATTATACAAATATAAGTAGTAGATAACACAATGAAAAATATACCACAAGGAAAATATTTTTCTTTTATACCAAGTCCTAGAACAAATTATTGAGTTATCTTTGAGGTTTTCCCAATTTACAATAATAATATAGGACCAACTTAAGATATTAAATTTACACATTATATTACATCTTTAGACTTATCATAATATTAATAATTTTTTTCTCTTAGTCTTCAAAATACTTTACTTAACATGTATATAGATGTGTTATTTTGACAATAACATCTTCATCATGTCTTCTACCTCTATCTTAGTCCATATGACTATATTCTATCTCTATTAGGAGATATACTCCAAATAGTAGTAACTACTACACATCAACTATGTCTCAATGTTGTCTTCACTAAATCCATCATAACTCTTTTGAGTCCTCATATTTCCACATGTTCTCATATTTGTAGTTATCGAAACACTATGTAAAACATTATTCCAAGTTTGCATCATCTCATCTACAATCCTTGAACCTGACAAAGCCAAACTCTATCTTTTATTCAATTACTCTTTATAGAGTAACTAGTATGTTGACACTAATGATAAAAAAATTCATGAATGTAACAAACAACCTCTGGATCACATCTTCAACAATGGTAGGATACTCCTACATAGGAATACCATCAGAATTATTTCTTAACAATTTCCCACTTTTGCATTGATGGCAGCATAGATAAAAAATATCTAGGTTCCATGAATACCAAATGTCTCTACTACAACTACTTGTTGGAAATATGGATGATTAAAGCAAGTAGGAAAATTGTTGATTTTTCATTTATGGAAGCATATAGCTTATATTAAGACCACACTATGTACAGATAATTTTTTTCTATCAGACATGGAAAATTGTCTTAGTGTTAGATAGTTATTCAATAGAGAAGAGATAATTATGATGTGTACATGTAAAAAATTAATAATTGGCATGTGTGTTTTTAAGGGAAGATAGTACAGTATGTCAAGATGATGTATGCAAGTGCACAAGTCTAAATAAATAGTGAAAAATGAGTTATGGAATAAGCACCTATAAAGGTAGAGAACATAATAGAACATTATTAAAAATAATAGTCCACCAAGATAACTGGGTGGGTGGGGGGGGGGGGGGGGGTGGTAGGGGTGGGGTACTGGGTGAAATAGTTATCCAAAAATTAAAATATATATCTTCCTTAAATAAAATTAACCATTCAACCAAAGTAAACAAAAACCATACAGAGATGCATATAGACAATTACATTAGATTTGTTGGCTAGGGAAACCCTTAATCAGAGTAAAAACCCTCGTGGAAATAATGCGCACAAGATGATGTACTAATATAAATATTTCCTGTTAGATTATAGACCCTATTAAGAGTCTATCACAACATTTAGTTCATATGACTCCCTATTAGGAGACTTTGAATCCTTGTCAAGAGATTCCAACCTTGTTAGGAATTGTAGTACAAATCATGCAAGATGAGTCCACTACCCAAGCATGCAATTTCAACTACAAAAAGAGCTCACTGCTCAAACATGTAATTTACTATTATGTTCTTGTTTCCTTTAAACGTTCAACCAAACCAATCACTATTAGACCTTGTAGACTAGGTCATGAACCTCATATCCAAATATCAAACCTCATATCACTTAGAAAAACCTCGACAATGAAGTTTCCTTCACTCTATATTGCTCTTCTAAACTTCATATTTCTCTCTTACTATTCCTTATCATTAATCATAAAACTATACCATGATAAAGGAAAATGTCCTTCCTTTATACTCAGTCCATAAAATAATCCCTAAGCTAGTAGTTAGACCTTCTCAATTAATTATTATAGGACATCATTAATAACATGTTGCACTTAGTGATAACATTAATCTTCTACCTTGCATCTTGAATAACATTCCCTACATTTTCATTATGGTGAGTGAGCTTAGACAAGTCATTACCAACAAGTATTTTTCACATCCTCAACCTCAATTCTTAAAATAAGAAATCTACTAAGAGATATAATAGGATTATCGAAACATGTCTCTGTAAAATCTATCTCAGAATATACATCACCAAAACTTACATAACTTCTTCTATAATTATCATTTCTTCTTCTGATGTGAACTACATATACCAAATACTTAGAAGTATCTTTGATAGCCTCAGATAGTTAGAATACTCAACTAGCCATCTATACCAACTTGATCTTTTCATTGTTCTATTCATAGAAAACTACTATGTTGACATCAATGAAAAAATTAGTTATGAATATAACATACCATCATAGTAACATATCTACAATACTCCCCCATACGAATATCATTCATGCTTTCATCAATCTCACAACAAACATAACATATCACTAATTGGGTAATTACATGTTATAGAATTATTTTGTGTACAAAATAATTATTTAACTATTTATGGATGGCATCCTAGATGTTAACTCTAACAAGGAAAGTGTCAGTCTTTTATATAGCCAAGTGTGTGAAAGCTTGAATGTCGATTGGTTAGTTTTGATGAAATGTAAAGGTATAAAGGAAAGATGGTATTATGTGAAGTAAAGTTGAAGTCATATTTGATATGCAAAGTGATATGTGAACTATATTTATGTGAATTTACATGTATGATCATAGGTATGCAAAGAGCAGTGAAGGAAACATCAGATATTGAAGACATCAGTAGTAAAGAAGTTTTTGTATCTATCTCTTTTGTGCAAAGTAACTATTTTGTATAAGTGCATATTTGGGTAGTGAGCTCATGTTGAATAAATTTGGTAATTGTATATACCAACTCCTAATGGGGTTGAAGCAACTCCTAATAGGGTGGAGGGTTTTAACAAGGTTCGGTTCTCTAACAAGGATGGAGACACTATATGTATGGAATAGACTCCTAACAAGGTCGACATCCTTAATAGGATACTTTTTTTTTAGTGGATCATTTTGTGGGTACCATCCCCACTTGAGTATTCCCTTGGTTAGGATTTCCCTAGTTGACAAAATATGGTGTTATGAGTTCTCTTTATGTATGGCTATGTTTAATGTTCAACATTGTTAGTTTAATTTCATTTGCAAGTTATAAAGCAATTAATAACATTTAGTTTTGGGATAAAGTTTGTAAAATACTAATTCACCCATCCACCCCCTTTCAATATTCCCTACTTATAACAATTGGTATTAGAGCATGCTTAATAAATTGAGTAAGATACTTATGAATATGGAATAGTTACAGAAGAATCTTGAATAATCCCTTGAGTAGATTGATCTTCTTAATAAAGAAAGTGATAACCTAAGAGAAAGGTACAAAGATGTTAAAGACTAAATTTGGAAGTTGAAAGACAAGATTGATCATCTTAAGTTTGGAAAGGAACCTACAGAACAGACAAAAGATAGTGATGAGTTATCAACATTAAAGAAAGAAAATGAGATTCTGGAAAATTAGTTGAAGACTATTGAACTAAAATTAAGTCTGAAGAAAGGTGTTAGTAAGGTTTAGAAAGATCTATAATCTAAAAATATAGATCTAGGATCCCATCTTACAAAAGTAACATCGATACTCAATTCCATCAAGATAGAGCATGCAAGACTTGAGAAGTAAAATACTATTGTGAAAGGAGAGTTAATCTAGGCCAAGAAAAAGTTAGAAAAGTTATATTCCAATAGTAAGAAAATTGATGAAAAACTATAATACTAGAGACCCTCCTAGGATAACACTAGTCTTGGATATTTCATTAGAGAAAATTTAGGAAAGAAATATGAAGCAGGAAAAGAACCGCATCTAGTTGTTTAAAACCCTAAACCTAAGAAGAATGATAAGAATGAGATTGAATCCAATCAATATAAAGATGTAACTAAAGAAGTTAAACATGTAAGTCAACCTGGGCTGAACCCACAATACTGGGTACCACTTTTCTGGCACAAAGGAAATCATGAAATGATGTAAAATTCCCATATTCAATTTTACATATGTTTGTGCAAACTTATTAATGATGTTTTCATAAACATAAAAGAATTGCATGTTTGTGCAAACATATTCAGTTTAAATAAGGGATGTTTGCATGTGAACGCATTTTTGTGGAGATTTTGAGACAAAAATCCCATTTTTCCATTGAAATTTTGTATGTTCACTCGAACATGTTAATTTATAAAATTTTGGTGCTCTTTTTTGAAAAAAATTTAAATTGGCTCTTTTCATCCCAAAATTGAGATTGAATGACCTCCTACTATAAAATACAAAATGCCAATTTCTGCTACTTAGAGAAATCTTTCCAATGACTATAATTGTAATACATATTATATTCATTAAAACTTTCAAATATGTGTTTAAGCCATTATAGGTTCATTATCGATTGAACATCAACTTACTTCGACACTTCAGAAAAATTTGTAAGTTAGGTCAATTTTTTTTGAAAAATATCAATGAAATAGGTTGTTGAGATAACTTTCTATTAAAAAAAAAAAGAAAATTAGATTTATGATAAATTGAGTTCAAGTTATCTATGTCAAAATGAACGTATGTATGAATTGCAACTAATGTCACTTCAAAACTTCATAAACTATACAATATTCAACCAAATTGAATCAAACCAAATGCATGCCCTAAATATTAATGTTACTGTAATAACCCCAATAGGTTATAACTTCTTCAAACACCAAAAATCTTTATACTTCAGTTGTTTGACATTTCGTCAAACACTTTGCAAGCAAGCTCTGATACCACTGTAATAACCCTCCTCAAATCTACTCTCAAAGATGTTGATTGAAGGCTCAAAGAATTTTGTCAAAAAATTCACATGCAAGAGACATATGACTGATATAGTATTTCAGCTTTCTTTAAATGACTTTTTTTTCAATTTGCATTAATGAGAAACTTGTGCTAGAAGACTCAAAATGGACTACACAATGACCTAACATGAGTGTGCTCCTAATTTTTACAATATTCAGTGCATATATTATAATCTAAGCATGAGAAAAGAACACCTAGAGCCAACTGGAATTTTTGCAAATAGTTGGTATGTAAACTATCTAGCTGATAAATAATGAGATTGAATTGCTTAAATGACACCAGCAACTATTATCTTTTTTATTGCAATCAAATTTCTAATACAATGCTCATGAAATATGGCCAAGAATTTGGCATTTACATGGATTAAAAAATGATAATGCTGGTACAATGCACACTTACAGCTGAAAGCTTATAATACCCTAAAAAAAACAATACTAACAAAGGAACCTGGTTGTAGATGGCTGTAATAATTTTCTTTTAATGCTGCCCCTTCTGGTTTACTTTTTCGAACTACTTTTTTAGCCTGCTTTTACGGTTCCACTTTTTCTGCTTGCTTTTTCAATTCTACTTTTTTCACCTTCTTTTTCAGTTCTACTTTTTTCGTTTGCTTTTTCGATTTTGCTTTTTTTGCCTAATTTTTCGGTTTCGCTTTTTCAGACTGCTTTTTTGTTTCTACTTTTTCGGATTGCTACCCTGTTGAATCTCAAGACCATATATTTCAACGACATCAAGATTTTCAGCTTGAAGGGATTTTGTCCTTCAAACTATTGAGACATAACCTCCAGAAAATTCTCCAATTTCTTTGATATTTCCAACCATGCTTAAAAGAAGCTCTTCCATTTCTTTTATAGTGTTCTCACAAGAGCTCCATCCTTCATTTTCTCAATGTGGGATAAAACATAACTCCCTTTATGTAACTTATGTCTCCAATGTGTTATAAAATAAAAGGGACTCTTTTAATTTAAATATATCCCACAAAATATAGTCTATGTATTAATAAAGTTAAATATTTAAATTTAACTTTATAAAATAGCTTTATCAATGCAAAACAAATTTTATCAATGATAAACAAGTCTTCTTGCCAATTTTAAACAATTACCATCGACATACTGCTGCCATTGGATGTCCACCCATGCCCAAGATGACTTACTATAAATAGTAAGTATGCCCAAAGTTACCTCAAAACCCCTCAGAAAGACCTGCAACTGAAACTATCTAGGTCAAATGGCCTCTAAGCCCTTTTAATGTCCTGGTTAGCCTACAGGACCATGGGGAAATAGGCTAACAACAACATCATGCTATGAATGCTAAAAAGGGGATATTACAGTCTGCCCTTCCCAAAATTTCTTGTCCCCAAGGAATGGTCAAACAACAACCCAATAAATCCACCTGGATCCCAAATGTAGTCATGAACTATAGTGCTGTCAGTCAACATAGGCTCCTGCAACAACCTGTGAAAATTAACCAAGAGGAATCCATAAATGAATCATGAATCACGATGCAACTGAACTCCAAATCCACTACTGCCATAGTCAGGAACCCATGAGGCACAAAATATCAAAATATTAGACCCCAAGTAGAGTAGATCACCCAAACTATCAACATAATAAAGACCATCCACAAAACCCATCGTGTTATGTGGAATGCACACTCCAACTCTGCTACAATAGTGACCACTCCCACATGAAATTGCACCAAATAAAGAGAATCCACACACTGTACATCTGCCACAGTTAACACAACTTTGCAAATTACCGGCCACTGTCTCATAACCATAACACCCATGCACTATTGATGGTGAATAGTCATTACATGGTAGATAGCAAAAATGAGAGCCCAGTCCAAACCTGTCTACCATCAACTCCTCAACACATGGATCAAAACCAAACTGATGAACATATCCTTTAGTATAATGCCGGTAAAAAGAACCAATCTTAGTAAGACTCATCTTGCAGATGTGATATGACCAACTATGACTGATCATCAGCTAAGTCAGAGGATGATATAGCCAAGAGTGCAAAATCAACAACAACATCACTAGTCTCTATGCCCTCCAAGTCAAACATATCACGATGCTCAGCTACAACACCCAGCTCAGTTGAACTTGCCTCCAGTGGAAATGGACCAGATATGCCAATAGTAGTGTCGTGGACAGATATAGCCTCATCTCCACTACCTCTATCAACGTCGACCATGGACATCCGCAGATCACTAGACACCATAGTCCATGATGGTACAAAATCTGATAAAGACTAAATTCACTCTAACTCCATGGTCACCTTAAAAAAATGAAACTGTGACTCCTCGAAAGCTAACTATGTACTCTCAAGAATCTCAGAAGTCACCTCGAGCTTCTGAGTAAGCTCACTCACCTCATCTTCCTTGGCCAATAATGCATCGTATGTTGTACTCCCCCACTCCATAAGATGATCTCTGTCAGCTACCAACTACATATAATTTTGTCTCAGAATCTGGATAGCATCCCATAAAGAGTGGATCTCTATCAAGGAAAGATAATTGCCTCCCTGCTCATCACTGGTAGGAGAACCCCATCCATAAATTGCTAACAACTGACGAGCAGCATCGAAATGCTCGCAAGTGATAGAAATGTCTCGCTCGCCAACTCTTAGCTGACTAGACACATGATTGTGCCGACTGGTCAAACTTCTATACTCTATCCCTAGTACACTGTCCAAAGGAGTAACCTCAAAATAGCTATCATCTGTAATACTCAGATCCTAGGACTCTTCTGTAGACTCTATCATATCTGAGAGATCATCAACCCATTCCAACAAGAATGGTCGACTAGATATATGGACAATGCCCAACACAGGTGTGTAAAAACTAAATCCAGCATCAAATAAGTTGCTGACATGGATGAGAAATACACTTGGAAAACTACTAATCAAGTCCATGATGGTGCAATAGATACTACTACCAAGGAATGATAGATATCTCTGGTCAAAATGATCTCAAGTACTAAGATAAGGATCCCAACATCTAATCCATGAACGGAAACTAGCTGGCAATTCAAGTAAACTTCTCACCTAAGTAATGTGAACAATACCAACTAATTTCACGCACTTGTCTACAATCTTTGAATCCGGAGTTTGAATTCTAGACATACTCATATCATCATCATGTGACTCCACTGTAAAAGAAAACTGAGTCCCTGTTATACGCACTAACTCCCAAACTAAAATCACCTCAAGAGAAAGCTCATCCACATGTCTCTCAGAATCCAGGAGAGCCAACCGAGTACACACCAAGGAATTTGGGTATCCTCTAGCTCATGAAAAATCCAGTCAAACTCCTTCTCCTCCTTCTTCACTGCATCTTCCTTGATCTGTTGCAAGTCATCACAAGAAGAACCTGTTGTGACTCCTTTCTGTCTCTCCTCTATCTCATGTGAAGAAGCATCCAACTGTGGTTGATACTCATTTTCTACAAAGTCCTGAATGCTCACTTTCTAATCAATTGTACTATCCTCAAACATGATAGTATCCTCAACTACTATAACTTAATCTAGCCCAACTATACTGGAATCACTATCTATGTCAATCGCACAATCCGATGTGCTTGTGATATCACCTTCTGGCTCAACCTGCACAATGTCGGTAACCCCTTCTACCTATGAAGATGTTGCAAATAAACCATTACCTAAAGATGTGCTAATGTCTCCCTATATATACAAATTTCTTCCTGTCATAGGGAAGGTACGACCCTTAGGCCTATCAAAATGTTCAATCAGTCTCTCCTTAAACTCCACATAGGAGGTAATGTGTGCATGACCCATAGTGACCATACCATGATGCCACCACTTGTGTGCTAACCCATCTAGGTGAATTATTGCATACTTAATAGCTTCTTCCTCAGGCATAGGGTTTATTTGAAAATATGTGTCAAGCTTTTGAGCCCAAGCTCTTGCTGTAGACTTCCTCGAGCCATCATAATATGGTAACTGAAGTTTCCCTACTTTCTTCCGTAGCTCATAGCTCTGGTTCTTGTCATGTCCACGTGGCATATGCTTCATCCGTACATCTATATACTCCCTAAAGGTAATTGCAGCTATAAAATTTGGACCTCTGGCTTCCCAATCTCTCCTCAGCTGGTCCTCTATATCAGTGATTTGGGGCTCTGGTATGGGCTGCTCTAGAGCTCTAGGAGGAAATGTTGGAACCATGGGCCTCGAACTCACTGTCATAGTTTTCTGGGGTGCATGACCAAAATTGTTCTCAACTTGTTTGCCTCCATTATGTGCCCCATCCTGATTATTACCATTTTGATTATTACCATTCTAATTATTTCCTCCAACCACATTAGCATTCAACCCCATTTGATGAGCCATCACCTGCATCATAAGCTCAAATCTCTAACTCTGTTCCTATGCTCTTTGCTCTACTGATCTCTGTCCCTATGCTAAGGTGTCTAATAATTGTAAGAATCTTTCCTTTCCCTGATCTGAACCGGCATTCATTTTGTCAAACATTTTTCTCTCTATCTAGCTAATCCAAATTCCCAATAAGACCTCCACAGGATGGCAGGAAACCACTCTGATACCACTGTAATAACCCCAATAGGTTATAACTTCTTCAAACACCAAAAATCGTTATACTTTAGTTGTTTGACATTTCGTCAAACACTTTGCAAGCAAGCGCTGATACCACTAGAATAACCCTCCTCAAATCTACTCTCAAAGATGTTGATTGAAGGCTCAAAGAATTTTTTCAAACAATTCACATCCAAGAGACATATGACTGATATAGTATTTTAGCTTGCTTTAAATGACTTTTTTTCAATTTGCATTAATGAGAAACTTGTGCTAGAAGACTCAAAATGGACTACACAATGACCTAACATGAGTGTGCTCCTAATTTTGACAATATTCAGTGCATATATTATGATCTAAGCATGAGAAAAGAACACCTACATATATTATGATCTAAGCATGAGAAAAGAACACCTATAGCCAACTGATATTTTTGCAAATAGTTGGTATGCAAACTATCGAGCTAATAAATAATGAGATTGAATTGCTTAAATGACACTAGCAACTATTATCTTTTTGATTGCAATCAAATTTCTAATACAATGCTCATGAAATATGGGCAAGACTTTGGCATTTTCATGGATTACAAAATGATAATGCTAGTACAATGCACACTTACAGCTGAAAGCTTATAATACCCTAAAAAAAAAATACTAACAAAGGAACCTAGTTGTAGATGGCTATAATAATTTTCCTTCAATGCTGCCCCTTCTGGTTTACTTTTTCGAATTGCTTTTTCAGCCTGCTTGTACGATTCCACTTTCTCTGCTTGTTTTTTCAATTATTCTTTTTCTGCCTGCTTTTTTGGTTCCGCTTTTTCTGTTTGCTTTTTCGATTCTACTTTTTTCGCCTACTTTTTCGGTTTCTCTTTTTCAGACTGCTTTTTTGTTTCTTCTTTTTCGGATTGCTACCCTGTTGAATCTCAAGACCATATCTTTCAACGGCATCAAGATTTTCAGCTTGAAGGGATTTTGTCCTTCAAACTATTGAGATATAACCTCCAGAAAATTCTCCAATTTCTTTGATATTTCCAACCATGCTTAAAAGAAGCTCTTCCATTTCTTTTATAGTGTTCTCACAAGAGCTCCATCCTTCATTTTCTCAATGTGGGATAAAAAATAACTCCCTTTATATAACTTGTATCTCCAATGTGTTATAAAATAAAAGGGACTCTTTTAATTTAAATATATCCCACAAACTATAGTCTATGTATTAATAAAGTTAAATATTTAAATTTAACTTTATAAAATAGCTTTATCAATGCAAAACAAATCTTATCAATGATAAACAAGTCTTCTTTCTGATTTTAAACAATTACCATCGACATACCACTGCCACTAGATTTCCACCCATGCCCAAGATGACTTACTATAAATAGTAAGTGTGCCCAAAGTTACCTCAAAACCCCTCAGAAAGACCTGCAACTGAAACTATCTAGGCCAAATGGCCTCTAAGCCCTTTTGATATCCTAGTTAGCCTATGGGACTGTGGGGAAATAGGCTAACGACAACATCATGCTATGAATGCTAAAAAGGGGACATTACAGTTACAAATCCAACACCAAAATAATTACCTCATTATCATTTCTAGAAAAAAAAATTATGCATGTCAAGCAGACTGTCACTCTTTAAAAATATGGATTTTTCATATATACCACTTTTCAAAGGAGAAGGAAAAATGGACTTAATTTTTTTTTTTTTAAATCGATTAAAAAATATGGTTATAAAGTTGGAACAGAGTACTAGAAATCACTATTTTATGTAATCTTGGAATTATTCATAGTTTTAGAGATATAGTCACTCAAATGTGAGGTTTGTTTCAAAAATATAGATTTTAGTGTCATAATTGGTCAAAATTGGAACCCATTATTGTAGGATCACCCCCTACGAAAAGTGACGAATGTAAGAAAACAAAAAAAGTTGAACCAACAAGAGAGGTAAAGTATGAATTAAAAGGTACATGCTTTCTATATAATGAAGTTGGTCATATGAAGAGAGATTATACAGGTGAGCCATTCAAACCTATTACTAATTTTATTATTATAATTGTCATGGTTTTAGTCATAAGGTAGTTGATTGTAGAAAAACCTAAATTTGATAGTAATAATAGAAAAAAGTAGAATGTTTAGAAATACCAACCATACAACTAATGAAAGAATAAGATCCTCTGGAAGATCTAATGAAAGAGAAATATCAAATGGAACAAGGAGTAACATTCTTACAAGTGTAAAATTTTTAGACACATTACGAGGAATTATAGAGCACTAATTAATCATAATGGACCTAATAAAATGAGTACACTAGTATGTTATTTATGCAAAAATTTTGGTCATATAGCAACATTTTGTAGAATGGATTTTGAGGAATCTCAATAGGAACCCAAATTTTAGAAAGAATAGTACTAGAAACAATAGAAGGAATGATAGAAGCACCAATATTTAGAAAGATGAACTAAAAGTCAATATTGAAGAATTCAAAGAAGTTTTTGTCAAGAAAAAGCATCCATCAAGTTCACAAACAATATTGGAAGAATACTATTTTGATCTAGATAATGAAAAATTGAAGTAAGCTACTACATATGATCATCTTATTTGAATTAAGCACATTTCCATTCAAAGATCAAGCATCAAAAATACATAAAAAAGGTTAGTGATCAAGTTAAGAGTTGTGAAGTTATTATGAGTTAGAACAAGTCAAGAAAATGATTTGGTTAAGAGTGCATGGAATTTGGAGATCATGTGAAGTTGTATAAATGGAAACATTTTTATTGGTTATCAAAAACAATTTTTATTGATTGAGTAGTTGCACAATTAAAGTGAAGATAATTTTGAAAAGATATAAGTTGTGTAAGATATATTGTAAGTATCATTCAGTAATATGAAGATGTAACAAATAATTAAGAGTGATTTGATAGTGAAATTGAAAGAGAATTGAAGTGTTTCAAGTGTGAAGAATAGCAATCCTTAGTTACGTGTCAAAATGAGGTATTTTAGTCTTAAGCAAGGATTTGATCGATGAATTGTGTCAAGAATTCAAGTATAAGAATAGAAAATTCTTTGATTAATAATATGGAAGACGAAGCTAGACCTAAAATGAAATTGAACTCTATTAAGTGTGTGATTGATGACCCTAGCACCATGTCATAAAAAATGCTTGAGAATATCATTCATCTAGAAGATCTGGGTAATTAATTAAGAAGAAAATTTGAGACAATAGGAGAAGAGAATATATTAGAAGAATTTAAGAAGATTTATAAGCAAGAAATTAATTATCAACAAGGTTATCAATATCTAAAGGATAATAAACTAGATAAGTTTATGTTTATTATGAATTCGTGTAATGCCCCACTAGAGATCACAAAAGAAATTAACCTAATATTTCACTAAGTTTGCTAAACATTTTTTTTGAAAGATAATAATCAATAATAATCAACAATATATAATATAGCAGAAGCAATAACAACAAGATATAAAATAAGAGCAACAATAACTCACATACATAACAATCATAAACATATTACATCTCTTAGGGTTCTATGAAGTTGAATCACATTTAAGTTTAATTAATAATAAATCTAACAAATAAATCATGTAATAATCACAAGTATAAATCCATTTAAATAAATATACAATTATATAATCTTCCACTTGGCATAACTAGAATGCACAATCATCCATTGTACAAGTCATAGGGTATGAAAGGATGAAAGAATATATGCCATCGATAAAATACATCATTCCATAAGATCACTGATAATAAAATACATACAATAGGTTATAATCATCCAAAAAAAATACAAGATCAGAAAGAAAGGTAAAATTACATAGGCAAATCCAACAATGGCATCCGACAGTCAGATCTCAATGGTGTAAGAAAAATGCACTACCACCCAACCTTGTGGAACCTAAATGGCCCACTCCCACTTTAAAGAGGAGATAAACTCAAGTACCGAATAAGATAACAAAACATAATTCATAACCAACATATAGGTCAAGGAAACACTTGAAATAAAACTATATCAAAGGGTACAAAGACACAAGTATCATCTAATCCCAAAGACAACAAGACACATAGAAAATCTACTATGTAAGTGGGAAAGTGTCATCACATAAGAAACTCTAAGGTTACATTGGAAACCTTAGCGAACTTTGACCCCTTAGTGTCTCTATGTGGCATCAATATCATTTTGTGGAGACAAAGCCTAATAATGAGTCAACTCTAAGGTTACCCTAGTAGTCTCTCAAGAATCTAACCCCCTAGTGACTTTATGTGTTACCAATATCTTATTAATTCATTTAAAACCCATTTAACAAAATGTTATCACTTATTAAAATAACCTACACTAGGTTACCTAGGAAACCTCTATAAGGCTCTCACCTCCATTGCAAGCCACTTCCCAATATGACATAAAAATAACCTACCCTAAACTCAACAAAAGAAGAAGGTCTCATACAACCATAAACCACACATCAATTCTTAAACAATCAACTAGAAAGTACTAAAATGTCATTGATCAAAATCATAGATCTCACCAATACAATCATCCTAACAAGACTAATCCAAAATCTAGTACACATATACCAACCCATGACATCACATGACATCAAAAATAAATCACAATAATCACTTTAGTCATAAACAAGCAATTTGGAAAGCAATCCAGAGAAACTGATTGGAGACTCAAAGGTTATACTAGAAAATTCACACCATTCTCCTCAATTCTACATAAGAGAAACTAGAAAGCACAAAAAAACATCTGATCAAACTCATCATAGAATGCACATGGCACATCACTAGGTTAGGTGTAAAATATTGTAACCATCCAAGCCTTTAGTAATCATCCAAATTTGGTCAAAGCTAAGTCAACCCCAAAACCCAACATCAATAAACTACATATCACATAAAGCACATGCAATAGTAACTTTTCATAATTCATTAGGTATTCGAAAAGACACAAGTTTAATTTTTACTTATAGTTTTTCAAGTTTCAATTTCATTTTTAAGTATTACAGATTCATTCAAGTTCTCAAGTCCACAAGAGTTTCAACTCTCAACAAATCATTCAAAATATTTTAAACATAAAACCCCAAATGTAAAGTCACACACATCTCATCAGAGTCTTTTAAATATTTGTTTTCATAGTTGGTTTCCAGGTATCATAAATACTAAGTTTTTTATTATACAAAAGAAATAGAATTTTCCATAGTATAAAATTGCCTATAAACAAACTAATCTATTTAATAAAAATATGATTTTTATTAAAGAAATCACTTCACCCTAATTTACTTCTATCAATTGATAGCCTAGATATATTTTAATAATAATTTAATTAATTATTATTAAAATTTAAATCAATACTCTTTAGTTTAATAATGATAAAATAATTTATATTATATTATCAATAAAATAATAATGAGTCAATTAATTAATTATAATCATTATTAATAATAATAATATTACCTTTAATATTTACCAACAGTAATATAATAATTAATAAAAATAAAACTATTTTTAAATAACACATGAAAAAAATTATTAACACAATTAAAAACCCTTTAGCAAAATAAACTAAAAAGACTTACCCAAACCGCAAGTGGGGTTGCTGCTAGGCTCACACTGTGTGCAGCTAACTACTTTGGTAGCCTCAGCTATCATGATAGTCAAGGACTACATGGCAGCCTTCGCTGCCATTAGAGTCATGCGATGCAGGCAGGAGGAGGGGGTGGGGGTGGTGGCCCTTGCCCTCCTAAACAATACTTTATTTTATTTTAAAAACACCATGCTATCATAAGGAAAAGGAAGGGAGGAAGAGGATGTGGGATTTGTAGCTTGCTTCCCCAAAACAATTTAGTTTATTTTTATTCAAACACCATAATCCATATTTTAATAATCCATATACAAGTCCTAAAATTAACAAAAAAGGTTTTCAAAATTAATCTCATTCACAAATGTGTTTCAAGAAACAAAGAACAATAAATTCATAAAGAAGGGTTTCAATCATCATTTCATCTGTAGAAATAATGTATTGGCAATATACTTGAAGATAAAAAGGTTGACTACACCTAAGAACTTAAGAAGAACAAGTTATAAGAAAGACTATCTGCAAAGCCTTAACAAAGTATATAGTGGGTGCCAAGAAAAGTTAGTTCCTACCGATTAGATTACTAGTATGTGCCAAGTAAATGGAAAGTCTAGTGTGTGTTGAGTAACTTAGTTAGTGCCAAGCATAATGTAACAGATGTCAAGCATCAGTAAAACATAGTTGATGCCAAGTGAAAATGTAATAGGTGTCGAGTAACATAGTATGTACCAAGCATCAGAGAGTCAATAGTGCTGACTATTGCATTGTTTGAAAAGTCAAAGATTCACCAGATCTGAGCTGATAAGTTTGTTACCTTGAATTTTGTGAACTAGATGGAAGTTAAGAGTTTTGAGCTAGTGGTATAGAATTCTAGGTTAACCATTTTTAGGCAAATACAGGTTGATTCCACATGATGTTTCTAGAAGGAAACAAGATAAGGCGAAGATACATTGGATCTTACCTAATCCATTCAAACCCAAAATAAGAGTGGGAAAAGTATTCTACACTCCTACTTAAGGAATTATAGGTCAAGAAGCAAAAAGGTTAGAGAGAGTGTGTGGTGTCAAGCTAAATGCATTGAGAAGGAAAAATAGAGTACAAAGACTCTACTTCAATAAGTTACCATAGGAGTGACTCTATTGGCACAATGAGTAAGGAGACTCAAGGAGTCAAAATCTTGAAGAGTGGACAAGCTATCAGAGCTGCAAAGACTAAAAGCCAAGAAGAGTTGTGAATTGAATAGAGATTTGAAATCTACAAGTTATGTTGTAAGCTGAATTAGATCAAAAATCTCTTATTGTTGCTCTCTAGAAATTGTATCAATTAGGGAAAATCCTATGGACTTGGTTGGTTTAACAACCATTGAGAAATCCTTTAACAAGGTGACATTTCAATGTTCTAAATTCCTCTAACAAGGCTCATTCCTAATAGGGTGAATGAAATCCCTTAACTGGGTCACACCTAACAATTTGTTTTGTAGCCTTTAACAAGGCATCACTTGAGGAGAGTGAGAAATAAGGTAGCATGTTACTAGTGCTTTTTCCTAATTGGGTTTCCACATAAATCATTGTCCATGTGTTGATCTTCCATTATTTTTGTTGCATGTTGATTTAAAAGTAACCTGCAAGTTTAGATTGATAAGCTTGGATGCATGAATCTTTAATGGGCTTACTAGGATAAGTGAAAATTTTATTGGACCTTGAGTAACTAATTCACCCCCCTCTCAGTTACTCTAAAGAATTCTAACAATTGGTACTAGAGCCATCTGCTAATTTAGTTTAAAGATACTCAAAACATTTGTCCTCAAAGATTCAAAACCAATCAGTACACCAATGATAATAGGACATAAGTTATCCAAGAGTGATGAATTAGCTGAAGTAAATTAGACAATGTATAGATCAATGATTGGAAAGCTACAGTGTGTTGTAAATAGTAGACTAGACATTGTATTATCTATTGGAATGGTGGCAAGACTTTTTGCAAACCCAACAAAAAATCATCTTATCACAATAAAAAGAATAATGAGGTACCTAAAAGGAATAGATGACTTTGGCTTATACTACAAGAGAATTGAAAAGTTTGACTTGAAAGCCTACACTAATGTAGATTGGGGAGGTAATATAGATGACAAAAAAAGCACTAGTGGAGGAGCACTCATTTTAGGCAGAAGACTAGTTACTTGGACTAGTAAAATAGTAAAGTTGTACCTCACAATCCATAGATGAAGCTGAATATGTTGATGTTGCCATCAACTGCACCAATATTGTATGGATTAAGAATTTTCTAAAAGGTATGTAGGAGGAAATAACTGAACCTATGATAGTTTATTGTGACAATACAAGTGCCATCAACATATCAAAGAATCCTATGATGCACACCAAAACAAAGCATATTGCAAACAAGCATCATTATGTAAAAGAATTAGTGGAAGAAAAAGATGTGAAGATGGAATATGTGAGTTCAAAGGAACAAATTAATGATATCTTCACAAAGGCATTACCTAAAAATGCATATGAATATCTTAGAGGTAAGCTAGGTGTAATACACCTATCAAAGGTTGTTTAAGAAACAACAAAACTAGCCTGCATGAAATAGACTAATTGTTGAATGACAAAAGTTGGTGCAGAGGATCATACTTTAGGTTTTTCCTAAAGTACTTAAAGTGCTGAAAGTCCAAATTAGTGACAAGAATGGTTACAGAGGGAGAAATTGGAAATTGCAAAGTCTACATTTGCATAAATGAAGATGCTAAGGTGTTATGTCTTTGGCATTGTTGTCAAAGAGGGAGAAATAGCAAAACTGATCAAAGTGGAAGAAAGAAAGCTACAAGGAGAAATTGATCAAGTTTGAAGATGTAGAAGAAAAGAGGGAGAAATACAAAAGAAAAGAGAGACTACAACAAAAAGATAGAGAAAGGGATACAACAACTAAGAGGGAGAAGCAAAAAGATTAATTAGGATAATAGATCTAAGAGGGAGTAGATCAAAGAAAATAGTATATCAACAAAGAGGGAGATATGAAAGCTGATGAAAATAGAAATGACAACAAATTTATTTTTGGCATTATCTTACTATTTTAACCCAGTTATGTTTTTCATGTTAGTAACTTGGTTGATCAATTTGGTTCTCTATTAATGCCAAAGAGGGAGATTGTTGGAATCTAATTGAAAAGATCATTGATGAATTAGTAAGATTGTGGAAGAAGTATGTTTCAATCATTGTTTTGTCACTGATGTCAAACCTGCTATTTGATGGTAAGATATTTTCTTATAAGATCTAAGCACTATCACTTAGTTGATTGATGAAGAGGATTTAATCAATAAGATGTAACCATAGCACCTAGAGAAAAGGTTGAGTTATGATTTTGTAATGAAGTGCAAGGAGCAGTCAAGACAATGGTGAAATAATGTATTGGCAATATACTTGAAGATACAAAGGTTGGCTACACTTAAGAACTTAGGAAGAACAAGTTATAAAAAAGACTATCTACAAAGCCTGAACAAAGTCTATAGTGGGTGCCAAGCAAAGTTAGTTCATGCCAAAGAGATTGCCAGTATTTGCTGAGTAAATGGAAAATCTAGAGTGTTCCGAGTAACTTAGTTAGTGCTGAGAAAAATGTAACAGGTGTCGAGCATCAGTAAAACATAGTTGATGTCGACTGAAAATGTAACATGTGCCAAGTAACACAATATGTGCCTAGCATTAAAAAGTCAATAGTGTCAAGCTATTACGTTATTTGAAAAGTCAAAGATTCACCAGATCTAAGTCTATAATTTTGTGAACTAAATGGAAGATGAGTGTTGAGCTGGTGGTATATAATTCTAGGTTAACCATTTTTAGCCAAATATAGGTGGATTCCACATGATGTTTCTAGAAGGAAACAAGATAAGGGGAAGATACACCATATCTTACATTATCCATTCAAACCCAAAATAAGAGAAAGAAAAGTATTCTAAACTCCTACTTAAGGAATTACAGGTCAAGAAGAAAATAGGTCAGAGAGAGTAAAATGTGGTATTAAGGTGAAGGCATTAAGAAAGAAGAACAAAGTAGAGAGACTCTGCTTTGATAAGTGACCACAAGAGTGACTGTGTTGGCACAATGATCAAAGAAACACAAGAAGAAAAAAGCTTGAAGAGTGGACAAGTTGTCAGAGCTACAAAGATTGAAAGCCAAGTAGAGTTGTGCACTAAATAGAGATCATAAATCTACAAGTTATGTTGTAAGTTGAATTAGGTCAAAAAGCCCTTATTGTTACTCTCTAAAAATTGTATTAGTTTAAAGGGAAAATCTTATGGACTTAGATTGGTCTAATAGCCATTGAGAAATCCTTTAACAAGGTGACATTCTAAGTGAATGTTATAAATTCCTCTAACGATGCTCACTCCTAATAGGGTGAATGAAATCCATTAACTAGGTCCCACCTAACAGTGTGTTTTGTAGCCTTTAACAAGGTAGACCTTTCATAGGGTATCACTTTAGAAGAATGAGAAAAAAGGTACCATGTTACTGGTGGTTTTTCCCAAATTGGGTTTCCATGTAAATCATTGTGGCATGTGTTGATCTTCCATGTTTTATTGCTGCAAGTTGATTTAATAGTGACCTGCAAGTTTAGATTGATAAGCTTGGATGCATGAATGTTTGATGGATTCACTAGGATAAGTGAAAAGTTTATTAGACCTTGAGTAACTGATGCACCCTCCCACTCAGGTACTCTAAAGAATTCTAAAAAAATGAACTCTACATCTATAATAAAGAGTTCTCCCCCAATTTAGGGCTTTGATTGTGCAATCACGTGAAAACCCTTTATATTTTATTATATTTTAATTTTATGTGCAAGCTTTATGCAATTTAATTAAAATAAACTTTATTAAATTAATCATTTCTCTCTCTCATTAAATCATGAGAAACTTCCAATATAATATTTTTTAATTTAACTAATTATATTATTTAGAGTTTATTATTAAAATTAATCTCCTAAATAAATTACTACTAAATTAAATAAAAATAAAATGGAAGAATTAGAACTTTGATAAAATCTTTTATAGTTGGTTCTTTTATTTAATTAATTTCTCAATTAATTAAATATAATAAAATATCAAATTTTCTTTATAAATTTTCCATTAAATTATTTTTTAATCAAATTTAATTAAAATAGAAAATTCTTAGAGACCCACAATACTAAATACAAAAACTAAACTGAAAGTCAAACACCATAATCAAACTATGAGGTCAAAATCATGAATTTATGTCACTTGATGAATTCAGATGGATAAACAACTCAGATACTTGTCCTACTTTCTAAGACAATTGGCTTAAGTTAGGATTTGGACTCAAGAATTATCTCCCTACTTGTACCATTGAGATACTGCATAAGGATGCGTTCATCCTAGCAATTTAGGGAAGTCAATACCCAATACCTACAATTTGCATAAAATTTTAACATGTACATACACATATATTCTAAACTAAATATGCAATGGCAGCGAGTGGTACATCATGTAGATCCCAACTAGCAAGTGACTATGACTTGCTCCCTCAACTACATTGGGAATGTCAATCATAAGTAAAACATATAGGTACACCATACACATGCAAGTATAGGGTAAGTAACCATAAAAACTACATATAAATAGTCCATCTAACTATCATCATGAAATAACTAAACTCACTAAATGCACATACATATATCATCATCAAAATAATCATGAACACATGAAATAACTAACTCAACACATATATGAACTGAATATTGAATACATTTAATCTAATCTAGTAACCAAGTACCAATAATCATAAACATAAACATAAACCAAGCCTAAAAGAGTTTGAAAATACAATAAAAAAAGTCAACTAGGGGTAGGCATTACAATTTGACAATGAAGAACAGACTAAAGTGATATTAAGTAGATTTCGTGATAGAAAGTTTTTGTTAGAAGATAATGTGGTTGACATCTCTACTAACCTTATTCACATAGTCACTAGATTATTTAATGAAGGCATTATTCTAGTCAATGAGAAGAATCTCAAGAAATTAGATCTTAACAACATGAAATATGTGTATAATGAATGAGAGATAGTAATAAGCAAGATTAAACAAGATGATGCTAGGTTTCTAAGTAGAATCATTACAGCTAGGATATGCTATAATTCAAGAGTAAATGATATGGTAGCTAGCTTTATACAAGAAGCTTATAGGATAAATGTTGATAGAGAAAAGGAAAATTTGTTTGAAATTTGATGAGTGCAGTTAACAGAGAACTTGGGAAGGCTCAAAAAGTTCAAAAACTATTAGTTCAAATTCCAATCCTTGATCACTCACATATTTTTGCACGTAATTAAAATATTTCCATTCATGCAAGAATCAACCATAATGAGAAGTGATAGGAGTACTATGGAGAAAATATTTGAAGTATATAATAGACACCTCATTGAGAATGCAAATGATAGTGCAAATTTGATAGTGAAGACATATGAAATAGAGGATGATAGAAACATTCAAAATCCCACCCTCCATGATATAAAACTACAAGGTAGACATTATTTTTAATGGTGGACATTGATTTCATATGCATTGAAGTAGAAAAGCATAGGATTTTGTATGTTGAACCCCTAGGATATGGGATTACTAAACAAGAAAAAGAAGGATTTGCTAAAGCTATCCTTTAGCCAGATAAAGATGAGGAGTATGAAAAATTAGAAACCTATGATGAGCTGATCCAATCAGCTAGCCAAGCCCAATTGGAGAAGTTAGCTAAGAAGAAAGTAGATTTAGACATGAATAAGACTATGGAGAAAGCCAGAGTAAAACCTAAGAAAGAAAGCTCAGTTAGGCAAACAATTACTGGTATGAGGAAAAATTGTCACCAAGGGATGCTATATAGATGACCATTTGCATTTGTAGGATCATCACATGCAGTGATAGTGGTTGCACCTGCTACTACAACACCTATTTCCCCTTGTGAAGTAGTTTCACAACAACAAACACCTATCACACTAGTTATTCCACTTTAAAAAGAATTAGAGGAAGAAAATGAAGTTTGAAGTGGTAGAGGTGAAAAGAAAATCATTCAAACTTGCAAAGGTAAAGAAAGAATCACTAGATTACCCTAAGAAGAAGAGAATGAAGGAAACGTTGGAAATATTAGGACTAACAAGGTTACTTAGAGGGGAGGGGTGAATTAGTAATCTTTAAAATTTAAACCAATTCAGCATAATAACAAATTCAGCATTCATTCATCTACTTTACTGTATGCATGAAAAGATTAACACATTGATTTGGTGACCCAGAAACCTTTCAATTTGAAAGTAAAACTGGGGTGGGGATGATGCCCACGAAACTTCAATACTGCAGTATAAAGTTGGCCGGTTAAGGCTTACAATGATCACTTCTGGTGATCTGCCCTGTTAGGAGCAAGTAGGACTGCTAGATCCACCTTGTTAGAGGATTTACAAACATACAATGAAGTATGCACTCTGTTAGGAGATTTAAAAAATACTGTTAAGTCTACCTTGTTAAAGGATTTACAAAACTAATTCACTTGTTAGGATGAAGCAGTGGATCTGCTTGCAACTAGTTTACTGATTAGATCTTATGTACTGATCACTTGATGTGATGGATATATCTTTGCTGCTCCTTGATAACCTTGTTGAATACTCTGCTGCTGATTCTCTTTCAATTCACTCTTACTTCACTGTTACTTTTCTTCATTATTTCTATATTGTAAATGGCACAATACATTACATATATACCATTCCAATATTTACAGCAACAAGGTCGGCCAAACACAAGTGGACAAAACATTACTGAGTCGGCTAGATAGTAGAAAACTTAGGTTCCTCAAACTCACTCGGTGACCTTTTGACACTTGGCATCCACTACATTACATGGCATCATCATGCACTCAGTAGAGGTAGGGGCTCGGTCCATACTAATCACTCTGAGTAGCTTGGAACTTGGTAACCACTGGTGACTCGGTAAACATTGTGTCACTCGGTAGAAACTAACTCCTTCGATTCACTTGGTAAGCACTGAATACTTCTTTTACCTTTTCGTCCTTGTAATTATTGAAACCTTCATTTACCTTCCTGACTCGGTAAATACTAAATCCTTCGTTTACCTTCCTGACTCGATAAACACTAAATCCTTCATTTACCTTTCTGACTCGGTAAACATTAAAACCTTCGTTTACCTTTCTGACTTGGTAAACACTAAAACCTTCGTTTACCTTTCTAACTCGGTAAACACTAAAACCTTCGTTTACCTTTTTGACTCGATAAACACTAAAACCTTCATTTACCTTTCTGACTCGGTAAACACTAAAACCTTCATTTACCGTCTTGACTCGATAAACATTGTTGAACATACTTGGTAACCAACAAATGCTCAGTATGAACTATAAACTGAGTGATGAACTCGGTAAGCATTCAGAATCAAATAAGTGTTGTAACTAATGACAAATGTATCATTATTCCAACAGGAAATGGAAAAAGGACTAGGAAAGAGACAAAAGGAGATAATTCCGAGCCTACGTAGTAGGAGGATTCAAGGTAAGATAAAACCTTAGAAGACAATAGAGAAGCAACTAGAAATTGTGCAATAAGGGAGGAAGGTCGGTAAGCCTAAGACTAAGAAGGTAAATAGTGAAATCCTTAATGAAGGAAAATTCATTCAATTGAATATGTTTTATCATTTATATACATGGATTGATAGATTAGAGCTATAAAATATTGTTATTAGACATATTATTTTGTCTAATAAGAAATTTGAGGATGTCAAGGATGAAATCCCAAAAGACCTCTATGAGAGGCTAACAAATAGAAGAAAGAAAGTAGTTAATGAGGACAAAAGTATCAGACAAAATTAGATAAGGAAAATAAGCCAAGCTGATAGTGATGAGAATATGGAAAGTTTAATGAATAGTCTAGAACCATATTTGAAAAATAAGAAAAGAGCTATACTGATAATGGGAGGAAACTACTATGAAGTTAATAAAGAAATAGAAAAATATATTATGGAGATAATGTCAGACTTGAAAAAAGAAACATCAACAACACCAAAGATCACAATTAGATTTGATACTATGTGGATTCGTGGAATAAAGAAAACATTCAATGACAAGGAAAATACTTTGAGGATTACAACACTAGCATTATTAGCAATATTACTAGTTATTCTAGTTCTGAAGAAGTAGATGAAGAAGAAGAGCAAAGAAAGAAGGAAGAGGAGAAAAGGAAGAAGGAAGAATAAAGAAACATAAAAATGAACAAAAAAAAAAGAAGAAGAAAGAAGAAGATGAATAGAAAAAGGAAGAAGAGAAGAAGAAAAAGGAGGAATATGAGGAAAAGAAGAAAGAGGTAGAGGAATAGAAATGAAAACAAGATGAAGAGAATAAAAGATAAGAGGAATAAAAGAAGGAAGAGGAGGAAGAGAATAAGAAGAAAAGTCCACCAAGCACATCTTGTACCCTTGCAACCCTAATAGGATCAAATGATGATGATTAGATAGATCTAATATCATATTTGAATAAGATATTTAATTAGAACAAACAAGTGAAGGGTTTTTAAAAATCTCTTATTGATGTAACTAAAATTTTGAAGAGTACACTTGTAGTCAGAATGGTAGATCCCATCAAGAGTACAGAGATAAAGGAAGTGATTTAGGAATTTTATGTTTAACTCACTAACTTATCAGATGTGTCATCAATTGAAGCCTAAGAAAAGCACTACTCAAATGTTTGATACAATATGTCAGAACAATAAAAATGATCGAGGAGATCTTGATGCTTGTATCAAGGAACTAAGTGTTGACATTTAGTCAAGTTTTTTTTATTAGTGACAACACTTATTTAGATTATGTATGATTACTGAGCTTATTAAGTAGTCAACAGTGTTTGCCATGTATCTTAATGCCCACTAAGCTATACAGTTCCTACTGAGTATTCTAGTGGTTACCAAGGGAATTAAGTTAGTGTGAAGTGCAATAGTTCAAACTGAACAGATTTAGGCAATGTGAAGTCTAGCAGTTCAACCCAAGCATTTCAATGGTTACCAAGCTTTGCAGTTTCTACCAAGCTAGTAGTTTGTGTAAAGTGAAGTTAGTGTTAACTGAGCTATGTGATGATCAATGTTTACTGAGTGTAGTCATGGTAAATGATTAATTCAATTTATACCAAGTTACATAGTATCTACTAATTCACTAGTGCAGATTGAGTTTGAGACTACTCTGAGATGATTAGTATGGACTTTAATACCCCAAAATTGGCTCATTGCCATATCAACCAATTTTGGTCTATTTTTGATCAATCCTAAAGTCCTATTCCATTAGGCAAATTCTTATTCGGCAACTCACTACTTGGCTTAATTGTCAGATGCAAAAAAACCCTAATATGCATTCATCATGCTTATTATTTAATTCCTATATGTCATGCCTAACCACTACTATGGTTTTACTACATATTAGGATCTTATGGTTATAAGTTCTTTTCAGATGCTGTGTTTCTATTTCTATAGAACTTGGTTTTATTAATGTCTTTGGGACATGTGACTATTGCTGGACAAAACTTTTCTATTTCAGAAATATTCTATTTTGACCTTTGGTAGAGGCACTTTTGAATCAGACAAACTTTCTAATGTATTTAGAATTTATGTCTGATGTTCTAGTTTAAACGATATTGTTGTGTTTAGACTTCAAGTAAAATATGACTGATAAAACTATTAAAAAAATTAAATTAAGCTCAGGTTTTATGGTTATCGCTTTCATATTTTATTGAATATCAGCATATTGTTAATGATTATCATGATTTTATTCAGTGTAACAGTATTAATGATAATACGTTGTATAATGGACATTGATGGAGCTTAGGTATGATTTAATTTCAATTTATCCATTGGCCTGTGTTGAGATTAATTTTATAATGATGCTTAAGTTATGAGTTCTTGTTTCAGATATTTTCCTAATCCTTCATTGGCATGTCATATATATATATATATATATATGCATGTTGTTATTTTTAAAAGGGTCTATATATACTCTAAGTTTATGTTTTTACATCAATTACTATTAATAAAATGAGGTTTAAAACCTATGGTGGTTAATGTATATGTGCTTAACATATCATATTTGCAAAAAGGTTTTATTAACCTAAAACCCTAAAGGGTTTTGCATACATTATGCTTAAGGGAATTTTGCATTGTTTTAAAACTTGGCCAAAATGTAGCGGTGGCTATGAGGCAGCCATATGCACATCACTATGTGAGCTGTAAATTCATTCATTACACTTTTAATATGGCTTTAACAACATCGATGGTTTGTCGGCCATTTTTGTTGTGAGTGGGATTTTATTGTTGTTTTAGGGGCCAGAAACTTGGCCGCATTGCTCTATATGTTATGCATATGTGATGCTTATTGCTAAGATCTAGCATCATGGAGGAATGGGTTGTAAGGGCATTCATGCATATGAAGCCGTGCAATGTTGGAATTCTCCCTATCAAGCATTGTCTCACAATTGTATATCGGTGTGGCTTTGATTTGGTATTTGGGGCTTTGGCAGCAAGATTATTTGCAGAGTTTTGTATCGAGTTTTTTAATTTTTTTTTGGGCACCTACTATGATTTGAGGTAGGGGGCATTTTCTAACCTATTCCCTTACTGTTATTTGGGTGTTAATTTTGTTTGAAGGAAATAATAGAAACTGTAGTTTAAAATATATGTATATATATATATATATATATATATATATATATATATATATATATATATATATATCGATACCTAAGTATGGGTGTATGCAGGGCTGGGGCAAATAAGGTGCTGGGTTCTGTATGTATCAATGCTAGGTTATGGGTATTATGTATTCTTGGGTATTGTTGTTGCATTTGGATGTGGTGGTAGCTTGAGTTGGGTTTTCTTTGTTCAGTTTAATAAAATTGAAGTTCCTTTTTGTGTGTTACTTCTCTGTGTATATAGTGGCCATTTTGTCATATGGAATATGTACGACATAGGTCATTGTTTCAAAAAAAAAAGGTTTTAGTAGGGCTCAGTCTTTTTGTTAAACAGTTTATATATAAAAACAAACTTGTGTTTTCCACCGAGTTGAATTGTGTGAGGAATACATGCTTGTGAACTGTTAGCTTGAAACTTAAATAATGTTGACATTTTGTCATATAAATGTCATACAACTTATGACCTTGTTACATTTTGAAATGGTTTTATTTGGGCTCAGGTCTATTTGTAAAACGGTTTATTTATATACTCATATTCAAACAATTGTTGTAGATTGTAGTGTCATTGTTTGAAATTGATATGTGGTTTCACCAGATTTGTCATGCGAGCAAATATATATACTCAAGTGCAATGTTGAGCTTGATCCACTGTGACTATATAAAACATGGGTTTTAAAAGATCTTAGATGGTCTTAGAGTTGTATGAAACCTTAAGACATAGGCAAACTATTGAGCAATTACATAAAACTGAGGGCAGGCATTTCATCGAACGGTTAGCATGAAATTTAAAGTATGTTAAACTATCATGTAACTATAATGTTTTATGATGTGATTGTTTTAAACGTGGGTTTTAAACAGTCTTAAATGGTATGTGACTTAGCATGAAATTGTTGTATTAGCAATTGTCGACAATGTGTTATTGTAAGTTGAAATGTTGTCGACAGTCATGGGCTGTTGAAATGTGTTGTGTTATGAATTACTTATTATCAGTATAGTGATATGTTGAGATTTAAATGTTGAGGCAGTCGATACGTGTTGAAATACAATGTAGTTTGAGTTGTTTATCAACTGTTATGGTAATCATTTGATGTTAGGAAACTTAATTGATTGCTAACACCAGTTGTGACATTATATCAAAGAGATTAGAGGATGCTTGAAACAATTAGGAATTTGTTGTGACAACATACTTTAATTTTTGTTAATATGGAAATTATTTTTGATAAGGAATTATGATGTTTTAGATAACAATTTCATGTATTAGGATTGATATGATGTTAACTATTACATATCAAATTACTAAAGTAAGAATTGGATATGGAAAGATGTTATAGTTATCTAAATGGGTAATCATTCAATTAAGAAGGCAGATACTTGGTTGAGGATTAAATATTTGGGAAGTTATTTATATAATATCATTATGTATGGTTCTATGTTTTCAAATGTTGACTGAATCTGGATTTGAGGAAATTGCAAGATATGTTTAATTTCGTTGTGATGAATTTCAATACAATATATGATGTGGATAGGAAGTAGAATTCATTATGTCTTAAGCTATATTTTGTTGTTTATTTGTAACCAAAACTGGTTTCTATTTATTATTAATATGGAAAGTTGGTTTCAAGAATGAGGCATATTATGATATATATGTTGAATGATATGTCATTTAAAGCAAGAATGTCATGTGCATTTTGATTTGTTATCTTGGTCATTTTGAAGTTAAGTGTAGATGGTTAGGTCAACAGGAAATTGAAAATATAGTATGAAGATTATGTAAGTATCGTTGAACTGAGACAACAGTTAAATTGTATTTACGTGATCTTGATATTATAGGTTTTATTTCTATTGTTATAATTATCTATATTTACCTTTGAACTTGGTAGAATAAGATGTGTTACAAATGGATTAAAGGATGTAGTATCATGTTGTATACTAATTTTATATCTGTTGCATGTACATTCCTAGTATATTTGTTTCATGTGTATTTTAAGAATAGTTGTGTTGAACATATATCAGGGTGGCTGAATTTTTTTTATCCTATTCAGTTAATTAATTCAGTGATAACTTTAAAATGAATTGGGAGGGTTAATTACATATAAAAAGATAATTGGCCTTACCTATGACTTAAACCTATATGGTTAAGTATGGAGAACAAGGTATATCTCTATTCTGTCATTGACAAGTATAATAGAGAATTTCGTTATGTATTGACTATGGGCATACCATACATGGATGTAGAATCTTAGTGCCATGACAATGACACCTCATTATATATATGATTCATTTATGGGTTATTCTTAGTACGAGTTTAATTTTGCATTGTTAAGTAAATGTTTACTTCTTGCATACTAATTTTGGAACTACACTATGTTAAGTGGATTAGATATCTTCATTATGGTTATGTATGTGTTTATTCTAACATGTATGCAGGTGGATTACACTTTTCAACTCAATGTGTACTGAGCCCCCTTTTTGTGTTGTGTTGCATTTCTATATGTTTTATAGGTGCTTCAAGTTGATTAACAAGTAGCTAAGGATGACTTGTTGAAGTTATTTCTTGAATCAGTATTTAATTACTTGTAGGGTCCATATGTTGGACATTAGTGATTAAGAATGATGTTATACTTCATTATTGTATTGAACTCGATATGTATTTGCCTCATAATGGATGTATATTTTGATGATATCTACTTGTATTTTGAGGTTTTTAGATTGAGCATGGCTCAATCATTGTTCTTGTATTTGTATTAAGATGAGTTGATAAAAAAAAAAGTTATGTTCATTATTCTTGGTCTTTGTTTTCTAATATTTTGGTTTTTTTTAGTGTAGCATTACATTTGGTATCAAAGCGTGGTTGAAATAACCAGGACTCTTGGGTTATAGGGTTTAACCTATTATCGATGCGTTATTAATAGTTATTTGTTTGTAGGTTGCTATCATGCCTTCCATCACTAGAGGAACTTGAGGACATGGCATTCCTGAGGATAACCTTGCTAGCAGAGGTAGAGGTAGGGGAAAGGGCCATGGTAGAGGTCCTAGGCACCATAATTTTGCTGGGGATGATTAGTTTGATCAGAATGCTGGGGTTGGAAACAACCAAGATAACTAGGCAAGCCAAGCTATGGTACTTCAGAGGATACTAGAATGTCTTGATAATATTGAGGCTAATAACTAGATTCCTTGTGGGGGAGTGAATGATAGGAGACCTCTTGTACAAGGTATTAACCTTCCTATAGAGGAAGATCTAGTGGCAAGAGCTCAGCTCAAGGATCTTTCTAAGATGAAAGGGCTATTATTTTATGGTACAAAATAGGGTACAATAGCAAAAGCATGGCTACTAAATATTGAGTGATGCTTCATCTTACAACATTACTTGAGTAACGTGAAGGTAAGATGGACGGTTATGCATTTGAGAGGATTTGGTTCCTTGTGGTGGGAGCAAGAGTTGGAGAAGCTGGGCATTCATATCTCTCTAGTTACTTGGGAACTCTTTGTTGAGGGTTTTAAGGAGAGGTTCATGTCAGAATATTGGCATCAGGCTCATGCAGAGGAGTTCTTTTAGATTATGTAGTCTGGCTCTATAGTGGAAGCTTATGAACATAGGTTCTACGAGCTTAAGAAGTTTTCTAGATGGGCTGAAAATGATAAGGCCATGATACAAAACTTCATCAGAGGACTTATGCCCAAGATTGGGGAGGAAGTGAGAAGTTTCAGACCTTTGACTATGTAGGAATCTTTGGAGCGAGCAAAGTTGATTGAGATGAAGTCTGGCTATTATGGGGCTTCATATAAAACCAACATGAATCCACCTACTCCAAATGTTAGTAAGAGTCAAAAGCCTCCTCAGAGTAGTTCGAAATCTAGATTTTTAGGTGGAAATTCAAGAAGAAGAAATTTGATAAGGATTCCAAAGGTTTAGAATAGTCTAAACCATCTCAACCACCTCTGAGTGTGCAAAGTAACAATCCATCTCCTAATCCTTCTAGTCAGAACATGGGATTTAGGAAATATGTTGAGTGTTTTCATTATGGACAGTTAGGTCATTACCAGTCTTAGTGCCCTAACTAGGATAAGCCGAAGGTTGGACCTAAGCTAGCTAGGTCTAAAGCAACAATCAATGATTTTGCCAAGAACCACCATATCTTTCCAACCCTGGATCAGAAGCAGGCCAAACACCAGAACACGGTTATTGAAGCTCAGGGTAGTACTCAAGTTATGAAAGTATCTATTTTATTTGATACTGGAGCTATAGACTCATTTATTTCTCTTGCTTTAGTTGCAAATAGTGGAATTCCTTTGGTTAGGGCAAGGAACAGATGGCAAGTGAAGTTAGCGTCAAGATCTAAGGTGGAGTTTCTCCTGACTATAAGATTCGTATGAAATCATTTACTACTTCATTGAACCTTAGGGTTATACCTTTAGGATCGTATGATATAGTTTTGGGTATGGATTGGCTAGAACAACATCAAGCCATTTTGAATTGCAAGGATAAGACAATTCATTACATAGATGATCTTGGATTAGCTAGGGTTATTGCTAGAATCAAGAGACCCATCTGTTTACGAACAATTTCTTCCAAGAAATTTTCAAGGTGTGTTCAAAAAGGCTGCAATTTGTTTGCCATTTTGGTAATTGATTTAGAAGATTTTGTAGTTAGAGGTTCTTCTCTCGATCATCCAGTCTTGTAGAGGTTTTTAGATGTTTTTGTTGAGGAGATGCCTGGAATACCTTCGAGAAGAGAAATTGATTTTTGAATCAATTTAGTGCCAGGAACAAAACCAATTTCCAATACTCCATATAGAATAACAACTCAAGAGCTGGTTGAACTTAAATTTCAATTGGAGGAGCTTTTGGAGAAAGGTTTAATTCATCCTAGTGTTTCACCATGGGGTGCTCCAGTGATCTTTGTCAAAAAGAAAGACGGTTCCTTAAGACTTCGTATCGATTATAGACAGTTAAACAAGGTCACTATTAAGAATAGGTATGCTTTGCCTAGAATTGATGACTTGTTTGACCATGTCAAGGGTGCCTGAGTCTTTTCAAAGATTGATTTGAAATCTAGGTATCATTAACTTAGAATATAGGAAGCTGATATTCATAAGACAACTTTTTGCACCAGGTTTGGATACTATGAATTCACAGTAGTGCCTTTTGGGTTAACAAATGCACCTTCTGTCTTTATGAGCCTAATGAATGGTGTGTTTAGAACTTACCTAGACAAGTTCATAGTGGTATTTCTGGATGACATTTTAGTGTATTCTAACTTTGTTGAGGAGCATGAGCAGCATTTAGAGCAGGTTTTGGAATGCCTTAATAGGAACAGACTGTATGCCAATCCTGAGAATTGCAAATTCTTCAAATCAAAGATTTTTTACTTAGGACATATCATTTCAAGGGATGGAATTTCTATAGATCCATCCAAAATTTGGGCTATTGTTGATTGGCCAGCACCAATGAATGTGTCAGAGGTTCGAAGTTTCATGGGCTTAGCAAGCTATTACCGCAAATTTGTATCAAATTTCTCCAAAATAGTGCATCCTATCACATCTCTTCAGAGAAAAGGGAAGAAATTTGTGTGGACTGATGAATACGAGGTAGCTTTTCAAAAACTTAAGGAATGTTTGACCAGTGCACCAGTTTTGGCAGTCCCTGATTCAACTAAGGAGTTTGTGGTTTGCACTGATGCATCTTTGGATGGCATAGGTGTAGTGTTGATGCAAGATGGATGCGTTATAGCTTATGAGTCCAGAAAGCTAAAGATTCATGAGGTGAATTACCCTACTCATGATCTTGAACTTGCTGTGATTATGCATGCTTTGACCAAGTTGCAGCATTTTCTTCTGGGTCAATGATTTGAGTTACATTCTAATCATCGAAGCCTTCAGTATCTTTTCACACAACTAGACCTCAATAGTAGGCAGTGAAGATGGATGGAGTTCCTGTGTGAATATGACTTTGACATTAAGTATGTGCAAGGGAAGGAGAATGTGGTGGCTGATGCACTTAGCAGAAGGTGACCTGAATTATCTTCTTTGATCCTAATAGTGTATCTTAAGGATAAGATTTTGTAGAACCTTTCCGTAGATCATTGGTTTCAGGATGTTAAGGTTGTTATGGATAGTGGCAACATCTTGGAAGGGCATTTTGAGGGGTATTCAATAAATCTTGAAGGTTTACTGTTGTATAGAGAGAATGTGTACACTCCTATGTTGGGTGATTTGAGAAATTTGATTATGTTTGAGGCCCACAAAGCACCATATTCAGCTCATCCAGGTGTCAAGAAAATGTATGCTCACCTTAAGAAGCATTACTATTGGCCTGGAATGAAGAGAGACATAGAAGATTTTGTGGCTCGATGCTTGGAATGTCAACGAGTTAAGGCTGAACATCAGCACCTTGCAAGATTATTGCAGCCACATAGTATTCCAGAATGGAAATGGGACACCATTTCTATAGATTTTATTACTGGATTTCCTATTACAGCTCATAGGTATGATGCTATTATGGTGGTAGTGGACCAATGTTCTAAGGTTGCTCACTTTATTCATGTTAGATCATCCTATAATGCAGCAAAGATTGCCAAGATTTATATGGAATAGATAGTTAAGTTACACAGAATTCCTAAAAAGATTATTTCTGGTAGGGATCTAGTGTTTACTTCTTCTCTTTGGAAATCCATGCAGTGAGAGTTAGGTACTTAGCTGAATTTCAGTTCAGCTTATCACCTAGAGACAGACAAACAAATTGAATGTGTCAACCAGATTTTGGAAGACATGCTTAGGATGTATGTAATGGATAGAAAAAATAAATGGGAGGAGTATCTACATTTGGTAGAATTTTCTTATAATAATGGATATCATAGTTCCATAGGTATGGCACCATTTCAAGAATTGTATGGTAGACCTTGTAGGACACCTCTTAGTTGGGATATTTGGGAAGACATGACTCTTTTAGGACCTAATATGTTGCAAGATTTGGAGTAGTGGGTTAAGAGGATTAGAGAGCACCTTATTATTGCTCAAGATAGATAGAAGAAATATGCTGATAAGCATAGAATTGACCATCAAGTCTTGGTTGGTGATAAAGTGTTTCTTCGGGTAAGACTGTGTAAGAGTCTTATTCATTATGGAAAGGATCCAAGTTAGCACCATGATTTGTAGGTCTGTTTGAAATTTTGGAATGGATTGGACCTATTGCCTAAAAACTTGCCTTTCCACTGAGTCTTTCACGCATTCATCATGTTTTTCATGTTTCAATTTTGCATAAGTATATACCTGATATTGCTCAGGTGCTTGACTGGAAAAATTTGCAGATTTTAGATGGTCAAGTCATGTTGGAACTAGTACAAATCATGGAAAGCAGAACTATGAGTTTAAGAGGAAGAGAAATAAGGTAGGTAAAGGTCCTATGGGCCCCCAATGATGAAGCATTTTCTACCTAGGAGGACACTGAAATGATGAGAGCAGTTCATCCACACTTGTTTGCTGACTTCTAGGAGAAAGTCGAGATCTAGTGGGGGAGGGTGTCATGCCTGACCACTATTATGGTTTTACTACATATTAGGATCTTATGGTTATAAGTTCTTTTTAGATGTTGTGTTTCTATGCCTGACCACTACCTTTAATCCTGACTGTTGACTGAAATCGATCTCAACCGTTGATGGATTCCAAGAAAGTCTATTTAAGAGACCTTCATCTCTTCATTTTGGGGGAGGATGAATTTTGAATTTGCATCAAATTGCTGCTGGAATTCATACTCACATTTGCTCACATTTTCTCATATTTTACATACATTTGCATCCTTAGCTTAATTTTATTTAGCATAATATGCATATGATTAATCTAGTTTCCTTTACTTGTTCTTAGATTAGAATGCATTTCTCATTCTAGATTAATCTACATAATCATATAGATTAATTTAATTTCTTAAATCCTTCATTCTTAGAGGGTCTGGTTGCTTAACACCTCAAATCTGAGGATATCTAACAATCAATTCCCTTTAGATAAAAGGAAATAGGTCGCCTTGCTAGCTAATTTTTGGATGAACAATCCAATGTTCATTCCGGGATGAATCCGCAAATAATGACCATGTTGAAGTGTGTGTGTTAGCAGAGGCTGCATATTCACACATACATGGACCAGGCTTCTACTTGTACTAAATACATGATAATGTCGAGTAGTGATAATGGACATCGTGTATCAGAACTTCACCAAGTCAATCTTCAGAACCTAAGTGTCTACATTTGGGCCGACTTTGTAATATTGGTGTTAACTTGTATATTGGCAAACTTTATAATTTTGTAAATTGGATTGATGTGTGTGTGTGTGTGTGTGTGTGTGTGTGTGTGTGTGTGTGTGTGTGTGTGTGTGTGTGTGTGTGTAATTTATTGTATCATATCCAAGTGTCTAATAGTATGAAAAGTTTGAAATAATGTGAAGAAGCATGTAAATGTGAATCAATAGGAGACAAAGTGTATTGTAAGGCCATATTAGAAAAGGAGTAGTAGAGTCATATCTATCGCATAAAGGTGATCAACACTTCAAAGAATCTCTATCAAAAATCTAGTTGTATGTCAGTGATCTATATTTCATCCTAAAAGGTGAATTAGTCCAAATCCTTTAACAAGGTAGACTTAACAATCTTTCTCAAATCTCTTAACTGAGTGCATACTTCATTGTGTGTTTATAAATCCTCTAACAAGATGGACCTAGTAGTCCTAATTGCTCCTAACAGGGTAGATAATTATAAGTGATCATTGTAAGCCTTAACCAGTCAACTTTATGTTGCAATATTGAAGTTTTACGGGTGTCATCCCCACCCCAGTTTTACTTTCTATTTGGAAAGTTTCTGGGTCACCAAAATTATTGTATACAAGTGTTATGAATGTTTTATGTTTTTTGTTTCCCATACATGTAGTTAGATCTCATTTAATGAGCTAAATGTAAATTGGATTATTGCAATTAAGATCTAAACTTGATAAAGTTTTTGAGGTTACTGATTCACCCCTCCCCTCTTAGTAAACTAGGTAGTCTTGAATATTTCCAACACTAAGAAGATGTGAAGGAAAGGAATTATAAGAAAAATGTGCTAACATCTTTTAAAATTTCAAAGGATGGTGGTTATGAGTTGCAAAGGATGTGTGATGAAGTCAAGGCACTACCTAATTAGCTCCAACAACTAGGCATCATAATTCGATATATTGAAGGGAAAATAAGAAAGACTTATGATGAGATAAGTCTTATAGAGATAAATAAGGAAAGAATTGTAAAGAGGTTCTCATTTTTGACAGCACATTGATCTCTTAAGATAAGAACACTTGAACAAAAAGTGGAGGAACTTCTGAAAGCTCAGACTTCACTTGATAAATTTGTATACTCAAACTTGAATGGAGTAGAGGTTGTATCTTATGTGTTGTGTGATATTCTCAACATATTAGAAGGAGTGAAAAACACATGGGATAAGAACATAAAAATGCTAAAGGTAAGGTTTGCAAATTGTATTTCTTGATTAGTAGCCTAGTGTAGATATAAAGAACTATAATTTTGACATGTATATATATTTTGAAACCGTTTTCATTGATGTCAAAAGGGGAGAAGTATATGGAAATTGCATAAAGTATGATGTAGGGGGGATTAACATTAATATACAAAGGGGTAGTAGCATTATATATTATTGTAATAGGAGTCATAAGGAAATATGGTTACAAATACATAATGTTCCACAAAATGAATTTTGATGTTTTTGAAGATTTTATAAAGAGCAATTTTGTAAAAAAAAAAATTGATCAACATTTTGGGACTTAGTTAGTTATCCTATATTATGCCATCAATGTCAAAGGGGAGATTCTTTGAAATATGGCTAAGTAAAGTAAGTTGGTAAGTTTTTTGTGTTATCATTTATGGAAGCATATATCTTATATGAAGAAGGAACTATGTATAGATAAATTTTATCCAATTAGACATGGAAATTATCTAAGTGTCAGATAGTTATTCAATAGAAAAAATACAATTTTGATGTGTACATTTATAAGAGTAATACTGGGCATGTACAAGGTTAAGGACATATAGTATATTATTTTTGGATGATGTATGTAAGTGTTGAAGTTCATATAGATAGTACATAAGGAGTTATGGAATAAAAATCAATAAAAGAAGTGAATAGAGAAGAACAAAGCATAGTAGTAATTGGGTAATCACATGTTAAAGAATTATTTTGTGTATGAAATGGTTAGGGTCTGATAGATTTAGAACAATATAAGAATAAACAATTATATGCAGAAAAAAGAAGAAGAATACTAAAACAAAATAGATAACATAGAGATTTAACATGGTTCACCCAAAACCTAGGCTACATCCACTGACATAGCCATCAAACTTTCTATTGTCCAGTAAAAACAAGCACCAACATTACAATGCATTATGCATCTCAACTGCTTACAATAGCATTTTAGGGCAATCTCTTAAATCGACCATTTTGGAGAAACCTTTAAAATAAACCAAATAAGTCACCAAAACATCAACACCCACTACATGATCAATCACCACAATATCAACAATATCCCACTTGGAGACTAATCAAGCTCCACACAAAAAAATCTCCTACTTGGAGACTAAAACCAAAAAACAATGTAGTACTTACAACTCCCACTTGATAAAAGACTTTTCTATGTATTACCTTCATGGTTATCAATGAAGAAGCCCAATAGAAGCTAAGAAAGATACTTGTTGCTCCTTGGGGACTGCCTTTGTAAACATGTTTGTAGGATTTTCACTTGTGTGAATCTATTCAAGCCATAATTGGCAATCCTCCAAAATAGACCTTATAAAATGGTACCTTAGCTTTATGTGCTCTATCCTTGAGTGAAAAGAATAATTCTTTGCAACATGAATGGAAATCTCACTATCACTATAAAATGGGTGATCTTCTTGCTTCTGACCCAATTCCACCAAAAATAACCCAATCATCTCCTTGCTATCTTCCATAATAGTTACATACTCAACTTCAATAGTTGTAAGTGCATTAACCTTCTGCAATCTAGAAATCTAATTGACTGTAGTGTCTCCTACAATGAAAAAATACCCTGTAGTACTCTTCCTTGTATCAATATCTCCTTCCAAATTAGAGTCAACAAATCCACTTAGAGAAGAACTAGATCCTATGAAAAAAATGCCTTTTTAGTAGTATGTTTCAAATATTGAAGTATCCATTTGCCAATATTCCAATGTTCCATACCCAGATTCCTCATACACTTGCTGACAACTCCCATTGGATGAGAAATATCTAGCCATATGCATACCATTGCATACATCAGACTACCAAAATTTGATGAATATGCGATGTTAGACATTTTATCTACCTCTTCCTATGGATTATGGCATGTTTCCTTAGTCAATTTGAAATGACTAGCGAAAGGTGTAGTGATTTATTTTACATCCTATATATTAAATATTTTCAACACCTTCTTTATATACTCATGTTGGGAAAAATTCAAGGTTCTTCTTTTCCTATCTCATGTAATCCTCATACCAAGGATTTTCTTAACAACACCCAAAGGCTTCATAGAAAATGACCTTGCTAATTTAGGTTTAATTTTATTTATTTTTTGGATATTAGACCCAAAAACAAGCATGTTATTAACATAGAGTAATAGGAAAATGCAACTCCCATTATCTAGTCTCTTAAAATATACATAGTGATCAGAATGACATCTATGGTACCCTTGTTCAGATTTGAAACTCTAAAATTTTAAATACCATTTCTTAACCTACACACCAAATTCTCCTTACCCTTGACCTCATATCCCTCTAGTTGTTGCATCTAAATTTTTTTTTCCAAATCCCCATGGAGAAAATTTGTCTCGACATCTAGTTGTTCAACGTACAAGTCATCTACAACCACAAGACTTAGCACAATTCTAATTGAAGTCATTTTTACAATAAGAGAGAATATTTCATCAAAATCTATACCCTTTTTTATGTGGAAAACCCTTTACCACAAGTATGGACTTATTCCTTTTCTTTTCTCCATCTTCCTCTTTTAGCCTATAAACCTATTTGTTAGGAAAGACTCATTTTCCTTCAAGTAGAGGTACTAAGTCCCAAGTCTTATTTTTCAACAAGGATTTCATCTCCTCTTTCATGCCCAAATTTGGTTCTCATTTGGTATCCACTTGCATTGGTTCTTCATAATCTTCTAGTTCACCGTAATTAGTCAATAAAATGGATTACAAAGAAGGAGAAAACCTTTTAGAAGGTCTAATTGACCTTGAAAAATGTCTAACACTTACGAGAGTTTGTGGGATAACATGTTCTTACTAAACATCAGGTACCAGTGGCTTTTCATTTTTAGGAGTCTCATCTAACACCACATATTCTTGTTTGAACTATTCATGCTTCTTTTCTTGCAACTATTCTTTATACATGATCTTCTCATTGAATATAACATCTCTACTTCTGATTATTTTAAGATTTTTAAAATCCCATAAATGATAACCATAGCCATCTACTCCATATCCAATGAAGGTATATTCTAGAGATTTGGCATCAAGTTTGGGTCTAGTTTCTTTATCAACATGGACAAAAGCTTCACAACCAAAATTTTCCATAAATACATAATTTACCTTTCTTTTTTAGTGCATGCTTCGTCTAGAATACCACCATCTAAAGGGGCTGAAAGTCCTTTTTTTTATCAAATAGATAATAGTGTTTACAACATCTTCCCAAAAATGAAGGGGCAAACTAGCAAGAAATCTCATGTCCCTTGCACATTCCATGTTTGTCATTTTCATTGTGTCTAACACCCCATTTTCTTGTGAGGTTCCTAGAACTATCTGTTGCCTTTGAATTCCATTAATAGAACAATAATATTCAAAGGATGTGTTGCAATACTCACCTTAATTATCATATCTGAGAAATTTTAACTTCTTTCCTATCTCATTCTCAAACAAAGCTTTCCATTTCTTAAATGTTTAAGAAACAATAAGATTTTGTTTTAGGAAATACACACATATTTTCTTGGTTGAATCATCTATAAAAAAAAAATAATAATGAGAGGCATCAAGAGATGATAACTATGTTGGTCCCGATACATCTAAATTCACTAGCTCTAACTTCTGACTCTTCTTTTCTTTCCCACCTCTGAGAAATATTACTCTTTTTAAATTTCCATAAACACATTTTTTACAAACTTTGAAATCAATATTTTTCAGTCCTAAAAATAAATTTTTAGAGTAAAGAATTTTCATCCCTTTCTCACTCATGTGCCCAAGCCTATGGTGCCACATTTTTTAATCTATTCTTGCAACATCTATAGTATATTTCCTTGCATTAACATTATTAGTAGTAGCTAAGCTAAATAAGTCTTACCAATACATAGATATAATGTGACTATTTTTGCACCTTTAGCTACTACTAATGAACCCTTAGTGACCATGTAGCCTTCACTACCCTATTGTCTAGCATAAATTAAATTTCCTTTTTAATTAGGGACATGCCTTACCTCTTGCAGTATCTAGTTATATTCATTTGGCAACTTGATCTTTATTTTTCCTTTCCCAAAAATGGGACAAGTGTCATGCCCAAAATACAAGGGCAAAAACACACAATTTTTTTTTATAAAATGTTAATAATAAAGAGGTACACTAAGGTTGAAGAGTTGAATATGAAATTACCAGAATTAGATTCAATACATTACTCTTAAGTTTGTAATCATGAGGATTAAATCAATCGTTATATTGAACTTTAGTTATTAAAATGATATAGACATTAGATTTGTTTTTATATTAAGATAAAACAATATATAGAATTTAATTGAATGACAATGTAAACTAAACTTGGATTATCATTAAACAAAACTAACAAACATTATATATATATATATATATATATATATATATATATATATATATATATATATATATATATATATATATATATATATGTATATGTATATGTATATATGTATATATATATATATATATGTATATGTATATATATATATGTATATATATATATGTATATGTATATATATATATGTATATATATATATATATGTATGTATATATATAGATATACATATATATATACCTATACATATATGTATACATATACATATATGTATAGGTATATATATATATATGTATATCTATATATATACATACATATATATACATATACATATATATATACATATACATATACATATATATATGTATATATATATATATGTATATATATATTTACATATACATATACATATATGTATATGTATATGTATATATATATACATATACATATATGTATATGTATATGTATATACATATACATATATATATATATATGTATATGTATATATATATATATACATATACATATACATATGTATATGTATATGTATATATATACATATACATATACATATGTATATGTATATGTATATATATATACATATACATATACATATGTATATGTATATGTATATATATACTATATATATACATATACATATACATATGTATATGTATATGTATATATATATACATATACATATACATATGTATATGTATATGTATATATATACATATGTATATGTATATGTATATATATACATATACATATACATATGTATATGTATATGTATATACATATACATATACATATGTATATGTATATGTATATATATACATATACATATACATATGTATATGTATATGTATATATATATATACATATACATATATATATATATGTATATGTATATATATATATATACATATACATATATGTATATGTATATGTAAATATATATATACATATATATATATACATATACATATATGTATATACATATACATATACATTTATGTATATACATATACATATACATATATGTATATACATATACATATACATATATGTATATACATATACATATACATATATATATATATATATATATATATATATATATATATATATATATATATATATATATATATTGATAACATTTCTACTAAAATAGAACTAATTTCTAACTTCATCTTATAAACTAAGCACTTCTAACTAATACCAATTTATAACTTTAACTCAACATTTTAACACCAAAATCAAAATTTAATTAATCTTTCCATAATATATTTATTTTAGAACATACTAAACAAATATAATAATTGAAACTATAAGAAAATCTCTTAAACTCTTGTTCACTACTACTCTAATAAAGTTTAAAACACTAATACTCAAATTTAATTAAATGCTATAAATTACAATTAACATAAAAAAAACCTTTTACATAAATAAAATACTAACTAAAATTTAAACTAAACTAAACTAACTACAAACATAAACTAACTTCTAACAAATAAAAATGTAACTAACACTAACATAAACTAATTTAAAATTTAACATAATACTAAACTTAAAACTAATTTTAACACTACTCACATAAAAAAAAAAAAAACTTAAATAAATAACTAACATAACTAAAACCTAAACTAACCTAACACTAACCCCTATACTCTACCATACACCCTACAATATTCCTTATCGCTTACCAAGAAACACATGCACTTACCAAGCACTAGCCATGGGTGCAGTGCTCTACCCAAGGCATGTGTAAGGCAACACATGCACAGACCCTCCCTCTAGCAAAGTAACGACCAAGGAAAAGAAGGGTGGAAAAGAATTAAAAGAATTTAAACTCCTTTCTCAAAACATGTCAGACCTAAGACTACAAAAATCTATGGAGGATGCAGGGTGATGTCATCCTAAACAGACTTTGACTTTGTTTTTTAAAAACATCCTTTCAAGCCCATGCAAGAATCTGGCACCAAGAGGGGGATTAGTTGGAATAAAGTTTATTTGGTGGGAGATAGATATTTAGGATATTAAGTTAGATAGTTATTATCTTATACATTTTCATGTTATAATATACCTGTATTTCTTTTTAATATCTAATTTTAAATTTAAGAATATCTTCAAGAATATTCTCTATTGCAATATAACATTAAATCTCAAGCCCATACAAAATCCAGAGGGCTTTTTCTCTAGGAATGTAAATTTTTTTTTGTGTCAAATTTTTTGAAGTGTTGAAAATTAAAAAAAACAAAAGTATAAAGATACATTTTTTTTGTCTAAGTATGACTACCAATTTTACCCATTAGTCAAACAAGGGTAAATGCATATATATATTTTTGTTAAGGAACCTTGCTAACACCTAGTTAAGTCAAGAATTGAATAACTTCTAAAAAAAACAACATTTCATGATTGATTTTTTGGGTCTACAATAATCACAAAATTGAACCTTCATTCATAACATAATTTTTGTTTTCAACATATAAGAAAACTTGAAATTTTGCTTAATTGAACCATCATCATTTCATCTTATTTTTGATGTGCATCCATATAACCAAAAGATACCAAAAATCTCAATAGAAGCAATAATACTCAATCACCATTTTATTGGCAAACCTAATTCAAAAGCTCAGCCAAGAAAGAACCAGGAAGAAAACCCGACATTGTTGCCATTACAACAAAGTTTTGAAATACAAATTACATAGGATTCCAATCCCAAAATTACAACAATTTAATTGAATTTCCTTCATGACCCTTATCAAGGGATCCATATCATTTTTTGCAATACATTGCTAAGATCATGGAGAGAACAAAATCTGATTAGGTGTCAAACAAGCATATTCATACTAGGTTTTCACAACAGGATTTGCAATTAATCAAAACTAGGGAAAGGTGGATTTTTCCAACAGGAGATTTTAGACACAACACCAAAATAGATGCCCAATATGGGCTATAAATCAAGAACTTCCGTTCTTCCATTTTAACATGCCAAACTCACATGAGGTTTGTGCTGACAGGTAGGGGCCCATAACACCCTACCCTCTCTCCCTCTTCTCATCTTGAGAAGAGACTCTACACTTATTGGAGTCCAACTAAAAAGACCTTTCCTAAAATTGGCCACTTCTGCCCTATCCAAGGGTGAGTAATTCCAAAACACCCATACAAGAAAACTTGGAAAATTCAAACAAGAAAAAGCAAGAAAAGCATTAAAAAAAAACATGGTTTCAATCCTTCCCAACATACCCAACATACATACAAGCATCCAAATAACAACACAATAGCATAGGCATGAAACAAGCATGAAAATTTTGAACAAGGGAGATGAAGAACTCCTACCTTCACAAAGAGGTAATGGCAAATGAACAAATTGAGAAGAGCTTTTCCTTCCTTGCCTTCAATCTTCCAAGACTACTCTCTAAAAGTAGAGATTGGGTAACCACCAAAACTACTCCATGAAGGGCCTCTAACTAAGATCCAAAATCAACCACCAAAAAGGGCAATAACTTCACCCACTCACCTACAAATCTAGAAGTTTCTAACTCAACCAATCCTAAGGTTAACCACTAAGTGGAGTTGAGGTTATGCAACTCATGTTAACCACTTTCAATTTTCGCACAAAGGCAAAAATAGACTTTTTGAGTGACCTCAAAAGTCAAAAAAAGGGGCTTAGGGGGCGGAAAATACCCCCAACCCATACCCATACCCCTTGGGTATAGAGATTTCATGTTTTAAAGCCTTAGGAATTGATTTGGAACCAAGCAAAAGCTAGGAAATATTTAGGACCATCTAGCAACTCTAAAAAATGCAGATTAAGCACTAATCTAGATTAGGGGTGACTAAAATTGATTAAGAAAAAAATTAAGAAAAATAAACTAACTTAATCTAACTTAGGTCCAAAGCTTACATAGATAACCCTAGCTAGCACGATGAAAAGCATAAACAATTCATGAGTCTCAAGTGACACTATAAGAACACAGTTATGAACATTAACATTTTCTGATCACGGAAAGATACATTCATACATCTCACAATATAATTTAGTTACGAACAACAAGGTTTCCACAAATAGCACATAGGGATCAGTTATGTTCCTCTGTCAGGTTTCTTGGCTAAAATATCCTGTACACTCATTGCACACATTAGTAGTCCCATAAAATCACATGCACATATGTATATATGTATCAAGGATTCACATAAATTGAAACATACATCTTAAAATCAATCAAGATTTCTTTCATCCTACTCATATCCTTAATCATTAAAATTCCATAATCAATGTGTTAATCCTGCATTTTACTTATTTCATCAACATACATACATATTCATAAAACATTAAATGATGAACTCAATATATCTGAAAGTAAACATCACACAACATGAAATAATATAATATGTTCAACGTATCAGATAATGTCTTGACATCTTGAGTCATGAGTATCAAAATAATAATAATGTATCACTATACTACGATGGGTCAGGGTGAGGCCTCATAACAAGGTTCATCATCAACCAAATATACCTATCCAAAATCACCTTGAACATAATCTTGAAAATATTTTCTATGGGGTGTAGCATGGAATGAATCCCTATTATCTATTACCCAAGAATCATTAACATTATCCAAACATATGATTAACACATCATGTAAAGTATTACTTGCAACATTAGCTTCCTTATTGTAATCTTCATTTTCGTCTCCTTATTTATTTTTCTAAGACCAATAGTATTTCTTCAAGTGACTAGGCTTTCCATAGCACCAATAATCTTTCTTTCATTTAGATTGAAAATGTCCTTGTCTTTCACTTCTTGTGACTTGTCATGTGGAGGCCCTTTTCCTTTTTCCCTTCTTCTTCCCCTATTCTCCACATTTAAGGTAGAACCTAATGAGGTCAAAGTTTCACATGTTTTTTTCTATCACATTTCCTTTCTTAGGATAACATCAACAACTTCATCAAATTTCAAATTATTTGAACCAGAGATAGAGTTACATACAACCATAACCAAGCTATTCCAATGTTTTGGAAAAGAACATAAGATTACGAGAGCCCTGACCTCTTCATTGAATGAAATTTTTATGGATGATAATTGATTGGAAACTATGTTAAATTCATTTAAATAACTCACAATAGATTCTGCCCCACCCATTTTCATATTAAAAAAATTCTTCATAAGAAATACCTTATTTGAAGCTAAGGGTTTCTTGTATAACATAGCCAATGTCTCCATCATCTCTACTATCATTTTTTCCTTTGATATGCAAAATGCTATAGATAGTGCAAGGCATAGTTGAATATATCCCAATGAATTCCTATCCAAGATCTCTCAATCTACATCTATGATAGTTCCCTATTTCTTTTGTTTTCCTTCTAATGGCTTGCACAAATATTTTTGATATTGATAATCTTCCATCTACATTTTCCATAACTAGAAATTTTTGCCAATGAATTTTTCAATCTAGAATTTGGAATCCTTCATTGCTCCCACTCAAATCTAAAAGTCCTACCATTATACAACAAAAAACCCTACTCTAATACCAATTGTTAGGGTTTGAAAGATTTGGAATAATATAAGAATAAGTAGTTATATGAAGAAAAATAAAGAAGAATACTAAATGAACATAGATAACATAGAGATTTAACATGGTTAATCTAAAACCTAGGCTACATCCACCTATATAGCCTTCAACCTTTCTATTTGACAGCAAAAATGTACACTAACATTAGAATGCAATATGCATCTCAGGCACTTATAATATTGTTTTAAGGCAACCTCTAAAATCAACCATTTTAGAGCTTTACAATGTTGTCGATTTTCTTTTCTAAAAAAAGAACAAATCAATACCCACTACATGACCAGTCACCATAATATCAATAGAAATAACTATTTAACTATTTATGGATGACATCCTCGATGTGAACCCTAAGAAGGAAAGAGTTAGTTTTGTATTTAGCGAAGCACGTGAAATCTTGAAGGCCAATTGGGAAGTTTTGATTAAATGTAAAGGTATAAAGGAAATGTGGTATTATGAAAAGTAAAGTGTAAGTGATATATGATATATGTGATATTCTGATGTATGATCAGTGGTATGTAAAGAGCAATGAAGAAAGGATTGGATGTTGAAGATATTGACAGTGAAGAGGGTTTCATATCTATCTCTTTTGTGTAAAGGAACTATCATATAATTACATGTTTGGGCAGTGGGCTCATCTTACATATATTTTTTAATTGTATACACCAATTCCTTATAGGGTTGAAGTAATTGCTAATAGGCTTGAGGGTTTTAATATGGACCAAGACACTATATGCATGTAATAGACTCCTAATAGGGTCAACATCCTTAAGAGGATACTTTTGTTTAGTGGATCATTTTGTCAGTACCATCCCCACTGGGGTTTTCCCTTAGCCAGAGCTTTCCTAGTTAACAAAATATTATCCTATGAGATCTCTTTGTATATAGTTATGTTCAATATTCAATAATGTTAGATCAATTTCATATAAAAGTTATAAATTAATTAACAACATTCAATTTTGGGCTAAAGTTTGTAAAATGCTAATTCAACCCCACCCACCGCCCCCCCCCCCACCCCATATTCCCTACTTCTAACACTACTCATGCATATAGTTTGGCCATGAATATCTATTATAATATAACCATCATGCATAAGGAGAGTTTTAATCTCCCCCATATATGAACATCTTTTCAAATCTTCTTCATCAATCAAATCTTGAAATACTCTTCATCAATATTTTTAATTCCTCTTGATCAATCAAGATACAATTCTCCCCCATCAACCTTAGTCAATATCCAAAAACATTTCTTGTGTTACTCTCCTTGAAAATACCTAAGAATGTTTAATGTGATACTCTCCTCCATTGATAATAATCAATGTACAAGGATGGTTTTCATGTCCTACTCTACCCTATTGACATCAATCACAAACACATCATTATGTCAATTTACAACATAAGCTATGGAATAAGATGAAGAGGCCAAATACACTCTTAAATTACTAATTACCAAGAGTCCTTCATGACTCAACTCAAACATAGATACTCCCCCATAGAGGAGGAATCAATCATCCAGTATAGATAAATGAAATAGTGCATTGTTACCATAGGATTGATGCAATCTCTACATTAGCTACTCAAAAGTAGTTTGGGGCATAACCACAAGAATACCTCTTGAGTACTCAAAGGTGTCCTTTAGAAAAGGTTTTGTAAGCATGTCTTCTATCTTCTCCTTTGTGCTCACATGTTCCAATGTGATCTCTTTTTCTTCAACTTTTTCTCTCAAAAAGTGATACTTAATAGATATATGATTTGTCTTTGAATGTAAATTTTGATTATTTGAAATACTCAACACACTTGTGTTATCACAATGCATGATAATAGGCTCTATAAAATCAATCCCAATATATTTTAGCATTTTTTTCATTCCTATATTTTAGTTACAATTGTTTTTTGTTTCTACATACTCGACTTCTAGCATACTTTGTATAATATAGTCTTGTTTCTTGCTTATCAAAGAAATCAATATTCCTCCCAAGAAAAGTGCTGCACCACTAGTGCTATTTCAATCAGCTACACTTCCTACCCAATCTAGATCAATCTATGCAGATAAAGTAGAATTATTTTATATGTCATATCATAATCCAAAAATAGGTGTACCCTTCAAATATCTGAAAGTTCTCTTTCCTACTACATAATGTGACTCTTTAGGATCATTTTGAAATCTTTTCACAATTTCACCTTCATTAGATAGATAAAGTCTACTATGTGTTAAGTATTACAATCCTCCAATCATAGATCTATACTTTCTCTTCTCTATAGTGGGGGTTCCATTTTTGTTAGATAATTTATGACCACTTACCATAGGTGTTCCAATAGGTTTACAACTTTCTAAACAAAATATTTTAAACAAGTCTTTAAGATACTTAGCTTGTGATATGAATCTTTAATCTTTGTTATGAACAATCTACAATCCCAAGAAATACTTAATCTCACCAATCATGCTCATCTCAAATTCATGTTTCATCTCTTTGGAAAATGCTTTACTTGCTTCATCATCACCTCCAAAGATTATGTGATCCACAAATACCTCAATAATTATTCAACAATTCTAAATCTCCTTCAAATACAAATTACTATCAACATTACCTTTTGCAAATTCAAAACTTATTAAATACATATCCAATCTCACATACAATGATCTAGGTTCTTGTTTCATTCCATATAATGCTTCCTTCAATTTACAAACCATATCTCCTTAATCTATCAAGGAAAATCATTAGGATGCTCAATGTATGCCTCTTCTTCCAATTCATCATGTAGAAAAGTTGATTTGACATCCATCTAATACAAAAAATTTCCTCAAAATTAATACCTTCTTACTATGAATAACCATTACGTACCAGTCTTTATTAGTTTCTCACAACCTAACCTTATTTATTCATCTTATTTTTGAATACCAACTTAGTTCCAATAATAGTTTTATCCTTAGGTATAAGAACCAATTCCAATGTGTTATTCTTTCCAATCTTCTCTAGTTCTTATTTCATAGCTTTAATCCAAAAATCAGCTTTACTAGATTCATTAACACTTTTAGGTTCAATTTGAAAAATGAAACATAGTTCTTCTTGTACCTTTTCTCTTTTCATAACTCCTTTATCTTTTCACCCAATAATCTTAGCAATGAGGTGATTCTTTATCAAATCTTTGTTAGGTATCACTAATTCACCTCTAACTTTAGATCTAGATTCATATCTTGGTTCTTCTCTTTGTTCTTCTTTATGTGCTCCTCTCTAAATTTCATTTGCAAATTAGTGTCAATCTCGTAAAGTAATTTTGATAAAAATTCTCTCTATTAGGCCTTGGATTAGGTTCTTCATTACAATTGCAATCAAATATTCTCTCATAAATTTTAAATTCCACATCAACTCTTACATTTTTTCTCTCAACAATAGTCTTAGTTCTCTAATTAAAACATCTATATGATTTACTTATAATAAGTATCCAATAAACACACCTTCATTACTCCTTTAATCAATCTTCCCAATATCATAATCTCTCTTAATGTAATACTTACTTCCAAAGATTCAAAAATACTTAACTGAGGGTCCATGTCCAAACCAAAGTTTTTAGGGTTTCTTACCAGTGCCTTATCTTATTTGTACTTTGTTTATTATATATACTATTGCATTTACTACTTCTGTCCTAAAGATCTTAGATACATTATTCTCTAGAATAATTACTCGTGTTTCTTTTGTCACTTGTTTGTTCCTCCTTTCTACTATCCCAATCTATTTAGGTTCCTTAAAGGAGGAAATATCCCTTTTAATACCATTTTCTTAACATAAATGATCAAATTCATTTGAGGTAAACTCTCCACCTCTATCAAATCTCAAAATTTAATTCATAAACCATATTCATTTTCAACTCTACTGTTAAATACCTTAAGCTTCTTAAAAGCTTCATATTTATCTCAAACAAATGCTACCCACATCATTCTAGTGAAATCATCAACAAGAATCATAAAATACATTTAACCATGTAATGTTTTTGTCTTTATAAAACCACTTAAATCTGTATGCACAATCTCCAACATCATAGATGTAGTGAATTTCTTTCTTGGAAATGAAATAATCTTCTTTTTTTCCATCATGCATTCCCTTACACACCATGTTTGTAGGTTTCATAATTTTAGGCAAATCTTTAACTGTGAATGTAGTATTGATAACCACAATATTATCAAAGTTGATATGAAAAGGTCTCTTATGCCACAACCAACTATCATCCACATTAGAAACCATGCATGTCACCTTAGTAGGATTAAACTAATATACAACATGTCTAGTCATTTTACGTGTACCAATTCATGTGCAATCTCTATCTTTAATTATGCAGGTCTTCTCTATGAATTGCATCTGATATCCCTTGTCTAGTATTTGTCCAACACTCAAAATATTATCTTTCAAACCATCAACAAAGTAACCATCATTATTATTACTCTTTCCATTAAGTGTAATCAATCTTTTTCATTTTATATGATGGGCTACATTGTTTTCAACTCTAATAATTCCACCATCATAGCTATTGAACTTGAAAAACTTATTCATATCTCCATCCATGTGATGGAAAAAACCACTCCTACTAATCCAATCATATTTCTTATTTTCAACTTGTGATACTAATGCCTTTTTCTTCTCTAACTTCTTCATTTTCATGGATTTCTTCCTTAATAGCAACAAATTATATTTCATCATCACTTTCACTCAATATTTCTTCTACCTTAGCATTTAATTCCTCCTCATCATTTATAAAAAAGACATCCTTAGAATTTCTTGATTTGAAGTGATTTTTGGTATTTCTTACTGTCTTAGGACACTTAAAAGAATAATCAACATATTCATTACAAGTCCAAAATTTAAACATTTTTTTACCATTAGGTTCTATCTTAAGAACTAGGGAAAGTCCTTCCTTAATCTTCTTTTCTTCTTCCTCTTTCATCTGGCTACTACTAGCATAATCTCCAATTGTACTTGCACTTCTTGACAACATAGGTAGAACACTTAATGCATTGAAATAAATATCAACATTAGGCAATTCTTCACTTTGACTCATCCAAACTTCTTCTGAATGCAATCTCCCAAGAAGAGTTTCTCTTGTAAATTTTTGTGATAAGAGAATAACTTGTTCAATCATTTGTATTTTCTATCTATATGCATGTGTCAAAGTCTTAAATATCTTCCATTTAAACTTATCTTTAGATTTTGATCAGCTACAAGTCTTAATTTGTACAATAATTTATGATATAATTGTACCAAAATAACTTCTTGTAGATTAATCATCCATAATTTTAGTATCTCAATATAGGCATATCTAATTTTATAATCTAACTATTTTAGCATAATCATCGCCTTCAAATGTACTCTCCAAATTAATCCAAATTTTATGAGATAGCCTTAGAGTTTTATGTGAGAAAATTTAGTTTCTAGAAGAGCTACTAATAGTGCTTCTCTAAAAATCATATTTAGCATGAAAAAATATCTCTAAGCTTTAGTACAAGTTTCAATACTCTTTTCTACAATCACATCCTTTTTATTCTTAGTAATCAACTCATAACACAGATCCATGCATAGGAAATGTGTCTTCATCTTTTCATTCCAACTATCATAGTTAACTCCATCAAAATTTGGAATATCTTTCTTGAACTACACAATAGATCTACTTAAAATTTTAAGTTTTTCCTTCAAGGACCTAATGCTCTGATACTAATTGTTAGAAATTTAAGTCCTCCAAGATAACTAGGAAGGAGGTGTGAATCAATTATGAAATTAAAACAAGTCTCAGTATCCTTCTTGATTCCAAAACATATAAAACTAGATGCAATAGACATTAAAATATCACCATACACAATAACACTAGATATGTTGACTAGGGAAACCCTTGATTAGATGAAAAACCCTAGTGGGGATGGTACCCACAAAATTATATACTAATATATAAGTTCCTTATAAGAGGATGGACCTTATTAGGAGTCAATAAAATACATTCAATGCATATCAATCCCGTTTAGGAGACTTTCAATCCTTGTTAGGATATCTCAACCCTGTTAGGAGTTTTTTCTATTAGAAATGAGAAATACCGAGAGACGGTTGAACTACCATTTCAAAAACATTTTACCAATCATGGATATTATTAACAAACTTATAACTCTCATATGAAACTAAAATGATTATGTTGAACAATAAACACAACCATTAAATAATGTAACAAATAAAAGACTATTTTATTAACTAGGGAAACCCTAGCCAAGGGAAAACCTCAGTGGGGATGGTACCCACAATATGCTCCACTAATCAAAAATATCTTGTAAATAAGTTTGACCCTTTTAGGAGTCTAATATTACAAATGTGTATTATCTTTATCCTTCTTAAGGAATAGGCCTTGTTAGAATTGTCCACTCTATTAGCAGTTGTTATCACAATTACATAAAGTTTGCAAGATGAGCCCACTATTGAAAGATAAATATACAATGATGTTCAGTATACAAAGAGTAAATAGAAAAATGTCTTCATATCTGTTGATATCTTAAATTTTTGATTTTTTCCTTTCTTGTTCTTCTCAAAAACTTGATCAAAAATTTGCAATGCTATGATCTTATATCATAATTCACATCTCAAAAATTAATATACTTATTACAAAAACCACATATAATTTTGCAATCAAAATAATTCCTATCGTTACATAATAATCTGCACTATCAGCCTTCATAGCTTTCTTCACTTACCAAAATACATCATTAACACCTACTAACTTGGTGTTAACATATAGGAATTCATCCCTAATTAATCAATTAATTATTTTCATTTTAAAAAATTTCTTAATATAAAACATTTGATTCCATATCTTTTAGCATGTTCTGTCAGCTCAATACTTGTAAAAGTTGATGAAAGCCAACTTCACAACTTGCCAAGATCACCTGAATGAAAATAACCTACTAAAGAGAAACCGAAGAAGGAAGGAACAGGAGCTTGGAGCAACTAAAAAAATTGAGAGAAAATATATTGCAACAATGAAAAATGAAATCTTTGTACAATATGATGTGAAATTACAATAGGAGAGCCCAAATATAAAGGCTTCTAGGAAGCTTCTAGAACAATCTAGAAGGTGCTAGGAGATAAGCATGGCAAGAAAGAATACATCCATGAAAAATGGATTACCCTCCAAGTAGGTGAAAGGATAAGTATGATAAGGTGTTAACCACAAACTTTTGTGTTGTCAACAAGTCAACATGTAAAGGTATGAAAACTCCTAGGTGACAACTAATAATGCATTTAGCCTAAGTAAACTTGACTAAAAGCATAACTAATAATTATTTACTCTAACACCCCCCTTTAATTGTAACTTAGGGGAATGCACTTAAGCTCACAATAGCTAAGATGAAATGTAGAATGGGTCCCAATAAAAAGGCCATGTTAGGTACCCATGTACAAATGCAAAGAAATGCAACGCAATCTCTGTTAACTAGAGACAAAGGAGAAAACCCAGTGGGAAAAGCCTCTCTCAAAAAAGAGATAGAAAAAAACCTAGTGAAAGATTGAAGAAGCCTCCAAGTAGAGGAATGTCCTAGAAAATAGGAACAAGAAGATCATGAAAAACATCACTAAATCATGAAGAAGCTATAAACTCTATCAAAAGGAAACTCTTGATCTGAAGAACCTCCATTAAAATAAAAGGTTGGGAACAAGAAGAGTGTTTATATGGTAGATGATCCATCTCATTGAAATGCATAGGTAGCCAGCCACTACAATCACCTAGTATATAGGATCAAATACTAAATATATAGCTTACTCCATTGAACCATCAAACGAAGGAAGCATTAGGAACAACAGAAGAACCCTCCCCTAATGCAGATAGGGTAAGGTGATAGGCAACTATGAAAGTGGGCCAAAGGACCTTTGTAGAAAGAACCAAGAATAGTGAGAGTGTGGAACAGGTACAAACACCTATAAAGGCATGTGTCATCAACACATCAAGGGGCTAAAGTCATGAGAGGGACACTCACTTGACAAAGAAATATGCACAAAATTGGTAACAACTAACCCCCCATGGTGCTTTATAATATAGTGTGAGTACAATTGTCACAAAATAATGTTAGGATCTCAAGATGCAAGAGTGGCACTTTATCTCAGTCTATTTGCATAAAGATGCTTACAAATGACATCAACAATAATCAGAAAGGGGAAAAAGCTAATATAATAGATAGTATAGCACCAAACAAAGGATCCCATGCCATGAAAATGATCCTTAGACCTGGTACACCCAAGATATCCACCATAGAGAAAAAATGAAAAAAGCATGATAGAAAGTAGATGGGGAAAAATCTGAAGGAAATGATAGCATTTTTGAAAAGATTACAAAATTAGCTTTCCAAAAATATAACATTTTCAAAAAATGGAGATGGGACACACAATATAAGCTCACTGGAGTGAAAAATAGAACATCTAAATTTGAGTCAAAAAAAAGGCAAAAGGACTACATCAAAACCTAAAAATACTTGTCCCAATGTCGCTATTTCAAAACTAGCTTTCTAACACTTCTTTCAGATTTGAAAAAGACCTTTGTATGCTCAAGTTATAGCCAAAACACTATGAGTAGGTCAAAAAGGGACCTAAAGAAGATGTAGGAGTGCTGATGTAGTGCTGACATCATGGTGACATCAAAATTTCACTATGATAAAATTAATGGTTTGGAGGCCATCAAGGAAAAAAAACACTACCACATGGCATCCATGTAGCATAACCATGTGGAAGGTGCTAATGCGACACCTATGCCAGGTGGGACATGTTGACTAGTGTCATGTGTCTAGTACTACTAGAGTGGCAAGGAGCCCATAGGGGTGACTGTAAAGTGGTCACAGCTTACAGTAGTAGCCACAAGGGTAACAAGCTCCGATAGTGCCACTTGGAGGGTTGTGGGCTAGCTAGGCAGTGATAGCTACATCGCTATAGTTGTGTCATGACTATACTATCAGTGGTGCTTGAGCCACATGTTGACTACACGATGGTAGTGTCATGGTGGTGCAAGGGTGGCTACCAAGTGACTGTGATTTTTTTATTTTTGGCATAATAAGTGCATTTGTACAACCTCCCAAGGGGCTAAAAGATTTTTCCTAATGCTGCTGAAGCCAAAAATAATTTTTTTTATATGGATTCTAACTATAATAGGCCTTGTTAACTCAATGGCAGCATCCGTTTAGGCCTAAAGTTTCCTAAAAAAAAAATGCTCTTTCTCCCGATTGAAGAAAAAATTACAAACTAATTTTGTGTATCCAAATCATGGCTTCAAAATTCCTTCAACTAGGAAGCAACAAGAAGGCTCTAATACCATGTAGAAGTTGATGAAAGCCAACTTCATAGCTCCCCAAGATTTCCTACCTACATATAACCTACTGAAGAGAAACCAAAGAAGGAAGGAACAAGAGCTTGGAGCAACTCAACAAAGTGAGAGAAAATATATTGCAATAATGAAAAATGAAATTCTTGTACAATATGATATGAAATTACAATAGGAGAGCCCAAATATAAAGGCCTCTAGGAAGCTTCTAGAACAAGCTAGAAGGTGCTAGGAGATAAGCATGACAAGAAAGAATATGCCCATGAAAAGTGGATTACCCTCCAAGTAGGTGAAAGGACAACTATGACAAGGTGTTGAAAACACATACACAAACTTTTGTGTTGTCAAAAAATCAACATGTAAAGGTATGCAAACTCATACATGACAACTAGTAATGCATTTAACCTAAATAAACTTAAGTAAAATCATAAACAATAATTATTTACTCTAACAATACTGTCACTACAAAACTACAATATCGCTATATGTACTAATTGTATTGTCTCATGCTTATAGTTATAGCATCCTTATACTCTTCACTATTCATACCTCAGTGTGCACATGCCATAAATGTCTTTGTCAACTGTGTTGATAAAAAAGGTTCACATGTTGATATATAAACTCCATGACACTTAGATAATTTTCTAAGTATTTAGCCTGAAACTTTATCTCCAAAATCTATTGACATTATCTTGATTATATGTTTTTATAAATGACAACTTGATATTGTGTAACCTATCCAAATTTCCAAAAATCTCCCCCTTTGGTATTGATGGCAACATATGGGAAAGTTGGCTAAGTCCCAAAACCAAAACATCAAATTTTGTAAGCTCGACTATATGGCCTTACAAAATTTTTAAAAACTTTTGGATCATTATATTATTTATAGTATCTTAAATGGATAGGGATACTGCCCCTTTGAATATACTCTATCTTCTACATTACTCCCCTTTACATAATATATTCTTTACAAATTTCCTCATTCACTCCCCATTTGACATCAATGAAAAAGGTGGTGACAAAACTTATATACATGTCAAAAAACATTTACATTCTGCTTCATGTTGAGTTGTATATTAGTGAAACATAATCAACAATTCTTTCTTTCATATTCTTAAATTCTTTTTGGCGTGTTTCTTTGATTGCTTCAGATACATTGATAAGGGTGCACAATCTATAAGATGTCACTTCTATTGCATTTTATTCTAAATATAATTTTTTTTAATCTCATGCCTTATCCTTAAGACATTCCTCTAGTTGCCTCTATATATTACTGATTTTCAATGTCATGTGTTCTCTTAATATTTAAAATCTCTTGATAAATCTCCCTTTTCTCAACTTAATTAGACTTATATCATCATATTTCTTTGTAATTCTAGTCTACAAGTCTTCAATCTTCATGTTAGACTATTGTAGGTTAATAGGAGACTTCTATATGTCTTTTTTCTTCTTCTTTAGCTCCTCATTCACATCTTTGATGAAATTTTATGACAAAGTGCATTATCCATATAATGTCCTTCCTTCCTTCAATTTTTCCATAAAAACCCTAATCTAGCATGTATATGCCCCAGTCCATTTTCAAAAAAAAATCCTTGAACTATGGTCATGCAAATATTCTAATAATTGTGCCCTCTACTTAACCATTAAAAAAGATACTATTCCATGATCAGGTTGGTTTTAGCCCAACGTTTTGTGTTTAGCAGGAGATCACAATCAATTTTTAAAATTTCATTGTCTCTTTATGATCTCACCATTAAAGCCTTTAATGTAGAGTCATAAGTCTAAGGTTTTCAATCTCCTAATGTTAAAAAGTAAGGTTTACCGCTAGATCAAAAGTGGTAATTCATGGGTCTCCTCGTGTCACAATATCTAACATAAGCATAAAGGCATAGAAGTAATTTACTTGGTTTTGATCTTACACTCATGATGACATCATAGCATTATAAATGTTTTTATGAAGATTAGTATGGGGTTATGATATTATGATGAAATGAGAACAATAAAAGCATGGATGCCTTTTCTATGAAGTCCCAACCATACACATAGATCATAAGTAGGAAATTGTAAAGCATAGAATTTCAAGTCATATGATGATTATGATCTTACGATGTGGGACCTAGTGCATAAGCATTGCAAAATTGAGAACATATCAATAAAGTTTTCCAGAGATACAAAAAGTAGAAGATCATAAGATCGTAAGGTAAGATATAAAGATTCCCAAAGCTATGAAAACAAGGTGAAGCATAAGTTGGGAATATGAAAGGAGAAGTGTCTTGATGCCACAATGAAGAGTCAAGCATAGGATCATGACACTAAAGTGAAGCTAAAGTTAGGGCCTCTAGGGTTATGGTAAGAAATAAGGTAACTATTTGCATATGGTCAAATAGTTAATACAATAGTTAGAAGACAAGATCTTAGGGTTACAATGAAGGTTGTATAATTGTTAGCATAAGATGATAAAGGTTTCAATAAAAAATATTGATGCTACACAAATGGTTGAAGACTGCTAGGTGTAAGTTTGTAGTTTGAAAATAACATTGCAGATAATGTTTTTGATCTTGCAATAAAATGATAAGAAAAATGTCGTAAGGAGTATAAAAGGTATCTCCATTGTTACGAAAGGTTTGAATTTGAAATAGAAGGTGTAAGATCACAAGTGCTAAATATAACTTGAATTTTTCTTTATTTCTTTGAACTAGAAAAAGATAGAAAGATTTTGGCCAATAAGGTTTTGAAAGTACAATAAAGTGTTGAGTTGGATAATCAATTTGACACTCCATGAGGTTATGAAAAAACTAAGAATTAAATCTTGTGCATGTAGGAAATAAATGAATCAAAGAAGTTGATGAAGTATGCAAAACTTAAAGGACACTTTCCAGGCTGAAACAAGATACCATTTACAAAGCATGAAGAATTGAAGAAGTTGTAGAGCTTTCAAATTTTTGTATGAAGATTTTGCATATTTTTATTTGCAAACAAGATGTCAAAGAAGGAAGTAGAAGAGATGAAAGCAAAAGACATGGAAGGTGCAAAAACATCAACTTAAAAGGGACAAAAAATCTGGTGGAAAAGCTGAATAAATATGCAAATGAGTGGATGAGGATATTCCTAGAGTCGTCAAATTCCATCTCCACAAATGATCATGATTTTTGAGATCCATACACATTATGTTGAGATGGAATTTTGATTGGGATAATTGGATTTGATTTTTTTAGATACTTTGATAATAACAGGTTTGAGAAGATCCCCATCTACAACCCATGGAGAAGAAATTTGGTGAATCTATTGTTCCCAAACGTATATGTCGATGTTAAATTACTGAAAGCCATAATCAAATCATACAATCTAGAAACCAAATCATTCAATAGAAATGATGAGTATTCTATGTAGACTAGACCATGTTGCATTCATTGAATCTTTTTGACTAGAAGGTCAAATGAGCATCCCAATTGACTTAGATGAGCTTGAAGGAAATTTTTGAAGAAATATGAGTTCTTATACTAGAAAAAGTATTTTGCATCACATCCCTATGGGCCTCAAAAGGGTAGGATATTTCCCTAAGAAGGTAGAGGAAATGATGGCTATGAGAAAATTTTAAAAATTATTTTCAAAAAACTGTCTGTGGCATCCACAAGGTAGTGGGAAGTGATGTATGGGTCAATATAAATTATAACCAGGATGTGAAGGATGATTTCTACAATGTCAAATATGATTATGTGGGCTACATCATTGAGAATATGCAAGGGAAAATTGAATTAGTACAAATAGTAGAATCAGGGAATTTTAGATTCACCATTATTTATTGCTGATGAATCTTATCTTATACAGAAATGTGGGATACATCAACCTTGATTTCATTGATTCAGATATGGGTGATCCCACAATAATGGGTTCCACTTTTTGACCAATTTTAACTTTGAAATCAATATTTTTGCAACAAACGTCACGTTCAAGTGACTATATCTCCAAAACTATAAATAATTTCAAGATGACATAAACTAGTGATTTTGAGTACTTTTTTCCTACTTTGTAACCATATTTTTTAATCTAAAAGAAAAATTTATTTATGTCAATTTTTTTTATCTCCTCCAAAAAGTGGTACATAATAAAATTCAATAGTTTAAAAAGTGATAGTTTGTTTGACACAACTTTTTTTCTAGAAATGATAATGAAGTAATTCTTTCTGTGTTGGACTTGTAGCATCAATATCTAGTGTCTACATTTGGTTTGATTTATTTTTGTTGAATATTGTATAGTTTATGAAGTTTTGAAGTGACATGAACCGTAATTCAGACATACGTTCCGTTTGACACAGATAATTTGAAGTCAATTTATCATAAACCATTTTTTTTTTTTGAATAGAAAGGTATCTCAATAAGCCAATGCCTCCATATTTTTCAAAAAAAATTTGACCTAATTTACTAATTTTCCCGAGGTGTCAAAGTCGGTTGATGTTCAATCGGTAATGAACCTATAATGAGTTAAACTCATATTTGAAAGTCTTAATGATTAAATTATGTAATAAAATTATAGTCATTGGAAAGCTTGCTCTGAGAAGCACATTTTGACATTTTTTATTTTATAGTAGGAGATCATTCTCCTACAATTATGGCAGTCAAAAGAACAAAAAAAAGGAAAAAAGAAAAAAAGGTTAAAATATTTGTGATTTTGCATGTTCGTGCGAACATGGCATTCACGCGAACAAGTTTACCATGTTTGCGTGAACCTATGTTTGTGCAAACATGCAAATCATGTTTGCGTGAACATATATATCACATATGTTCACGTGAACATACGAAATATGTTCGCGCGAACATGATTAAAAAAAAAGTTCGCGTTAACACAATAAGTGTGTTCGCGCGAACATATGGTAAACTCAATTTTGAATTTTTGAATTTTTTTCATTTGTGTTCGTCCCACTAAAGTGGAACCCATTATTGTGGGTTCACCCATATCTGATGAGAATGGAGAGATACCAGTACAACTATGGACATGGGTATGTGATAGATACTATCATTATTCTAATTATTTTTCTTTTCTCAATAATTTTAGTGCAGTAATAATGAAAATGTTACACCCCAGTTTCATTAGGGGCCCTAAAATTTTGAAATGTTTATTAAGAACAACTCTCTTTCTTAAAAAGAAGAGATTAGATTACAATTGGGGTGATATCTTCTTGCTCCAAAAAAATTATCTGACAAGATTTTTTGCATGTCCCCAGCCACCTCATTTATTACTGAAGTATATCCCTCCTAAGCTTGCAATCATTGAATTTTTATGGAAATTGATCATGATAGAATCCTTAGATCAAACTCATGCTCTCCTTAGGAACTATAACTTATCTATTACCGCATATAGAATGTATGATATAGAAAATTTCATGAGAAATACTTTGAAAAAGATCAGGGGTTATGTATTGCCTTTTATTAAGGAAATTCTCCTTGAGGATTTGATTACAAAAATTGTAGCTAAAGGAGAAGACATGGAAAAATTTAGGAAATTTAATGACATGCTAACAGTGGAGAATGAATTGAAGAGGACAGACCCAAATTTCAATAGTTTCTACTTAGATGTCCCATACCCCTATAGTCTAAGGAAGATGGTGGATAATTATAGTAATATCGTGGAACAAACACCTGAAGAGCTAATAGGCAATAAGGGAGGGTAAACCCTTAGTCCCCTGAGCCTAATGTAGCATTGGAAGTTGAAGAGGAGGAATAGCTAGCAATAGTATCATGCATAACCAAGGGTAATAAAAGGCCAAAAATGATTGAAGTAACTTAGGTGAAATAGAGGACACTAAAATTAATGCCTCTAAAGAATCAATATTTTACTAACTTAAGGACAAATTATTTACAAGATAGAGAAACAACAACAGAGAATTCTATGATAGAGTTACAATTAACAATAGCTAAATTGGGTGACATGATCATCTAAGCTAAAAAGTTCATGGAAGATGATGATTTCTTAAATTCTGTTGAGTTCAAAAAAAAGTATAGAATGAAATAGAGCGAGTTGGTATTATGAGTGCTAATTATGGCCTATAAATTAATCACACTTCAACATGATCATTATATGAAGAATCATCCTAGAATGAAAATGGATTGTTCATCTAAAACAATCGAAGAAGCTCATCTATTGCTTCCTAACTAGATTGATTTTTCTATTCACTCTTACATCAACAAGTTGGTAACCAGACATCTATAATGAAGGATTTTAAACTATATGAGATGCAATAGTTAATCTAAATGTATCCAAGTTTAAAGATAAGAATAACAAGAGAATATTAATTTGAATGAATGTATTGTTAAACTATATCAGAGATAACATGTAAAAATCAATGAGATTGTGAATGCAAGAAATGAGTAATCAATTCAACATAAGTTTGATAGTTTTCACATGTATTCTCTAAAATGAGGAATTGGAGGTTTCTTAAATAGAATTCTAGAATTGATCAATGATCCAGATCAAATTGAATGAATGGTCAAGATTGGAAATGAGATTTAGTTAGAATAGAAACTTCTCTATACAAATGATGTTAACTAGTTCAATTCTGAGTGTAATGGAGAGTTAGCTATTTCAATTCTTTTCCTAATTCTAGTTCACTCAGAGTTTACAATTCTAAACCAGAGAGAGAATTTGGAGAGTATATTTGATTTTATAGAACTGAATATGACCTCATAAATTAATAATCTCAATTAATTGAATGATTAAACTCAATAATTAAAATAATAATATATTTAATTGAATCAAATACATTTAATTCCTTAATGTATATTAGCAAAAGGGGTAAATTTAATTTAATTAAAGTTCCATGACTCATAATTAAATTAAATTGATTAGTAGGTTTACCTTTGCTAATTCAATTAGACTTAGGAATTAAATAGAGTATTTAATTAATGCAAATTAGGAATTTTTTGATATTGACACTTAGGTCAAGTAGAGATTGTTGAAATCTAAATTTCCTAGTAAAATAGAACCTAAGATTGATTAATAGACCAAAATTGTTTTAGCATGGAAATGTGTAAATTTTGGGTATTATATTTCCCCCTATTTGAATGAATGTGCGAGTAGTACATTTGATTCAAAGAAATCAAAAGTTTGAGAATATAGACCAAGAAGTGAGATTGGTTTCAAGATTGATGACATAATGACCAATTGGTGAGATTTTTAAGGTTATCTTTTGAAAGACACTTATACACCAATACAAAAGCATAAAGATTATCAAACTTCGTAGAATTATTCCTAGAACAAGACTCAATTCTCAGGAGTCAGGGTTAGATTGCCCCAATACTTGTCCAATAGAAGATTATACGATTAATCATGATTTAAAGAATTATCCCTAGAATGACGCTTAATCATCAAGAGATTTAGGGTTAGACTCTCTCAATACTTATCAATCAAATAGTGATTGAAAGAAAAAATTTAGAATTATCTCTAGAATGAAGCTTAATTCTTAGCAAGAATTAGAATTATCTCTAGAAGTGAGCTGAATAATCAGCAAGAATTTAGAATTTTCTCTAGAACACAACTTAATTCTTTAGAGTCTAGATATAACACCTAAATACTAGTCAATAAAAGATAGCAAGACCTATCATGAGTCGTAGAATTCTCCCCAAAATGAGGCTTAATTCTTAGTAGTTAGGGTTAGATTGCCCCAATACCTATCCATCAAACTATGAAAAGGACTATTATAAGATCGATCAATTGATCAAAAGATAAGATAGATGACATATGATGCGAGATAGAGGGGAACAAGATGCCCCAAGTGATGAGATGCCCCTAGTAATAAGGACATAAGATTCAAATTTAGATTATGCCAATTTTGGAATATTCAATGATGTAATCATCCTGCCCCCTCAGGAGTGAAATTGAAAGATGACATACTAGAATATTAATGAAGAGCAATAGATTCAAAGATAAATATGTGATTAGTTATTTAGAAGAATGTAGAACATATCAGAAAAACATGGAGTTTGGAGTTGATTTAGAGAGAATGTAGAATTGACTAGAGTTGACTTTTCTAGAAATTTTTAGAAAATTTTAAGAGATATGTGATGTGAAAATATTCCAAGATTCATAAAGTATTAGTAAAAAATGGATTGCACAAGCATTCAATTGTGTTAGCCCCAAAATATTAAAGTGTGTTTTTAAGTTTTTTAAGTGTGTCAAATTTCAAATTTGATCCTAAAAATGAGTTTAGAGCAACCAAATTAGCTAGAGGGTGATTTTTGTGTCAATTAGATCACTTTGAAAAATTAGGTCAAAACCTGTATAAGGGCCCAAAGGATCATTTTATATTTATTTGTGCTTTTCCTTTTGTGAAGAGGAGAGCTCTAAGGCAAGAATGGTGGTCCCCATGCATCATCATCATTTCAAGTGTTCTAGGTAATATAGCTGGCCAATAGAGTATGATGCTCTGGTGAGTCATTGACTACCTACCTTGTCATCAAAGTTTTCATGCTTTTTAGTCATTTTTAACATGCCTTTAGCATTTTTAAAGAAAATTGTTGTCAAGTTTCATGCAAGGATTAGATTTCTTGTGCATGCCTAAATCCTCTTTCACATGAGGAAGTACCAAAATAGTACTTCTTTGCAAGAGATGTTGGGTTTCCTTGCACAGAAGGTACCCATTTCTTGTGCAAGAGACCCTTAATGGTCTTGATTTTTCACCTACAACATTGATGTTTCTCATGTGAAGAAATGAAGTCTCTTGTGAGAAAATGAAATTTAGTGTGAGAAAATGAAATCTCATGTGAAAATTTGGTTTTGTGTAAAAAATTTCTTGAAAATTAATTTTTTTGTTGTCATTTTGTGCTTTCGTTAGTCATTTTTGCATGTATGATAATGATCATGCTCATGTTGTTTTCATGTTTGTAGGTTATGTTTCCTGATGTCACTTTCAGATCACACTATCCTCCTTTTGGAGCATTGATTCACTAGTTGGATGATGCAAACATGACACATATTGATTCGCTTAGCCTTTTGCATCGTTACTGTATCCTTGCATTAATGGTCAACCATGAATTATTGACTACCCTCATAGAGAGTTTCCACTTGGAGATGAACACTTTTCACCTATCATTAGGAGAATTAACTATCAAACTAAAGAACATCTACCAAATTCTATGGATACCCTTCCATGGGCCACAAATTCAATATGATATCTAGCAAAGACCAGGTACATTAGCCCTATGGTCTATTTTTTAGGAGGACCTCATCATGGGTAGAGCTATCCCATGGAATGAGTTAGTGTATAGATATGGTCCCACTCACAGATTGGCAATGGTACTTGGAGTATTCATTAGCTAATTTTTGATGCCTAACAAAGGCCATCACAAACTTGAGTGTGGATGGGGACTAGTGCTTTAGTAGATGTTGGATGAGCCGATACATTTTAGATGGGGTTAGTTTATGCTATCCCACATGTACCATGAGATGCATGAGATTGTCTATCATGAGAGGAAGAGCATGGCTATAGGGGTCTATGTTCTTTAGGTGTGGGCATGGGAGCACTTCCCCATTATGAGACCAATATGTGTTGATAGGATGCAAGATCATGAGCCTTACATCTATAGATACTGTGGATAGATGACCCAGATAGCTTTCGGTAAGATCAAGTAGTGGAGAGCTCAATTGGATGACCTAGTAGTAGTAGTGTGAAAGCCATAGTGAGAGACTATGACATTGGATGATGCCTATGTAAAGCTTGGCCACATGTCTACCTCTTGACCACTGATTGGTTGCTTGATATTTGTTATTAAGAGATTTCTACTGACTTGTGTGTGGTGATAGTATGATCGGCCATAGGACATGTCATAGGAGCACTACACCTATGCTTGCTTTGCCTCAAATGTGGAAAGGGGATGATCTATTATACTAGACCAGTGTAGATTTATGATCGATGTGTGCTACATTGTTGTGATTTAGTGGGATTGTATGGTAGCATTAGCAAATGGGGGGATGACTCCAACATACCAAGCACATTATGTGAGTCATCCCTTCCCATGATTTATAGATCCATTCGGGATGGTAGTGCTTATGTAACCACCATAGTAGCAATGAAAACAACCACCACTATCTAGGTATAGATTCCTCCCAAATAGATGGGAGGTGATACAGGTGCAAGTGGCAGTAGGATAGGGTAGACAATCCATCAGGTCAGATGGGCACATTGGAGATACTCAAAGGTAGCATGTAGAACCAAAGTAGCCAGATGAGCAACCAAAGCCCATAGTAGGTGATTAGGAGATACAAGATCATCCTACTCCTGATCTACATGAAGATACATTGAGGAGAACTAGGGAGAAACTGAGAGTCTTACAATGAGAATTGAGCAAGATGCAAATATAGTTGAAAGTGTGAAATATGCACCTAGGGGACTACGCATGAGAGATTCAAGATCTCTACATAGGGATAGAGTTGTAACAAGAGGAGCCTTGACTATAGAGTGCTTGTACATCTTACTAATATATTAGATAAATCATGGCTATCACTAATTTTGTAGATTAGATACCTTTATTTTTTGAGTATATGAGAGAATTAGATGGTGTATGGTAGACTGGATGCCCCTCCTCCTCCTCCACCTAGAGATGAGGAAGAAGGGAATAGTTAGATTTTCTTTCTTCTGATGTTGATTCTAGTTATGTATCGATTAGTGTGCCAACACCATTTTGTATCATTTTGAGATTGATAGTACTTGAGTAGCACTTATTTTTGTATTGATATACACTCAACTCTATTGGAGAGATTTATATATAAGATCTTTTGATTTGAGTATCTTTGCATATGTCACTTTCTCTCTTGTAGTTTTTCATACATGAGATATTAATGCTATGATTGATTGAATGTAAATTGATGAAATGTATGAATGTAATGTAGATGAGATGAATATGAAAGTATGTATATGAAATGAAAAATACAAATGATCTAACATCTCATGTGGGTTGCAATTTTTTTGTTAATCACAAGTATCCTGTGAAGATCAGTAGTATAAACCAAGGAGTTGAATGCTTGCATAGGTGTAAAGAAATGTGATACTTTGAAGAAACCAATAACCTTTCATGAAAAAGGATGCAAGTAAAGTACTGATCATCCCATGTGCTTATGCAAGAATATTATGCAATGCAACCCTATGATAGATGCAACCTTGGGTGTAGTTGCCAAATTCATAAAATTATCATCACTAAGTGTTTAGCTAAACCCTATCAAACTCATAAAATTATCTTTACTAATGTTTAGCTAAACTCACAAATGCCATACAATTCACATTGACATTGCAAACATGTGAATATAGATATGACACATGTTCTAGTTATGGCAAGATTAAATGTAATCATTTGAGGCACAAGAAGCAAAAATGACCAAAACATTTGTTCCTTTTGATTTAGCAAGCAAACATAAGCATCAGAGCATAAACTCGAGGATGACTAGAATGTTTCTTATGTGCAGACACACCACACACACAAGAGATCCTTCTCATGCTATATAATTGGTAAAGATTCTATCCTCAATGACCCTTGCATTCATAATCTAAGATAGAAGTGTGCTAAGTATACTCACAGTGACCCATACATTCACTTAGCAGGATGAGTATCAATATTTATCATAGCATAGAGAATTCACTCAAACAAGAAATGAAAAGAACTAACCCCATTGAAAAGTCCTCATAACATGTGTCAAGGCACACATGACCATCCAATACGAGATAAAGGGTCTTATAGTGGACACCCCTTTTATATGAATGGTTCAGATGATTAGAACCAAACCATCAAACAGAAAGAAAAGAAAATATCATGCCCCCAATCCTCTCTTCTCTTAGAAAAAAGTGACATCATTGAGTGGCTTGAAGGAGTATGGCAAAGAAAAATCAAAACAAACAAAGAAAAGATCAACATATCTCAAACAAGTTTAACATTTTTAGTTCAATTTTTGTGTTATAGGGTTGATGTCAAGTGTCAATATTCAAAACATAAGTTAAAGAAATCTCCTCAGTAGGGTGATGATATTAGACACATTCAATTAGGACAATTGATGGTTGACATCATAGAGAAATCTAGATTGATAAGAATCTCAATAAGAAACTAAGTGACAATAGATAGACATAGTTAGAATAGCTAGTGACTAAAGCTTAAGAGATTTACCTCAAGAGGGATCTATGTGGTGAAGTAAGTGAAAGTAGGTAGATATAGTTAGAACAATTGGTGATTCACACAAAAGAGATTTTCTTCAAGAGAAATCTTTGGAGTGACACAAGTAATAGTAGGCAGACATAGTTAGAACAATTGGTAATTGATGCAAAAGAGATCTTCTTTGAGAGGAATCTTTGGAGTGACACAATAGACAATAGGTAGATGCACTTAGTACAACTAGTGACTAAAGCTTAAGAGATTCCTATGACACTCTGGGGTGTTTCCCCTAAGTCTATGAAAAGATTCAATCCATGGATGCATGAGCAAAAGTAACAAACTAAAGAAGCAAAGCAACTATACAAGAGCCAGAAGATGTAGTGCAAGATATATCATTTGAAACAAGAGGCACCTATTTACTAGGTTTTCACCTTCTTGACAAAGATTCTTTTTTTGCTACCATGTTTCCTATTTACAAGGTTTTCATCAATGGAACTTTTTTTTGTTTTTCAATTTTTTTGGTCTTTTCTTTTTTTCTTGATTTTTTGTATTTTTATTTTTTTTATTTTTTTCTATTTTCGTATTTTTCACTTTTTTTGGTATTACCAAGGTGCCTATTGCTAGTATAGAGAGCTTTTGAAAGCATGTCAACTATATAACCTATTTAGATAAAGAGTGCTGATCAGCTCCTTGAGTGATTCTCCCGCAGTTGTTGAAAGTTGGTAAACACCAGATCCAAACATTGTAGTGACTTTGTATGAGCCAAGCCAATTGTGTTCAAAATCCCTTATTTTTACTCATTGTTGTTGATTTTTAAGGTTCTCTCTTAGGGTGAGATCACCCACTTGGAAGTCACTTATCTTAACTTTCTTGTTGTAGCTCTTAGACATGCATTGTTGATGAGCTTAGAGATGATCACACACCACTTTTCGACATTCATCTAATAATTCTAGCTCTTGAAGCTAAGATATTTTGTACTTATCATTAATAATGAGGCCTTTCATAGAGAATATCAAAAATAGGGATCTTCACCTCAAGTGGAAGCACAATATCCATTCCATATACCAAAGCAAATGACATAGTTCCTATTGGAGTCTTGATACTTGTTTAGTAAGCCCATAAAGCTGAATTAATCTAAAGGTGCCAATTGCTTTCAAATTTATTGATGTATGATCTTAAGGATAGCCATATTGGATTCTTCCACTTGGTTGTTACCATAGGGATAATAAATAGAAGACCAAGCGTGCTTGATTCTGAACTTTGAACACAACTCTTTAAGATCCTTGTTTTTAAACTATCCTGTATTATTAGTAATGATGGAGGATGGTACACAATACCTACATATGATGTAATTAAAAATGAATAGAGCTATATTTTTTCCATTTTCTGTAGAGAGAGGGATTGCCTCTACCCATTTTGTGAATTAGTTTGTATCTGTGATAATGAACTTGTGCCCATTTGAAGAAGACAGGTGAAGTTGACCCACAAGATCAAAGGCCCATTGTTGAAATGGCCACAGTGTGATCAATGGAATTATCTCTCTAGTTGGAGCATGAATCAGATTCCTAGAGCTGGCATTTTTGGTTGGAATTTACATATTTGATTTCCTCTTTCTCCATACTTGGCCTTATAGTAACTAGCTTTGATAAGTTTGCAAGCTAATGTCAAGCTATTAGAGTGAGATTTATAAATGCCCTTGTGTACATCAATTAATGTGTGTTTGGACTCATCAGGTTCTAGAAACCTAAGGAGTGTTCCATCAAGACCTCTCCTAAACAAGTCATGAGAACTAATAATATATTGTATAGCACTATAGATAAGGTGACATTTTTCATTCTGGGTTAGATTATCTAGAATTTTTTGGTCATGTAGGTAAGAGTAGATATGATGGTAGTGGGAGGAATCATGTACTACAATAGAACAAGTCATCTAGGATTCAAGTGTATTATAAGTAGGTTAGGGTAATGTCTCCACCAATAGCTCATGTCAAAAATAATTCTCTGGCATCTATAGCATGGATGGGAGAGTAGCCATTGCATCAGTTGCTTTGTCATCTACCTAAGGAATTAGTTAAAAAGTGATATGAGAAAGGTATTTCTTTAGATTGTCTACCATTCGCCTATAAGGTATCAACTTCTCATTTTTTTTTTGATACACATCATTGAACTAGTAAATTATGAGTTGTGAATCACCAAAGATATTCAATTCATCTACTCTCCATTCAACTACAATCTTCATGCCATTGATTAGGGCTTCATATTCAAAAATGTTGTTGGTACAAGGAAAAAACCTTGTATGGCTTAGGCAATTAAAAATTATTTGGTGTTATTAATAAGAGTTTAGCACCAGATCCTTGACATGTGAACGAACCATCAAAGAACATCACCTAGGTTTGATGTGTTAGAATTAAAATGGACTCATCATGAAAGTCAATTCTCAGTGGATGAATAATTTACATTAGTGTGTTTTCTAACTGATCAACAATTGCATATCCTTTGATATCCTTTCTTTCAACATATATGATATCAAATTCACTCAGTATCATGAGCCATTTGGTTAAACTTCTCATTAGCACTACCTTGCTATGTATGTATTTTAGTGGATCAATTTTAGCAACCAGTTACATAGGATGAGAAGGCATGTAGTGTCACAACTTTTGGGAAGCAAAGAAGACTACCAACAAAGCTTTCTCAATGATGCTATAGTTCATTTCATAAGAAATCAATCTACAACTTAGATATTAGATAGCTTGTTCCTTGTTATCATTGTCCTTGTGAGTTAGTAGGATACCCAGAGATGATTCTATTGTTGAGATGTAGAAAATGAGAGACCTCCCATAAATAGGAGGTATAACGATCAATGGATTAGCAAGGTATTCATTTATCTATGTTAAACTCTAATCAAAATCTTTGAGCCAATCATATTTCATGCCTTTGTGCAAAGTCTTAGTGAAAGGTTGTGACCTATCCATTAGCTATGATATGAATCTACAAATTGATTGATATCTTCCCTTCAAGGCCCTCATTTGACTGATATTATGGGGTGGAGGCATGTCCATGATTTCTTGAAATTTTTCTAGATCCACCTTGATTCCTTTTGTAGAGATAATGTGGCCAAGTGGTTACTTGGAAGTGACACCAAATGCACATTTCTTGGGGTTTACTCTGAGACAAAATTTCTCCATACAATCTAGGATGTGTCCCAAATCTTGAAGGTGAGTGTATTGATGTGCACTCTTAACCAAGGTGTCTTTGACATAGTCCTCCATTATCCTATGCATCATATCATGGATGATTTTTGTAACTTCCCTTTGATATGTGGAACTAGTATTTTTCAAACCAAATGGCATCACATTCCAATAGAAGGTGCCCCATGCACAAGTGAAAGTAGTATTTTCCCATTCTTCTAGTGCAATTTGAATATAATTATAACCAAAGAAACTATCCATGAGTTAGTAAATTTCATATCCACTATCATATATGATGCAAGAGCATCCTAGGTTTCCTTATAATCCTATACTATTGATCATTCTGCTAGTTGTTGTCGAGTTCTAGTTATTGTCAAGTGCTAGTTTTCAATTGTTGTTGAGTTCTTACTTGGTGTCAAGCATTTAGTGGTTGCCAAGTTCTTAGTTGTTTTTGAGTGATTCCTTTGGTTGTCAAGTGATTCCTTTGGTTGTTAATTGATCCTTTAGTTTTTGAGATATCCTTTGGTTGTTTAGTCCTTCATTGTTGTTGAGCATTTAAGGATGCTAAGTCTATAGTTGATGTCGAGTGACTCTTGGGATGTTGAGCTTGTGTGGTTGTTGAGTGCCAGTATTTTGTGAAGTCTTCATTTTCTAAGTTACCTATGTCTAGGTCTAGTTTGAGCTGACCTTGCTTGCATTTAATTTTGGTATAGGTAGTTAATATTTGTAAAGAGCCAACTTGTGTCGATTCTATGTTCTAAAATCTTCTGTAAGCCATTTTGACAAGTATTTAAGGTGGTCTTGGGTAGAGTCTTAAAGAGACAATGTTTGGGTAGAAGATTATTAGGTGAAGTAGCTTGGACCTAAACTTGAAGCTAGATCTTGGATTTGAATGTATTTTGTAATTGGCCATAACACAAAAGGCCTTACAGTTGGCCATGTATAAAGATATTTTCATGAATCAATAAAAACTTGTCTCTCTCTCTCTCTCTCTCTCTCTCTCTCTCTCTCTCTCTCTCTCTCTCTCTCCTTAGTGTTGTTCCTTGTTGTTTATTTCTACTATACTAACTCTTGCAGGGTGTATTGGATAGTTGGGTGTGCCTTTGTCCCTAGCTCTCTCTCTCTCTCTCTCTCTCTCTCTCTCTCTCTCTCTCTCTCTCTCTCTCTCTCTCTCTCTCTCCCTATTTCAATATCAATGTTGGGAAGTGGAAAATCATACTTTTGACATGCTAAGTTTAGATTTCAAAAATCTATACAAACTCAGATAGACTTGTCATGTTTGGATACTAGAACAATATTTGATATCCATTTAGGATGGTCAATAGCACGAATGAAACCAGCTTTGAGAAGCTTTTCGAATTCAACTTTAACAAGTAATGCAACATGAGTATGCATTTTCCTAAGCTTTTGTTTGACTATTTTTACTCCTAGTGCAATAGATAAATGATGCATTATGAGATCAGGATGCAAGCTTGGCATGTCTAAGTATGTCCATGCAAAATTTATCTTTTTCTCTTGAAAGAAGAAAATAAATTCCTCTTTTTCTTCTATAAATAAAGACTGTGCAAGGTGTATTACATGAGGTTTCATTGTTCCCAATTTGATTGTTTGTGTTGGCTCTATCAAAATTTATGATTTCTACTAAAAATGACAAGGAATTCCATCAAATATCTCATCCTTAGGTGCCTCAGAGAGGTTTTCACCTTTGGATACATCTTTTATTTTTACTATTTTAGGTTTTGATACTAACACAATGTGGTTTTTTCCATTGGAACTTCTTTTTCTTTTTATTTTATGACTGAGATATTTGATGTTAGATCTAGTCATATTAACACTTTTCTTGTTGGTGGATGATGTTATTGGTTCAACAACATTTAAGTATTAGGCAGGAGCATAGTACTTCTAGAATGCAAGGACTTCACTAGATGTATTGGAATTATAGTCTATGAGCTCAGGATAGTTGAGTGAGAGAGATGTGGGGGGTTTGATGGTATTCATGGTATAGTCATCAAATTTTTGGACAATTAATTCGAGACCTAGAGGGACTTCATCCAAAGATGTGTTTGAATTCTTTTGAGTTCTAACAACATTAATCAAAGACTCGTTGATAGTAGTTGGATAAGTCTCATCCAACCTAACCCTAGATGGGCCACCTATTTCAATATGATTTTCATGTATGTGCACTTGATCTACATCCTTGTTTGTAGTTTCCTCTAAGAAAGAATCAAATTTATACTCTTGAGAATCTATGCTACATGAAGACATATTACAAAATTCCCCAGGAGTGATGGGAACCCATTCTCCACTTTCATTATCATCTTGGTTTTTATAGAGGCATTTAAAAACTATTGTATGATTGGACTCTCCTTGTTCTTATTGAAGGTGAGAAGGGTCAGTAGTATTTTAGAAGAATCATTATTAACATCCATAGTGATGACATGTGGTACAATGTCATCAAATTTTACAAATAATTTAGCAAGATCAAAATGAATTGGATAAGGATAAGTATGCTCATTGTTAGAACTATCTACATGATTATCTAACTCAATTTTTAACGCATGTTTAGATGAACTTTCAGATTCTGTTATAAATTTGTTAATCCTTAGATGAAAGGGGATCTTCTTAAAGCCTATGCATGTTATATCTCAAGACCTTCTAGCTATTGTTTTGATGGGATCAATTAATCCATTGTTGTGATATTGCTATCAAGATTTAACTGTGTGATTTTTGAGTTAAACTCATTGACCATATTTTGTGAGTAGTGATTCAACTTGAATCCATATCTCATGAGAATAAATGGAACCCTTAGCACTCATTGGATCTAGGTGATGCTCATAGGGGTGAAGCACTAGGAATTCCTGGGAGGTCACCCATCTCAGTACTACTCCAGCCTGAGCATGCTTAACTACAGAGTTTCCTCCATGGTTAAACCCAAAGCTTGCAACCCTATTTTCCAAACCTTCACCAAGTGTTGTGCCTTATGAACCATTCATTAAAAGCCCCTTAAGCTCATCAATTGATAAGTAGGAGATAATTTCCACAACAAGTCAAATTGTGATATTGCTATTAGGATTTAACTGTGTGATTTTTGAGTCAAAATCATTGACCCATATTTCATGATTAGTGATTCAACATGAATCCATATCTCATCATAATAAATGGAACACTTAGCACTCATTGGATCTAGGTGATGCTCATAGGGTTGAAGCATCGAGACTTCCTGTGACTTGCTATGGAAATTATCTCCTACTTATCAACTGATGAACTTAAGGGGCTTTCTAATGAATGGTTCATAAGGCACAACACTTGGTGAAGGTTTTGAAAATGGGGTTGTAAGCTTTGGGTTTAACCATGGAGGAAACTCTATAGTTAAGTGCGCTTAGGCTGGAGTAGTACTAGGATGGGTGACCTCCTGGGAAGTCCCGGTGCTTCACCCCTATGAGAATCACCTACTTCTAATGAGTGCTAAGTGTTCCATTTATTCTCATGAGGGATGTATTAATGTTGAATCACTACTCATGAAGTATGGGTCAATGAGTTTAACTCAAAAACCACACAGTTAAATCCTGATAGTAATATCACAATTTGACTTGCTATGGAAATTATCTCCCACTGGTCAACTAATGAGCTTAAGGAGATTTATAATGAATGGTTCATAAGGCACAACACTTGGTGAAAGTTTTTCAAATGGGGTTACAAGATTTGGGTTTCACCATGGAGGAAACTCCATAGTGAAGCACGCTCAGGCTGGAGTAGTACTAGGATGGGTGACATCCTGGGAAGTCTCGGTGCTTCACCCCTATGAGCATCACCTAGATCCAATGAGTGCTAAGTGTTCCATTTATTCTCATGAGAGATGGATTCATATTGAATCACTACTCATGAAATATGGGTCAATGAGTTTGACTCAAAAATCACATAGTTAAATCGTGATAGTAGTATCACAATTTGACTTACTGTGGAAATTATCTCCTACTTATCAATTGATGAGCTTAAGGGGATTTCTAATGAATGGTTCATAAGGCACAACACTTGGTGAAGGTTTTTCAAATGGGGTTGCAAGCTTTGGGTTTAACCATGGAGGAAACTCTATAGTTAAGTGCACTCAAGTTGGAGTAGTACTGGGATGGGTGACCTCCCAAGAAGTCCCTATACTTCACCCCTATGAACATCACCCAGATCCAAAGAGTGCTAAGTATTCCATTTATTCTCGTGAGATATGGATTCATATTGAATCACTAGTCATGAAATATGGTTCAATGAGTTTGACTCAAAAATCACACAGTTAAATCCTAATAGCAATATCACAATTTGACTTGTTGTGGAAATAATCCATTGTTGTTATGTCCAATTGGAAAATTTTCTTTGTAGCCAAAGTTTTTTATGAGTTTAAAACCTAGACCATACTTTTCAGAAGTAATCTCATGAGACTTTTCTGTGAGATCCACTAGATTTTCCTCTCTATATATCCATGCAATGATGGCTCTATCTTCATCTTCCTCCTCTAGAGGCACAATATATTTGAAAAAGGTACCATTCAACTTAGTCTTAGGTGATAGAAAAAAATGTCTCTTTTCTTTAGATGATCTCCCATAATGACAAGGAGACTCAACAAGTGGTGTTAAATATAGAATAGGTTCTATGTGATACATTCCCATCCCAGTTTCTTTCGACATGAGTGAGTTCTCAATTTATTTTATTTTACGATCATTATGATCCATAGATTTTCTATTAGTAGGTACAAAGCTTTCAAAAAAATTCAGCATGTTATAGGTGTAACTAGTATTAGTAGGTATAGTGACTTTAGAACCTTAGAATGGAAACTTGCCAAATTGATGGTTCATTAAAGGCACAACTTGCATCTCATGTATCCATGGTCTCCCTAACAGGATATTGTATGCTAATGGAATGTCAAGGACTTGACAAGTGACATTTATTTCTACCAGACCAACTCAAAAAGACAACACAATAAGACCTATGGATTTATTCTTGACTTCATCATATGCCTTGATGGTTATTTTGTAGTATAGATCAATATACTATGTAGAATAGTCGAATTTCTTGAGAAAATTATTAGAATAGATATTGAGTGAAACTTAATTATTAGTGATCATGTGACAAACATGTTTTTGATGTATCATGACCTCAATGGGAAATGGTTGGTTATGTGAATGACTCAGTGAATTATCTTCCTCTTCAAAAAGGACAAGTAGTGAGGTGAGGTGAGGTGAGGTGATCCACCATAGATTAAAACTTGTCAAGATCAAGATCTTGAGGTACATTTGCCTCAATGAGGGATTTGTCAAGAATTTTCCTATGAGCACGCAAACTTTTGAGTAATTCAAAGTGTTGGAAATATAGATGGAGTAACTGAGAGGTGGGGGTGAAGCAATTACCAAAAAATAAGTCCACAGATCCATTAGATGTCTTAAATAACTAGTTACTGCTATCACTCAATAGCCACAGAGGAAAATGTTGTAACTCAGTAGATGAATCTTATTACTAATCTTTAAGAATTCACAACTATTAACATGCATGCAAAACATAAACACAAGATACACTAGATTTAATGTGGAAATCCAATATGGGAAAAACCACCAAGTAAATAGCTACCAATTTTTACTCTTTTGATGTGAGCCCTATCAAGAGCCAACCCTGTTGAAGGTTGCAAAACACACTATTAGATGTGACCTTGTTAGAGGATTTAATCAACCTACTAGGAGTGGCCTTGTTAGAGGACTTTAGAAAAATTCATTAGAACTATCCACCTTGTTAGAGGATTTACAAATATGACTGCTAAACCAACTCTGTTAAGAGGTTTAAAATTCATTTCTACAATTGTGAGAAAGTAAAAATGAGTGACCTAAATGAGATGCAACTAAACTTTGTTGATACAGATCTCTATTTTGCTTCACTAGATCCTCACTAATCGAATACACCTTTGCTACTCCTCAAGGATATCTGATCCTTCTTCAAAATTCTCTCACACCTTCTTCTTCACACAATCAAATCACTTGCATACTCACTCAGTCATACATCCATTCATACTTTAGAATTCACAATTTGACCTTTTATTTGTACATTACAGATTGTCAAGTCGGCTCATTTACAAGTTACATTTACCAATATTCAGTTATAGACATTACATGAAACAATTAAACTTTATTTCCCAAAACAATGAAATCCTTCATTGGTTAACCCTGCTTGGTAAACACTACTCTAGAAATGATTTCCAGTGTTAACCAAGTGAAGCTTGGTAAACACTATGAACTATGCAAAATCCTTTGGAGACTAAGTGAACTTGGTAAATACTAACCTTCCTTAGCTAACCTTTTGAGATTGGTAGAAACTAAATTTACTTTGTTAACCTTGGGAGCTCAGTTAACACTAACTTCTATCATAGAATCCTTTGATGCCTGAGTGAGCTCAGTAGAAACTGTCTTCATAGCATAATATTCAAGAACGCTGAATAGACTCTATCTTTTTCTTTTTTGACCAACTGAGCTCAATAGACTCTGTCTAATAACTGATATGACATTTCTGTAACATCAAAGACAACACACAATTGAACAATTGTATCCAACAATCTCCCTCTTTAGCATTGATGGCAACACAACATGTCATAGCAAAATGAAATTTGAGAACAAGTCTTTTTCTGACAGAATGTTTCTCCCTCTTAGATTTCATTTCACAAACTTCTCAAATATAGCAATCTCTCTCTATGAAGGAATTAGACTAACAAATTCAAATTTTAGAAAGATATGATAGTATACTCTCCCTCTTTGACAACACATGCCAAAGACAACACAAATCAAATGAGTAGCAATGTACCTTAAGTACTGATTCATATGAAATATTTCCATAACTATGCTACATCAACTGAAAGATCTTAAACTTTATACCTATTGATGCATCACTAATACTTCATTTTAGTGACCTTCAGATAGGGGAATGACCCCTAACTTACCTATTAGATACAAGAATACATCCTTAGCTAAAGGCTTGGTGAATATGTGAATAATTTGTTGCTTTATATGGACATATTCCAATCTAATCTCCTTATCTTGCACCAATTCTCTGAAAAAGTGATACTTTATTGCAATGTTCTTGGTTTTTTAGTGCATCACTGGATTTTTAGATATATTGATTGCACTTGTATTGTTACAAAACATAACAACAGGTTCTTTGATTTCCATCTTTATGCCTTCTAATAATTGTTTGAACCAAACAATATTAGAATAGTTACTAGTGCTACAACATACTCTGCGTCTACTCTGGATTGGGATGTACAACTTTGCTTTTTACTTGTCCAAGAAACCAACCTCTTTCCAAGAAAGAATGCACCTCCACTTGTACTCTTTCTGTCATCAATGCTTCCTACCCAATCTACATTAGTAAACATGTTCAACTCTAGATTACCTCAAAATTTGTACCATAATCCATAATCTTTAGTTTCTTTCATCTTTCACATGATTCATTTGATTGCCATCATGTGATTTTCTCTTGGTTTTACTAAAAATCTTGCTACAATACCAACTACAAGGGAAATATCTGGCCTTGTATGAACTACACACTACAATTTTCCAATCATAGATCTATACAATGTCTAATCTGCCTCCTTTGATTCATCATCCTTGGTAATCTTTAGACCAGTGCACATAGGAGTTCTAACTAGTTTACAGTCTTCCATACCCAACTTTTTAAGTATATTGTTGATGTATTTATATTGAGTAATGTAGATGTCATTCTTACTCTACTGAATTTGAAGACTAACAAAGAATTTGATCTCATCAAACATAGACATCATGAATTCCTTGTCCATTTTCTCTTAAAACTCTTTGCAAAGATCATCATTTCTTATGAACAAAGTGTCATCCACAAATATTTCTACCAAAACAATCTTGTTATCTGGTCCTTCTTTGATATACAAGCTACTGTTATCATTAGTTCTCTGAAAACCAATCTGAATAAGATAGTTATGCAATCTTTCATACCATGCTATAGAGGCTTGTTCCAGACCATACACCACTTTGTGTAATTTGCAGACCATGTCCTTCTTTTTTGGATCAACAAAACCTTTAGGTTGTTCAATGTAGACTTCTTCATCTAGTATACCATTAAGAAATGCTGACTTGACATCCATCTGATAAAGCTTAAATCCTTTGTATGTAGCATATGGAAGTAGGGTCCTGACACCTTATAATCTTACAATAGGAGCAAAAGTCTCTCCATAGTCTATTCCTTCTTCTTGAGAGTATCCTTTGCATACCATCTAGCTTTATTCCTTGACACCTTACCATCTTCATTCAACTTATTTCTGAATACCCACTTAGTTCTAATCACACTTTTATCTTTAGGCCTAGGTACAAGAGTCCATTTTTTTTTTTCTCTATCTACTCTATCTCTTCATTCATAGCCTCAATCCAACTTTCATTTTCTGATACATCTTTGACACTTCAAGGTTCAAAATCAGGAAGTAAAAGAGTACCTTTCAACTTACTTCTTGTCATACTACCTCCAGATTTGTCTCCAATAATCTAATCTAGTGCATGATGTCTCCTGAAATATTTGGCTAATATAGTTTCCTTGCCTTTTAAAAAAATTGCATTGTCATCCTCTTGTAATTCAACTTTAGGTTATGGCTATTCTATCTACTTCTTAGGTCCTTTAGACTCGGTAGGCATTGGCTTGGTAGCATCTGAATGTGACTCAATTTCCTTCAACTTGGTTTCAACTTCCTACAACTTGGTTACTGAAGATTTGGGAGTTGAAGATTCCTAATTGATAGATGTATTTGGCACTGTATTAGGTTTAATGAAAACAAATCTCCTATAGTCTTATGGTTCCTATTTTCTTTCTTCTTTAGTCCTTTCTAAAAACTCATCAACTTTCACATGTGTACTTTCTATGACTTTGTGAGTAGACAAATTCAAACATCTATATGTTTTTCTTTTGCAAGAATATCCTAAAAATATTCCTTCATCACCTTTCACATCAAATTTACCTATTCTAGATTCTTTCAAAATGTAACATTTACTTCCAAATAATTTTAGGTAACTTACATTGGGTTTATAGCCATACCATAACTCATAGGAGATTTTGAATGAGTCCTTCTTCAATTGTACTCAATTAAAGGTATGAATTGTTGTGATGATAGCTTCCTTCCAGTATTTGATAGCAATGTTGTTTTCAATCATTAAAGTTCTTGCATATTCCATGATAGATCTATTCCTCCTTTCAACTATTCCTTTTTTTTTAGGAGTGCCAGTGGTTGATACCTACCTTTTGATTCCCCTTTCAATGCAAAAGTTATTGAACTCATGAGAGATGAATTCACCACCTCTATTTGACCTCAAGCATTTCAATCTTTTACCCATTTCCTTTTCTACTCTAGCCAAATCCCACTTGAAATTTTCAAAAGCTTCTGATTTCTCTCTCAAGTACATAACAATCATCATTCTAGAGTAATCATCAACAAAAAGAATAAAGAACTTCTCTCCAATATAGCTTCCAATTCTAATAGGTCCACACAAATTAGTATGCACAATTTCCAAAACTTCTTCAGACTAAAATTTCTTACTTTTAAAACTAGTTTTTTCCATCTTATCAATCTAACAATTCTTGCATAGACCAACATTAGGTTTCTTTAAACTAGGAATGCCTCTAACTTTTTTGAATTTTCTTATTTTCACTAGATTATCAAAGTTCACATGACACAGCCTTCTATGCTATAGCCAACTTTCTTCAACCTAAGCAATAAAATATGAACATTCACCAAGTTCAAGATAGAACAATTTTCCTTTTGTCTGTATGCCTAATCCAATCAGCTTTCCTTTGTCATCCAACAGTCTTACTTTTCCATGCATGAATTCCACTTTGAAACTATTATTGTGTAGTTGTGCCACACTCAACAAATTATGTTTTGGACCTTATACCCAATATGAATTATCACATACAAGCTCTTCGGTTAGTGAAATTCTTCCTCTTCCTTTTATGCACTAAGGTTCATTGTTATCAAACCTCACACTACCACCATCATGGTCTTCAAATTGTTCAAACTTAGTTTTATCACCAGCCATATGATGAGAGAAACCACTATCTATGATCCATGTATCATTCTTTCTTACATGAGAGATAAATGTCATTTCCTCATCATTATTAGATTCATCTTTCATAGTGATGTAAACAATTTCATCTTCTTCTTTATTAGAATCATTATAATCCTTAGCCATGAAACATATTTTCTTACCTTTGTCCTTGAATGATTTGAAATCTTTCTTGCCAATGCACTTGTGACCTTTCTTCTCATCCTTGTTTTGCTTGTTTGGGCACCTAGTAGCAATATGACCAATTTCCTCACATGAAAAAGAAATTAGAGGAACCTTACCTTTGTATTTTCCTCTACCTATAGAATATTTCCTTGCAAGCAGAGATTCAACCACCTCGAGATCACTATTTGAACTCTTTTATGATTCTTCTTCACTTTCTAACAGAGAATATTTTATCTTCTTGCCTTTTTCCTTGAGTGAAATCTAGAACATAGTTATCATAGTTATCTAGCTCAAATGTAGTCAATCTTCTTACTATGGCCTCTAAATTTATCTGATTATTTGCTTCACATATTATTTCTTAAATTGTAGAGACTCTAATTGCATAAATGGGAAGTAATGTTCTAAGAACTTTACTTACAATTGTTTCCTCCTCAATATCTCCTCTAGAAGCCTTGATAGCACTAACAACTATTTTGACTCTTTCAACATATTTGGCAATGTTTTCATCCTCTCTCACCCTCATTTGATCAAATTTTCCTCTTAAACTTTCTACTTTGGCTCTTCTCACATTATCATTACCTCCATAGATATCTTTCAGCTTGTTCCACATTTCAAAGGCATTTTTGCAATCCTTGACATCATCAAATTCTTCATAGCTTACAACAGATGCAATATCTATCATCATGGTGTTATGAGTCTTTTTCTTAGCAATGTCATTAGTAGATAATGTACTAGAAGGAGTTACATATGCTTCACCTAGATATTTCAATCATGTATCTCCAATGGAAGCCAAATGGAGTCTCACGAGACCTTGCCATTCTAAAAAGTTATCGATGTTAAGCCTTGGAATTTCCCTCTTTTAGGACATCATAATATTTAGCTTAGATCCTTGAAATACTTCTTGCAAGAACCAAAATCTTTGATACCAATTGTTAGAAATATAGATGGAGTAACTGGCGGGGGGGGGGTGTGAATCAGTTACCATAAAAATAAATCCACAGATCCCTTAGATGTCTTAAATAACTAGTTATTGTTGTCACTCAGTAGCCACACAAAAAAATGTTGTAACTTAGTAGATGAATCTTATTACTAATATTTAAGCATTCACACTTATTAACATGCATGCAAAACATGAACACAAGAGACACCAGATTTAATGTGGAAACCCAATATGAGAAAAATAACCAAGTAACTAGCTACCAATTTTCACTCTTCGAAAGTGAGCCCTGTTAGGAGCCAACCCTATTAAAGGTTACAAAACACACTATTAGGTGTGACCTTGCTAGAGGATTTAATCACCCTGCTAGGAGTATCCTTGTTAGAGGACTTTAGAACAATTCAGTAGAACTGTCCACCTTGTTAGAGGATTTACAAAAATGGCTATTAAACCAACTCTATTAAGAGATTTAAAATTCACTCCTACAATTTTTAGAATACACCTTGCTAATATAGATCTCTATTTTGCTTCACTATATCCTCACTAATCAAATACACCTTTGTTGCTCCTCAAGGATACCTAATCCTTCTTCAAAATTTGCTCACACCTTCTTCTTCACACAATCAAATCACTTGCATACTTACTAATTCATACATCCATTCATACTTTAGAATTCACAACTTGACCTTTTATTTATAGATTATAGATTATTAACTATACTCATTTACAAGTTACATTTACCAATAAACAATACATCACTCATCTATAGACATTACATGAAACAATTAAGTTTTATTTCCCAAAACAATGAAATCCTTCATTGGTCGACCTTTCTTGGTAAAAACTGCTTTAGAAATGATTTCCAGTGTTAACCAAGTGAAGCTCTGTAAATACTACGAACTCTACAAAATCCTTTGAAGACCAAGTGAACTTGGTAAACACTAACTTTTCTTAACTGACCTTGTGTGCTTGGTATAAACTAACTTTCCTTTGTTAACCTTGGGAGCTCGGTTAACACTAACTTCTATCATAGAATCCTTTGACACTTGACTAAGCTTGGTAGAAATTGTCTTCATAGGTTAATATTCAGGAATGCTTGGTAGACTCTATCTTTTTCTTTGCTAATCAACTAAGCTTGGTAGACTCTATCTAAAGACTGATATGACATTTGTTTAACATCAAAGACAACACACAATTGAACATTTGTATCCAATACAAAAATCATTATTTGAACACTTGTCCCTTGCAATTGGTCAAGGATACTATAGTTGGTAACTACAAAATATTTTGCAATTTTTGTACTTTTTCCAAATGGATCTGTAAGAGTTTTTTCCTTTGTGTTGATCTAACTTGGGAGTAGAAGGCACAGGGCCTTTAAGGAATATCTTGGCATGAGAATGCATTATAACATTGGTACAAGATTATGATGGCTCTTAATTAGTTGTAAGGGATGTAGTACCTCTTATGAAAAATGGTTTGTTCAGTTTTATTTTGTCCTATTTTCCTTTAATCATGATAACATCACAATTTTTAGAGTCCATGGGTTCAACCATATTGTCACATCATCATCATCATAAGTTTATGTATAGTTGACCTTGTTATTAGTTTTCTATTGAGAGGGTTGTCCTTTCTCATAAGATAGAAATGGCTCCTTGAAAACATTGTGATCCAAATTATTGTTATGTCCATTAGGTCCATCCACGATGATTTCACCATTGTCAATTAAGTCTTGAACTTTGTGACATAGGTTGATACAATTGCTATTTTTGTGATCCTTTTTGAGATGGTATTTGCAAAATTCACTCTCATTTCACCATGTGGTTCATGGTTGTGTACCATAAGGATGAGAGTTATCCAATGTAGAAATGATCTTGTTTTATAACAAGGTCTTATAGGCCACATCTAGAGGTTTTCCAAGAGGTGTGTACTCTTTTTTTCATCATGTAAACCAAGATGAGTTCTTTATTTTGTTCCCAAATTTCTTGTTATTGGGAGTAGATTTGTTAGTAGTCTTAGACACTTTGATGTTGCATGTGAGATTCAAAGCTACTTTAGAAAGTTCTTGAGTAATGCTATTAACAACTCCATCATGTACTACATCTCAATTTTTGTTCACATACTTTGATTTTTCTTTATTAGAGGTAGATCCTTTCTTAATGTCCTTTTAAAGGGTTATCTCACCCTTTTTGACCATGAACTCTTCTATTTGGATAGCTTGTGTGACCACAGCTTCAAAGGAGTGTGGACCTTGAAGTTGAACTCTTTACACAAAGTCAAGCAAAAGATTAAGATGTCAAGTTTTTCCATTTCAGGAATCTTTCATGAATACTTGGAATACAATTTTTACCACCTTTGAAGAAATGTGAGGAAGGGTTCCCCAAATTTTTGTTTGACATTACACAAGTCATGTATGTTAACTAGATGTTGTATGTTTCATGAGTGCTCCTAAACAAATCAATTAACAATCTCATCAAATGTTTTGATAGTAGTAGGAAACTTTTAGAACCATTCCATGGCTTTACCACCTAGACTCTGTGGAAATAAATGCATGAGATATGTATGATTGTGCATGAACTCTATAGAAAAAGCACTAAATTCCCTTATATGATCTTGGCGATCAAATGTTCCAAAATATTTTTCATATTTGGCTAGCTCAACTCCTCTTGGAAAAGGAGGCATGTCTAAAATCTTGTCAAAAGGAAATGTGGTCACACATCATTTGGGCCAAATTTTCTTGCATGACCTTTAGGTTTTTTGGTAACTTGGATCTTTCAGTTTCTTCTTCATCTGTAATAATTATTTCAATGTTAAAATGATGAGGTAGTTTTTCTCCTTCTTGAGTGAGCTTGAGAAAGTATTTCTCTTTCTCTTCATTAACCAATATTACCATGACTTTCTCAAAGTGTTTATCCTCATGACATTTTTCTATATCTTTGAGATGTATTTCTTTAGTTTTCTCATTCTTATCAGTGTAAAGTTCTTTCAATGTTTCATTCCTTTGGTAATCTTGTCCTTTACTATGCTCTCTATTTCTCTGGTCTTGATCAACCATTCTAGGAGTGTGGTAGGTTTTAGTATATGTTGGTTGAAAAGGTCTTTTGTATGAGAATTAAGTTGTATTGTTTGAAAAGGTAGGTGTTTTGTTAGTTTTAAGATTCTCTTGATACAAGGGATTCATAGTTTGCTGAAAGTTTATGGAAAACATCCTTTGAGGATGAGGTGGACTAATAGGTGAAAGAGATCATGAGGACTCTTAACTAGGTTCAGACTATGTATAAACTAGGAAGTGACCTATGTCACAATTTTGACCTCTAGCTCTACCACGTCATAGTCTATAGAGAGAAAACAAGTTTCCACTCCTCATGGCACCAATCATAGATAATGACTCAAAACAAACTCTAAACAGGGATCACACTTGAATGTTGTCTCAAAATGAGATAAGTGTAATGTATATCTAGCTATAAATAGTATAAGAAATAATTAGAACAACCAAGAGCTATGACTATCATGACACAAGGTATGAAAAATACAAGAGAGGAGAATAAGACAAATGAGTAAAGAGACTAGTTTGTGTGTAAATCACAAGTTGTCAATAAAGAAAGAAGTCAAAGGTTTGGTGCTACTAAAGATAGATGAATGACTAAGTGTTAACAAACATAGATTAGATGTGGATCAAATTTTAATGAGGGAGCTCAAAATAGTTCACTATTTTTGGACCAAATTGGATAGACTCATATGAGGAAATGAATCCTAGGTGAGGAAATACAAACAAATAGGTGAGACAACACAACTAGAAAAGAAATTTTGATAGTTTCAAGATGAAAGATCACTTGAAGAATCACAAAAAGTCACATGAGGAAATACAATGAACTAGAAAAACTTTTAGAACAACAATTTTAGACTTTTTTCCCATGCAAGAATGTGGGTAAAGCCACACAAGGATTTGAAAAAAAAATTGTCAGGATTTGCAAACATGCATGCGAGGAACTACAGACAAACTCATGTGGAAATGCAAATAGACAATTTTCTTATGCAAAACTACAAGCAAGACAATGACCAGACTAACAAGTTTTGACTGTACTTGAAGAAATTTTCAATGGTTTTGACTATTTTTGAATATAGGACTAACAGTGTTGATAAATTTCAAACAAATATGGACATTATTTTTAGATTTTGGGCATCATTTTGGTTTGCAAGTAGAAGATTGTTTATAGACATGGGAAGTAAGTAGTAGTCACAAATAATCCAACAAAGGACAAAGAAACTCAAAAGGATGGGGGAGTCTTGATCCTTTTTTTGTTTGGAAGATTTGGAAAAGTTTAAAGACTCAAAAAAGATACTCTTTATCACTGTAACAAAAAATGGTAGAGGAAGAAAAACCTTTTTCTCGCAACTTATGTGCATGCACTTATGTCACATAGTCGCATCACCACACTAGAGGGTGCCCATGTTTTTTATGTATTCCAAGGACTCAATAACATATATGCTCAATGATAACCCTTTTTTTAGGGGTCAAGGGTGTATACCATCTTCCAAAATCTAGGTACATGCTTATGATGAGTATCTATAGGAGATATTCTCCCCCCTCCTTGCACAAAGATTATGCCCCCCATTAGAGATAAAATAGTTAGGAACTATCAAATTTTTTTTTACATGGCTTCCATTCACACTAGTCCCTATTGTCTTTATGAATAAAGTTGAGGCCAGTAACCCATAGCAACATCTGAAAGTGCACACACTTGACTAGTAAGATTACGAGTGGCACCACCTAGTGCAACAAAAAAAGCCTCCTCCTGATATGTGATATCAAGAATCAAGAAGAAGAAATTAACATGGATTTGGAGTCTTTTTCTCTATTAATCTTCTTTATTATAGTGAGTTGGAATCACCAGTGAAAGGTGTGTGCTCACTTGGGTCATTCCTGGAGGTTGGATTGCTTTGGTACCCTCAAAAGGTTGACTCAAACTAGTGGCTTGGATTCAAGGGTCATAGTGTTTGATTTTCTCAAAGGGAAAAGAGCATACTCCTCTACCTTATCACCTTAGCCAAACACATAGAACATTTTCATCACTGAGTTAGCTTATCAATCCCAACTTGTCTTTTCTCAAGATTTTGATTTCCTAAAAGGAAGTCATTGTATCTTTATAAAAATACTCAAATAGGAGAACCACTAACTTTCTTGCCTCCCCTAGTACCATCTTTCGAAGGAATCTAGGTTTCTAATATACTCTTGGGAATCACTTCCAAGTAGCAAAGAGCATACTCCCCTATTCCTTTGTCTAGAGCCCTATGAATTTCACAAGCCCTATTAAACTATGTTTGTAAGAAAGTAGTAAAAAGATACAACATTTAAGTGGGTTTGAATACATTTTTTGACATGTGATTCTTCAACTAATCATCCTGCAATCAAATCATCAATATTTTTTGTGATTTTATAATATGTATCTTCAACAAGAAATCTACACACCAGTGTTAGATTTCTGAAAATTACAATCTGAAAACAAAATGCTTTAAAAAAAAAAGTCAGATTTAATTAGCATTATGAAAAATAGAATCTAAAAATTGTATTTTGTATTTACTAGTGTCAAATTTTGTCATAGATTCTATACAGGCCTGAGTCATAAAATGATGTGTACCATGTGAAAACTACACAATTATACACTTTTTTGCATGACAAAGTGCATAACATGGAGTGAAACTTTAGTTTCTTTGCATGAGAACTAGATTTTTCACATGAGAAACTGAGGAACTGTATGGACAAAAATAATAGAACATGGAAATTTTACAAAATAAACAACAAATAAGGCCAAAAAATTGATTTCTTGGCCCCACAGTGGGAGCCAGAAATGTGAGTACTAATTATGGCCTATAAATTAACCACACTTGAACATGATCATTATATGAAGAATCATCCTAGAATGAACATGGATTATTCATCCCAAAAAATCTAACAAGCCAATCTGTTGCCTCCTAAATAGATTGATTTTTTTATTCACTCTTAGATCGAGAAGCTAGTAACTAGACATCTAGAATGAAGGATTTTAAACTATATGAGATGCAATAGTTAATCTAAACATATGCAAGTTTAAAGCTGAGAACAAAAAGAGAATATCAATCTAAATGAATGCATTATTGAACTATATGAGAGATAACATGTGAAAATAAATGAGATTGTGAATGCAAGAAATGAGTAATCAATTCAAAATAAGTTCAATACTTTTCATGTGCATTCTCCGAAATGAGGAATTAGAGGTTTCTTAAATAGAATTCTAGAATTGATCAACCATCAAGATCAAATTGAATGAATGATCGAAATTGGAAATGAGATTCAATCAGAATAGAAACTTCCCTATGTAAATGAAGTTAACTAGTTCAATTCTAAGTGTAATGGAGAGTTTACTATTTCAATTCCTTTTCCAATTCTAGTTCACTCAATGTTTCCAATTATAAATTGATGAGAGAATTTGGAGAGTATATTTGATTTAATAGAATTGAATATGACCACATCAATGAATAATATTAATTAATTGAATAATTAAACTCAATAATTAGAATGAAGATATATTTAATTAAATCAAAAGATTTTAATTCCTTAATGTAAATAACCAAAAGTGGTAAAATTAATTTATTAAATTCCCATGAGTCATAATTAAATTAAATTGATTAATAGGTTTACCTTTGCTAATTCAATTAGACTTAGGAATTAAATAGAGTATGTAATTAATGCAGATTAGGGATTTTCTACATTTGAAACTTAGGTCAAGTAGATATTGTCAAAATTAGAATTGCCTAGTACAATAGGAGTTAAGATTGACTAATAGGCCAAAATTGGTCTTGCATGGCAAAGTGGCAATTTTGGGGTATTATATGTACTAAAACTCAAACCTGGTAAGTCTAAGGAGAAGATTCAAGAATTGGTAGGTTAATTGTAGGCATATGATCCCAAGAGTTAGAAGATGACTCCTGCAAAGGCTAGAGACCTTGTACAAAGGAGTGGAATGATTCTAGTGCCTAGTTGGAATCTTGAGCAAGCATTCATGCTAGATTAGATTAGGGAGCAAGAAATGCAATTTCATATAAGCCACTTAGTGCATATTGTTTCCAAAGAGGGTCAAGTTTCAATATAGACTCTAAGTCCTTGGTAGTGTATAGCATGGCACCTGACACAAACAAGCGAAAACTAATGGATATTTAGAGCATTTCTTAAGGAAAAATTATAGCATGGACCATGCAAAATACTTCTGGTTCAAAAAATTTCAAAGGCCATGAAACATTTTTCATTTATGGATGAGGCCAAGGTTGATGAAATTGAGACCAAATTAGCTAGGACCTTCCATGATTACATTGATATTAGAAAACCATATAAGGAAGAACTCAAAAAGAGCTATGTCTATGGTCAGAAGATAAATGAGTTAGAATCAAATGTGAAGGAGGTAGAATCTGAAGTGGCATCTTTAAAAGATTAACTCAAGGTAGTAGAGAAGATTAGAGTAGAAGTGAGGAGTGAGAAACAGGTAAATAATACACAAGAGACATCAACTCAAACTAAAGAATAAGTATAGAGTGATACTAAGCCACTTAGAATGAGTATGGATGTTGAAGCTAGTGGTGAAATAAGAACTAATGTTTTGAAGGGTATGATATGCCACAGGATAGGTACTTTGAAGAAGGATCCTCAACAAGCACATAGCCTTTTCATTTCTTTACAAAGTGTTGAGCATATCTACAATGAAGCTCTATTATGGTTGTCAACAATTTTTAACGAATGGGGGCCATACAATAAATTTTTTGAAACATTAATTTTATTAAGGGAAAAGAAGCCTAGCCTTCTTGATCAAATTTTCATAGTAAAGGAAGGTTTGGAGATAGTAAAAGAATTAATTGTCTTCTTTACTATTAAGTTACAAACTATGCAAAATAAAATGAAGATTCTAATAGGTGGGCTGATTCTTACACCCCACCAATTTTGGATGATGAAAATAAATTGAAAGACTTGTAGGAATGGTCAAATTCTTTTGACTCAATATTAACTCTAGGAGGAGTAACAACCACTTTTGATGATGATGTAGATAATGTTTCTTTTAATGAATGAATTGATTCTCTCTTCAAAATAGAAATTGGTATGAATCAGTTTATAACTGAATCAATAACCATAATATATTCCATGTGGAATAAGATAGTCGGTAATTTGGATAAGGTTAGAGGCACTAAATGGCCAACAAAAAGACAGATTTATGTGTGGGAAGCAGTTGGAGAAATTTAAGCTTTTTCTATAGGAAGAAGTTAGAGACCATAATTAGATGACACAAGAGACAAAAAAGAGAAAAAATAGTTATTATGAAAAGTTTTTAAAGTTGTACACATGCCCATCTTGGAGAACCCTAAAAAGAAATCACCACCTATTAGTTTTGGAACTGCTTCCTATCTTCTGTCTAAGTACAAAGAATGTTTGTAAAGAGAAAATATCTGAACTATCTTTGTATTTTATTTTTTAATCAATTTTTTACAAGTGTCCTCCTATCTTTAGCTTGTTTGCAACCCTTTTCTTATATAAGGATTCCCAAGATGTGGATTTGAGGTCCAAATTGTGTTTCCTTTTAGTGCTAATGTTTTTTATCGTCAGTCCAAATTTTCTATCTATTGGATGTTGTTTCAAATTTGTATCTCAAGAACATAGTGATGAATGAATGAACTATCTATGATAGTCTAAGTTATATTTTGAGTTTTGTATCAGATAAATGTATCATTCACAAGGAGATGAAAACAAAGAGAGGAATTACTAAATATTTGTGTCCTAAGTTTCTGTCTTCTTTACTATATTCTTGTTATTATGAGACTAAATGAGAAAATTTCCTTTCAGTTTAATGCATCTTGGATAGATTGTATGTCAATTCATTGTTTCTTTTAAAAATTAAGTAAATATATTTGTGAATTGATAGGGTTTCTTGTTAGAGTAAATAATATTTATTTATTATTTACACTATTTCTTAATTTTACTAAGATAAATGCATTTAGATATTAGTTTTCATCTAGGATTTGTTGATGATTTGTTGACAACATAGGCATTTGTTCCTACCTAACCATACTTATCTTCTCAACTACTTGGAGGGTAATCCACTTTTTGTGGATGAATGTTTGTTGTCACACTTATGTCCTAGCACTTTCTAACTTATTCTAGAAGCTTCCTTGAGGCCTTTATATTCAAGCTCTCTCATTGTATTTCTTAACATATTGGCATTGAGAATATTGTATAGAAAATTCTTTTTCTTTGTTGGAATATTTTTCTCTTAAGTCCATTTAGTTTCTCAAAGCTCTTGCTTCTTCCTCAGTTGGTTTCTCTTTGATAGGTTATTTACATACATGTGATCTTGGCACACTGTGAAGTTGGCTTTCATCAACTTCTACATGGTATCAAAGCCTCTCTGCTACTTCCTGGTTGAAGGATTTTTTGAAGCTACAACTTAGAGACACAAACCCTAGTTTTTTTGTGATTCTTTTCTTCAATTAGGAGGAAGATAAATTTTTTGGAGCACTTTGGGCCTAAATGGACACTGCCATTGAGTTCAGAAGGTCTGTTATAGTCAGGATCCATATAAAATTTGTCCATTTTGGACAAAGTTACTTCTGGAGGAAAAACTTTTTTTGTCTAGCATGTCGTAGGAACAAAAAATTAATTACAGTAGCAGCACTTGGTGGCTACCACAACACCACCCCCACACTACCTATGCTCAGGTTGGCTACCACCACTGCTAGTAGAAATGCCAGATTGATCACTTCCATAGGGCCTCCCACCTACCACAACAGCCCATGACACCACCCATCTCTCCAAACACTATGGCTACTACCACCAACAGCTACTACCCACCTGCAGCCACCTACCACCCAAACTCTACTCCACATTTGGCATCATATAGCACATGCCACATTGGAAACTACCATGTGGCCCCTACAACATTAGCTAGTTGTGTAGCCATATTTCCATGTAGATGCCATGTGGCACTACCACGTGACAATCTTTTCTTGCCATGATGATTGTCAAGCTATCAATTTTAGTGGCATGACTTGTTGATGTCAACATGACATCAACATTGCATCAGCTCACTTGCAAGCTCTCTAAGGTCCTTTTTGACCTACTCTTTGTTTTTTGGCCATAACTTGAGCATATAGAGGTATTTTTTTGATCCAAAAGAAGCACTAGAAAGCTAGTTTTGAGATAGAGACATTGGTGTAGGTATTTTTCAGTTTTGATGCCTTTTTTTTTCCCTATTTTTATAGTTGAAGTTGGATGTTCTATTTTTCACTCTGGCAAGCATATCTTCTGCATCTCATCTCCATTTTTTGAAAACATTCTATTTTCAGAAAGCTAGTTCTATCTACTTTTTAGAAATGCTATCATTTCCTTCAAATTCTACCCCATGCTCTTTCTATCATGCTTTTCACATTTTTGCTGTATGGTGGATATCTTGGGTGTTCTAGGTCCAAGGATCATTTTCATGGCATGGGATCCTTTCTTTTGGGCTATACTATCTATTGTATCATCCTTTTTCCCTTTTTAATCATTGTTGATATCATTTGTAAGCATCTTTATGCAAATGCACTAAGATAAAGTTTCACTCTTATTGGGTTCATGAACATTGTTTTGAGATAGTTACTTGTATTATGTTTATAAAGTTCCATGGGGGGATAGTTGTATGCCGCTTTTGTAGCCTCTTCCTTTTTGCCCCATGATGTGTCAATGGCACATGCCTTTATATTTGTTTGTACCTTTTACTCTCTCTCATTGTTCTTGTTTCTTTCAACAGAGGATTTTGGCCCACTTTCTTAGTTCCCTGTCACCTCACCTCATCTACATTAAGGGGGATTATTCTATTATTTCTAATGCTTCCTTGGTTGGGTGGTTCATTAGAGTGAGCTATGTATTTAGTACCTAATCCTATATACTAGGTGATTTTAGTGGCTAGCTACCTATGCATTTTGATGAGATGGATCATCTACCATATAAACACTCAGTTTGTGCCTTCTATTTCTATGGAGGTTCTTCAGATTAGTAGCTTCTTTTTTATAGAATTTTTGACTTCTTCATGCTTTAGTGATGTTCTTCATGATCTTCTTCTTCCTATTTTCTAGTACATTCCTTCAAATGGAGGCTTCTATAGTCCTTCACTAGGATTTCAGCTATCTCTTTTTTGAGAGGGGTTTTTCCCATTGGGTTCTCTCCTTTGTCTCTGGTTTATAGAGATTGCATTGCATTTCTTATGCACTTTTCATGGGTACCTTACATGGCCTTTTTGTCGGGACCCATCCTACATTTCATCTTAGCTTTTGTAACACTTAAGGGGGGGTGTTAGAGTAAATAATTATTTATTTATTATTTATGCTATTACTTAAGTTTACTTAAATAAATGCATTTATATATTAGTTATCATTTACGAATTGTTGATGAGTTGTTGACAACATAGGAGTTTGTTCCTACCTAACCATACTTATCTTCTCACCTACTTGGAGGGTAATCTAGCTTTTATTGATGTATGCTTAGTTGTCACACTTATCTCCTAGTGCTTTCTAGCTTATTCTAGAAGCTTTGTTGAGGCCTTTCTAATCAAACTCTCTTATTGTATTTTATGACATATTGGCATTGAGAATATTGTATAGAAAATTCTTTTTCTTTGTTGGAATATTTTTCTCTCAAGGTCATTTAGCTTCTCCAAACTCTTGCTCCTTCCTCCTTTGGTTTCTCTTCGACGGGTTATTTGCACACAGTGATCTTGGTACACTATGAAGTTGGTTTTCATCAACTCCTACACTTCTAAGCATAAAGGAGAGATATCATAAGAATGGGATTTAGGGTCAGGGGTTGATATATTTTATTGCAATTCAATTGAATTGATCAAAATTTACCGATATGACTTTGTGTAATAATGGATAAGGAATTGTTAATCAAACATTTTCATACTTATTAAAAAAATCATATAACTTCCCATTTAAATTTTTTCATTCATATCATATCATTATATAATAATCTCCATTGTCATCCTTCATACCTTTATAAACTTACCAAAATACAAATTAACTCTTTCTAACTTAGGGTTAACATCTAGGATGTCATCCTTAATTAATCAAGTAATTATTTTGATAAAAAATAATTTCTTAATATATAATGTTTGATTAGATGTCTTTTACGCTGTTCTGTCAGTGTAATATTATTACTTAAATTTTGAATATCTCTATGCATACTAGTCATATTGTCTTATGCTCATCATTATAGTATACTCATAAGTTTTATTGATTTTATCTTAGTGCACATGTGCCAAAATTGTCTCTATGAACTACATTGATAAAAAAGGATCTTGTGTTGATATATAAATTTTGTGACACTTAGACAATTCTCTAGGTCATTTTCCCCAACTTTGTCTCCAAGATCTATTGACTTCAACTTGATTATATGTTTCCATAAATGAAAACATGATATTATGTAATGTAGCCAAATTTCCAAAAATTCAAACCATGTTAAGAATTGAATAGAAAAAAGATGGACCCATTGTCCAAATATCTTTAGGGAAAGACCATCGAACTCAATGTTCAACTGCCCTTAGTACTATGCTTCTTAGAATAAAACAAGTATACAATTGTCCAACTTCAACTTCTTAACAAATAGAGTCACTTTTTTCTTCTCATTGTGCCCTATTGAACCAAACACTTCTCTAATCAAAAGATATTATCTATTAGCTTCATTGGATCTCACATACAAGTTTTCTTACTCACACTACACAAATATCTCCACTAGATCACATGATATACACTCTACCACAAGGAAAACATCCTTCAATTATACCAAGTCCTATTTTTTTTTTTTAATTGATTTTTCCTTGAGCCTTTTCAAACTTACAATAATAATATACAAGAAACTTAAGATATTATATTTACATGTTACATTATATCTTTACACTATCACAATTACAAAAAATTGTCAGTTCATAGTCTTCGTAACTCTTTATCTAATGCTCATTTAGATGTGCACATTTGACCAAATTATCTTCATCATGTCTTCTACCTTTCTCCAAGTTTGCAAGACTAGATTCTATCTCTATTAGGAGATATAAACAAAATAATGGTAACTTGTAGAAAGAAACTTTGTCTAAATGTTGCCTTCACTAAATTAATAATATATCTATCATTCATCATATTTTCATATGTTCTCTTAATTATACTATTAAAATACTCTATAAAATATTATCCCAAGTTTGCATAAGCTTATCTTCAACCCTCAAAACTCACAAGGCCAAACTCTATATTTTTTTAAGCCAGTCTTATAGAATAACTAGTATGTTGACATCAATTTAAAACTCTATCAAAAATGCAACACACAATATTTGAATCATGTCTCTAAAAATGTTAGTTTACTCCCTTCTATGAATACCATTAAGATTATAAAGGAGAAGTAATGGTTACCCAAATATTTTATATGAACTTAGACAACTAGCAAAGCAATTCCATCTCAGTAAGAGATGAAGCTAAATTAGTGGTTCGAAGAAAGTGTACATAAAAGGCTATGAAGAGACTCCATCCAAATATGGAAGAATTCATGCAACTAATAGAATAGGCACTGAAGCTAACATAAGAGATAAGGATAAAAAAAATAATGATATAAAATTTAGAAAAATTCAATGAGAAATTAGACAAAATAGACAAGAAAGTAAAAGATCAAACAAGAAGCAAAAGTACACATGATCTTGGTTATGAAGGTGACAATAACACATAAGAAGGAGAGCCCTTTCATGAAATGAACCTAGACAATTAAAGATTGAGAACCACATATCTAAAAGGTAAGGTTTCTAATAAACTAACTTGTTATAATTGTGATAATAAAGAACATATGTCTAGCATCTATTGGTTTGAGAAGATAACACTTGTTAACGGGTGTGGCTTTGATGGGTACTATAATAAGTTCCATATTTATGTCCATAAAAAATAATAATGTATATCTCATTGAAATTAGAAAATAATATATGGACATTTTTATTATCACAATAAGTATAGGCATAAAGTTGAAGACTTTAGAACAAGAGTAATAGATAAATATCATTCTTCTCCAAAGATAATGACTCCAAATGGGATGGACATGTTTCCCACACAAATTTGTACAACATTTTGAAATCATGGTCATGATGAAACATAATTTAGAGTAAGGATGAACCCAAGTAGTAATACCAGACCCTAAAAAGGTATTAAATTGACCTTCTATATCCATCAAAAGATTGGTAATATTGTGAGAGATTATAGAAGTAGTAGAAGACTAGGAAGAACGTCCCTAGTGAGGAAAGGAAAAAAAAACTGTGGAGAAACTAGAAAAGGACTTCACCAGAAATTGGATGAAAAAGAGTGAAGTAAAAGAGGTAGTAAATCCTAATGAGGTCACCAACTTTTTTGTCAGCTATGAAACCTCACAAATAGACTAATCTTAGTTAGCTTACAAGGGTTAGATGATAAAACAATTAATCATAAATGTTTCCCCTACTCTAAACTGATAGAATACATAAGTGAGAAGACAAGATGTTTATGCCAAAAGAAAGTGTAATTAGTTGATTAAAGAACGAAGGATAAAATGTAACTGTTGCAAGAAAATTGAAATCATTAACAACTTATGCCATGTGGTAGGTAAATATTTTTCTAACCATTCTAACCCTAACCTTACAATTTTGTGACATATATATGTGGTTTGCAAATCAATTATTACTTTACAAGATTAAAATCATTAGTGCACCCAAAATTGTGAGAACCTAAGAGCTTAGAGTGAAAAAGAAAATGAACAAATAGTAAAGGGAACCTAACGTAGCACAACCCAACATTGTGGTGAATCTACAACTGTACAAGAAAATAGTGGTAGAAGAAATGAACAAGGTCAATCTAATTGATAGAAGAAAAAGTGGCCATCTAGACTACATAACCATGATCCAAAAAGGGATAGATATGGACAAAAAAATGGGATTTCCATTTCTCTAATTGATTTTTTTCCTCTAGAATATTTAAGTGCATACTTGGAAGTTGAGGAACAAGAGATAGGTGACAAATAGATACATGAGATGTATAACTCATTCTTCTCTCAATGAGTATTAAGGATGAACATGAAGACCTATAAATTTGTACACTAAGAAAAATGCTAGACATACCCAAATTCCTCCATGAGGAATGGGTAAGGTTAATTTTCAGTCAAATTCATGAGTAATACATATGGATAGAGAAACCCTACAATATTTCATTGGACCTAGTACATAAGGTATCTCATTTTAATTTGATTGGCATCAACCTGTCCATGAACATCATGTGACAAAATTTAAAAATGGAATCAGTGGAGGAAAGCTGACATAGGATGCAATGCAATACCTAGTAAATGAGATAATGGATCTTAAGATAAGGTTCATGGCTATGGTAATGGTGTACAAGTTGTACCACACAAGTAGGGAAAATTATATACCCTATAACATAGCTTATCGAGCATCTCATGATATCCACCATAATTCACCAATCAACTTATGTAGATCCATGCACAAGTAGATCATGGAAAATATAGGTAAGATCATGAATAATCAAAAGGATCAAATCCTAAGATTTTCTTAAGTAGTAGTGTGTGTATTTTTCTATCTTAGATGAGAGTTTCCAAAATCTTCACACTATGAATAGAGTGAAGAAAACCAGTCACCACACAAATATGTGAACTATACATAATGTTGGAAGGTAGAGGAAATACTATATTGTGGGGATATTTCAAAAATTTTGAGAAGGAAATGAAGGAATTGAGAAAGGATATCCAACATCCTTATGAAAAAGCTATAGAAAATTTTTTTTTTTCTAGGTAGCACATAAAAATGTATTATATGTGTAGTTCAACCAAGAACTCACTACTTAACACCATTTCAATATGTGGTGAAAGACAAAGAGGAAAATCCTACATAGAACAACTAGTTGAAATAGATGAAAGATCAATCCTATCAAGGTTTCTCACATTTCCTTAGATAATGAATAAAATTCATAGTGATAAGACAAAAGATAAGGAGACAATGCCATAGAGGGCAACTAAGAGTCAAGCCTTAAGACTATTCAAGAAGGCACCATTTAAATTTATGAAACTCAAGAAAAGGAAGTATAATTTACAACAACTCCCCATCACCTAACTCAATCTTAGGAGGAAGGAAAAGAAGACATCATCAATTTAACTAGAGAAAGGATTATCAAAAACTAAGCTAGTGATGTAGTAGCTAGAAGAGCTATAATTGAATAGGAAAGAAAGTAAGCAAAAGTTGAAACATCAAGAGTACTAAAGAAAGGTAAGAATATATATAAACCTATTCCCTTTGAAGAATTTGTAGAAAAAATCATGAAAAGGCACAATTATTCAATTTTGATGAATAGATTTTAAATATTCTCAAAGGACAATAAGAACTTAACCATATAGTTTTTTTTCACTAGCATGAGAGAAACTGGTGAAAAACCACATGATATTGGGGTATGGATACCAAAATAATTAAAGATAATAATTAATGAAAATGGAGCATAGGTGTGAAGAATCATGCAAAAATGATATAGGATTCTTTGATTAAGATGAGACCAAAATTACTTGAAGTTCATAGATTGTATGGAATTATAAAAAGGAGGGTTCACTTCTACTAAAGATCTAATTGATGTCATCACTAATTATATCAATTTATCCCAAGTAACCATAAATGAACATTGGGAAGAAATAGCTCTAGAGATGAATGCATATCTGAAAGGAAACTAGAAACAAAATAAAACACCTAGATTCATGAGAAAAAAAGAAGACAAAGAAAAATAAATAGAAGTGTTAGCATGAATGTTGAGGATACTACTTTAGGGAAATCCATAATTAGATTGACAAATTTCACTATTTTCCTCTTCATGACATGAAATATAAAAACATATTGTAGCGACACCAACATTAGAAGAATTTGAAATAGTGTGAAAGTTCCTGTCACTACCATCCCCTACATCTAGCAAGTAGTCATGTGTAAAGAAATTTGATGTTTTGTCATATACACCTCCAAAATTTGACAAAGATTGTCCATATTCTATATCTATTTACCTATCAAACTTTGGGGAAGTAAATTGATTGGATGAAAAATGTTATGGAGGAAAATATGAGCATCCTTATAAACACTTACATGTTTTTCAAAATCACAAGCCAACAAAGCAGAAATTTCATCAAGGCTCAAGAAGACTACCTCAAAAATATTCTCCTAGCTATGATTATCATCTGGATGACATGAAGAACTTAAAAAATAAAAATCATTAGTATAACAATTTGGAACATTATAATTATTACAACATTTATTCTCATTATGGCTAGAACTATCTCCACTGCTATTATATAATTCCTTAACTTCATGTTCATCGTAACAAGGTTGAGTTTCATTATCATATACATCTTCCTCATGTTGACTACAATCATCTGATTCATTAGCATTTGAATCCATCTCTTCGCACTTGGAAGATAGATTATCAATATATATGGATTCATTATATTCATTACTACCTTGAATTTCAGCACATCCATTATTATCATTAGGAGATATTACATAAACTCTATAATTATCACTTCCCATATCCTTAATGAATCTTTCAACTTGCAAAAACTCATGTAATCTTATAGGTGCTATCTAATTAATAGAATTAGGCACTAGAACATCAAGGAAAAAACTAGGCAGGAAAGATTCCTCAGGTCTAAATGAAATGGCATCTTGTTGATTACTAATTTAAGCTTTAAATAACATTGATTGGCATTTAGACCTTGAGTACTTCCTAATTTAGTTCTTATAACACTAAAAATCTTATTATAGATCCATTTATTCAACATAGCAATGTTGTTAACTACAGTCTCCAAAATTTTAAAGTTTGGCAAACTAATCTCAGATTTGAGATTTGACTCCATTTTAAAATAAAATTTCTACTTCTTTCTTCTAGTGCTGAAAACCACTGAATTGAGGCAACTATTTCTAACGCTTGGCATTCCATGAAAATGAAAATCATGAAAAGATAAATACCTTAGGTGTTGATGCAAGACTTTGATCTATGGATTTGACATGGGTTCATATCGAAAATCCTTCACACTATTGATTAAAGTATGTAGAGTCACCACCTCATTGTAGAGGATAAAGAAATCACTGTTGTGATTTACTTTTTAAAAGTTCTATTTCTTATAATAGCATATTAATAATAACACTTTAAAACTTATCAAGAACCTAAACTTCTTCTTTAAGATACTATGAAAAGCTTTAGGTCTGCTTATACACTTGAAAATACTTCAAAATATTACAAAGAAATCAAGTAGGAAACAACTAGTATAGAGATTTAGAGTTGCCACTCACACTTGTGAGAAATAAAACATAATTTATCACTTTACAAATCTGAACTAGACCTTCAGATGTAGGAGAAATACAAATCATCAAACCACTCTCGTAGATTGACAAACTTGAAAAAGAGAACAAAAACTTTTGTTCATTCTTGACTCCAATTTTACAATAGCACTTTGAAAACAAAATCTAGCTAAATTGATTGAAGATGAACTCTCTTGGGATAATAATTTACACTCAACCTTCAAAGATACTATTGCAAATAGATAAAATATTATTGGAAGACATGAATCTTTAGCAAAGGAATGGGAAACACTTCATAACCTTGCTATTGTAGAAAATTATTCCTGTTGTATTGAATCTTTTTAAAATTCTCAAGGTTTTTCTATGATACAAATTCTAAAAATGCAATTTATACCAAATATTCTAATACTTTTAATAAAATTTTTTTTTCATAGACTCTCTAGTAGAGTCACCATTTTATTGGTGACTTAGATGGGAAAAACCATACTAAAATCCAGGACTTAGAATGACTCAGAAAAAGACATCTAGATACTACCAAATTGGTGTCTTCACTTAAATTTGTAGAAAGACATCATAAAATATACATCAAGAGTACTAGATCGAACAAACTTAATAAAACTAGAAAGCTCAATTATTCAGACCCTTTCTCTAGCCCTAGAATCTCACTTATATAGGGTTAGATTCAACAAGCTTTAGGCTAAGAGAAAAAAAGAGCTATCCCTTCAAACAAAAGATATTTACATTTTTCTTATCAAAAAAGACAAAATTTTATGTAACAAAAAACTAATACATCATAGTATTCCTTTGGTAGGTCCTATTTCTATTACACCTTCACATGCTACTAATTCTGTGATTGGCTTCTGCTATTATGAATCTTTGGGATATGAAACTACTACACTGGCCAAAAATGAGTCTCATTCTAGTACTTGCAAACCAATCTCAACTCAATGGTTTTCACTCTTTTCATCATGAACTAATAAAACTACCTTTATTCTTATTTCTTCCTCTATCAAGTCATCATCTTAGGCCTCTAAACCTATAACTGAAATTGGTTGCTTGCTTTTATCTTCTTCTTTCCTCTCATCTTATGCAAGCATATCAATGACCTATACTTCATCTCCATGCCTCTCATCATCACCAGTTTTAGCTTCTTCCAACTATTCATCAGAAATAATATCTTCCATCTACTTGTCAAAAAGTATGTCATCTGGCCAATTGAAATGCAAAATATCATGTTGCTTCTTAATAACATATTCAACCTCCTTGTAAATGTTAACAAAATCTTGTTTTAAAGAATCAAAGAACAACTAAACCTTCATTGATTCCTCTATTGTGGTAGCCCACCATGCATGTCCTTTTTCATTAATGACTTTATTCATTCTTAAACAAAATAGGTCATCTAATTCCTTGGCCCATTCATCTTTATTCTTTAGTTTGTTTTTCTTTTCCAGAGCACATGGAAATAAATCAAATTTCACACTTTTGTACTTATTCAAGTAATTAACAATCTTCCTCTATAATCTAACTCTTTTGTCATCAAACTCTGACAATTCTTTAGCAACATCAAAAGTTTTTTCAATATGGTCATGTGAAGAACTTATGATAGAGTAACATAAAAATGTAATTTATTTTCTCCTTTTAATCCACTTATTGAAAATGGGTTTCAAAGTTTCTTCATTTTCTTTCATCTCTTCCCATATGTTTATTACCCTAGATAACTGATCATAGAATAATGGCCATCCAATTTTGTCCACTAGATACATAAGAGCCTTCCTTAATTTGTCTTCATATTGCACATTCAGCTTTACATGTAGTGCCCATAGTTTTTTATTCTCTTCTTCAAAGTCTTTAGATGTGTAATATTGTGGCCTTTGTGGAGTCTCTAGCATTTCTATGAGAGGAGTGGATTTTAGAGGCTCAACTAGAGGGTGAGGATATGTAATCTTTGGCCTGGAAGACTACCCTAGTACCTTATTTTCAAGTTCAATTCTTTTCTAAACTTCTTTATTATAAGCTTGCAAAACTCTCTCATACTTTTCTTGTAGCTCCAACCTCTTATTTTCATCCCTCTCTATAGTGGCCAAGGTTAGATTGGATGTCCGAACATTCAAATGTGTAGCCTCAATAGTGGTTGTATCCTCTACTTTCTTTACAATTATGTTACCCATCAGTCCATATTATATGATTGTGAAGAAATTCTTTTAGATCCTTTTCTGATTGACCAAATAACAAAGGAATCCTGGTCTACACTCTTTTTTATTTTGATCTAGCATATCTAACTTATTAGAAAAAAAATTGAATACTAAAGCATTTGCTATATCCCAATTAGGTAGCAGTAAAACAACTAATGTTCTTACCATTTTTCTCCCTTCTTCAGGGGTTAGGTTTTGAAATTCTTGCTTCATTTAATCTTTTATTTGGCTTTGAATAGCTGCATCTTCAATTTATGGATGCTCATTCTTCATTTTATTTCACCTTTCCTCAAATCTACCTATATTTGATCTCCAAGCAAATTGATAAAAAGCCCTTCACTTAAGAAAATTGTCATCTAACAAAATTTCATGGCTGCATTATTCCATGATAGGGTCTAGCTCCCTTCATTTATAATTTTCCACTATTAGATCAAGGCTTGGAATATGAGGCTCTTGAAGGTTTCCCCCATTCATCTCAACTTGGGTAATAAATACTTCTCCTTGGGACCCCAACTATTCAACCTGATCCCCATTAATTTGCTCCTCTCCAATCTACAAAGGAGATTGGGTAGGTGATACTCCTCAATGTGAGGACCTTGTTCTTTCATCACTTTTTCCCTTTTAGGGGAGGGCTCATTTGGTCTCTCTTCCAAGACAACATTAGTGAATCCCACTATTTTTTTTCATTTTTCCATAGTGGTCTTCTTATTATGGATCACATTATAATCTAACCTCTTTTGAATAGTCAATTGTCCTACCCCTACATTGGGAGTGAATACCAATCTCATCATAGCCTCTTTGGCCTTATCTAGATATGTATTAGTAAAAAGCATTTATTTCTCATTCATGGTTTCCATTACATTAGGAAAGATAACTATGAGTATATTGATTCTATCTGCCTCTATGTTTGCATTATCCAAAGGCTTATAACTCTCATCAAAACAATGTATAAATTCCAAAACCCTTGAGAAAAATCTCCACTTCTCCATTTTGGTTTCTTGTTCCTACAAATAAAACTCATTTCTTATTATGTCCTCAGGATAATGTGGTTCATGTTTTATTTTACCAAGCTTAGCTCTATGCCTAAAAGCCAAGTCATAGAATCCCTCAGTGTCACAAAAATGGGGATGGGACACAACCATCTTATATTGGTCTAGTATTTTATAAAGGAATAACCAACCACCTTTTGTAATCACAAAATGGTGGGCTGCAGTACAAGTTGGGAAAATTGAACCTCTTCCCCTTTTTGTGAAATAAGTTTCTTCTAATCCTCCTAGGTGTCACAAAAAATCAACTACCCCTAACTTTAAAGGCACCTAGTAGGGTAATACATGAGGAGTTCCTTTGAAACCATAAATCCTAAAAATTGTTGAAACAGAGTATGGGATAATGCCTCCACAATTATGAGACACTTTCAAACTAGTAGGATTTTCCATGGGCTTGATAAGATCTACTAGTGATTTAGGAACCCTAGGATTATTTGTGAGCAAAAGGTATCTTAGCTTTGAGGAAAAATATTTATCAAACCTAACAAAACTATCATTTTTTACATCCCAAGTCATATCTGCACTCCATAGATGAATTGGTAGAGCCTCTTTCTCATGTACTCTATTCAAATCCATTTCTTTACCAAAATAAGTTGCCTCTTTGAACAAAAGCATGTATATCAACAGAGAATAATGATCAAAATATTTTTCAATCTTACCCTTGGCAATTCCAACCAGGCTTGTGTGGATTTCTTCTGCTAAGTAAGAGGCAAAATAAAAAATAACATCAAGACCAAAAGAAAAATTTTTTGCAATCATATACATAAAATAGATAGGCATAAAATTCTACTCATCTTCACTGAAAACCCTACATAGATTCATATATGCCTCTACAACCTGAGAAGTGAAATATTACTTTTTAAAGAGTTCCCTAGAGGATGTTATAATCACTGGAAAATTCCCAATTGTGCCCATATGTGCCCTCAATGCACCCTGCCTAATTGTATCCTTTTTAGATAGATATTCCTTTTCTAAACCCTATAGGTAAATAGGTATATGATAATCTAATAATGGCTCTAGAACAAATACTTCTCAAATTTCCTTAGAACTTATTATGATCAAGCATTCACCATCTATTATGCTTACTACTCTGATGGTTGGGTCATAGTTTTTGGTAATAGTCATTAACAAGTTAACATCTATGAAGACACTAGGGACCACTAGCTTTCCCAAGTCAAAGTTCTAGATATTTGCATGAGGGGCAAATTAATTCCTTTCTAAGAACCATTTTTTAAAGAGAGAAAGCCCAATTTGAGAATTTTTAGCATCCCTTACCCAATTTCCCTTATCATATAACCTATCTGCAATTTTGAGTCTAGGGTTTAAAGGGGTTAACTTTTTTACTTTAATAGTTTCATTTGTGGACTTAGGTAGTAATTCAAGGAGATCATCATGAATATTTTTGGCTGGATAATCTTCTTGACCAAAGAAAACATTCTTTGGAGGCATGGTAAATACAATTTGTAGAAAACTAGATTACTTCAATAAGTATGGTGCACATGAACTTACTTGATTCTTTGCTTATTCTTCTCTATAGTTTTGTGATATTTTGTGAACAAAGGGAAATTATTTCACATTTTGATCATGCCTAGCATAAATTCTCAATAATTCTTCTTTGGAGGCATGAAATTTTGTTCACATGGGATGGAAATGGGAAAATTTTCTACAATATACTCTATTTTTTGGTTTGCATGAGGAGCTTCCATTCTTCATAATTGAACTATAAGGAAAATAGAGTGGCACCACCTTCTATCTTCAAAATTTCATCGTTGATCTTAGAAAATCCAACAATCCAGGAGTGAAAATAGGAACAACTCATTTTCTACTCACCATGTTGGAAGTCAACCCAATGAACTTTCTCCACACATGCTTTGCTTTGCAACATAGACTGGACCCACTAGTTCTTACAGACACATTTCATTAAGTCACTACATTGATATGCATAAAAGGGGAGCATGTTGTCTACACAACATAGTGATAGTCATCAATTTCATTTCATTTTGACAATGTGCATTTGATCCATGATTTGATATGACTATGGTGGGTCCCTCCTTTTCTTCCTTTGGTTGCTATGTCGCTACCCTTAAAAAATGAGCAACTCCCTGTAGCGATGAAGTGAGTACCATTGATCTAAACTTGATCTAATAGCAAGGAATTTGCATTGATTTTACTTTAACTATGGTAGGTCCATGTGTTCTTTCCTTTAGTCACCATGTTGCATTAAATAAATAGTGTGCAGCTCTGAATAGTGACTTGGTGATAATCATCGATCTTCAACTTTAATCTAACAATCTCGAATTTTCTTTTTACCCTTTCCTTTTTAGTGTGGATCCATGTCATTTATGACTCTAACATACTCTGATAGGATGGAAAATCATTTCAATACTTTAATGCTTTCTATGACATCATAAGACTGGGCTCTACTATGTTTCATATTTTCAGTAAGGCACTATGTTGCTACTAACAAAAAACAAGGATTTTTTGTTCGTGACATAGAGACCTCTCATATTCTTAAAAGCTCCAACACATACACATTCTTAAAGGATGCCAACATGTCAAGGTGATTACATTGCTCATTACTAATGAAGGGAGTGTTTGGGACCCACCTTTTTCGATTGCTGTCACATTCCCATTTTTTGTCAAGGTGTTATGTTCCTATTGGCAAGATTCCTTTTTTTTCCAATCATGACATAGAAACCTCCTTAAGGCTGTTGAAAATCTAGTGCCTAGAAAAAACTTGACATTTTCACCATGATTACCACAATCAATTCTTTTGACAAAGCAATGAAGGTGCAAAACTTTATAGTACCCATCCATTTCAAAATCTACCTCCCTTCATATTTTCTAGTAAGGTACTATGTCGCTATTGGCAGGGCACTTTCATTTTCTAGTTGTGACATAGTGACCCACCAAAAAATACCAAACCCTAGTGACACCAATTTTAACTTGTTCTAGCTGGTCCCTCCTCAAGTACTAATAGCTCTAACACTAGCTACCTTGCCACACAGTTTGGAGTAATCAAAATTTGGCATCCACTCTCCACTTTATTACACTGTCTTTCTAATTCATGGTAGTCACTATGTCATGTTGGCTAAAATCCTCACACTTCCTTTTAGTAACATAATGACCATTGTAGATCTTGTAAAGATCTGACAGTGCAAATAACTTCAGGAACAAGAAATGAGAAAGTAGGATTTTCAATAGATCTAGAAGGAATATTCAATTTTCAAAAACTACCCACCCAATAAAATTTAAAAAATAACACAGCCTGACATGCTTAACTTGAACACAAAGCTTCTTTTTAATAGGGTTTCTCATAGGGTTTTAATTTGCAAAAAAGGAAAACCAAACCCTAGTAAGTAGGACATAGAACTTATTTTGATTTTTATACCTGAATTTATGAAAACTTTATTTTGTAAAAATCAGACCAACAGTGGCTCTATTTGGGGACATTGAATACACTAGATTCAAATAAGAGCTTAGAATCCCTAGGAGAAGTAGACCAAAAACCTAACTTCCTTTGAACCTAACAACTTTGAGAGAGCAATATCAATAGGGAAAAAACTATGCACAAGAATCTATACGAAGATCAAAGGATATACACATGTATAGAAAAGCCTAAAACTATTGTTCATGGATAAAATAAATATTTCAATAGAAATACCTCTTCAAGAATTGTCGATACACTAGTAGCTCAAGAGTGTTACTTGATATATCCTTTAGTAAATAAGAATCCTCTCCCCATTAAACTTTAATTAGATAGGGATCCAACCATACATGGTCAAACTTTCCATGTTTTCCCTTATCTTCAATTCTTGCATTCCACATGAGGACCAAATCTTCAAGATCAACCTTTTTACTAAATGTTCTTTTGTCATACAATGTCTTGACTTGTAGTTGCAACTTTTGGTTCCTAAGGGATGCTTCTCTTTTGGTTTCTACTAATTCTACAAGCTCATCCAACCTTTCTTTCATATCATCAGTAATATCTTCATCATACAATTGGATGTAATTATAGAGCCCTACTAGGTTATTTTGAGGCATCCTTGCCTGAATTCCATACAAAATATCAAATGATGCTACTCCTATTGCCTTCTTTACAGTCACCCTATTAGCCCATGTTGCTAATTGAAACTTAGAATCCTAGGCTTTCTCATTATCATTCAATGTCATTTTTATTATTTCCAACAAACTCTTATTTGTGAACTAAGCTTGTCCATTCCCTTATGGATGATAAGGGAAAGAGGTTGATCTTGTAAGTCCATATTTGTCACAAAATTTTATGAAATCCTTATACCTAAAGTACATTGCATTATTTCTTACAATTTTCTAAGGACAGCCAAATTTAGAAATAATGTTATTTAGGAAGAATTTACTGACAACTTTTTCTAGTTGCATTTCTTGTAGGAATTACCTCTACCCATTTTGTAAAGTAATCAGTAGCAAATAATATCCAAGAATAACCAATACTAGACTTGGGAGAAATATCACCTATAAAATTCATTCCCCATTGCTGGAATGGTGCTTGAATTTCTACTTGTTTTAAAGGAGTATTTCTGCAAAATTTTAATTTACCTACAAATCTCTAGCAAGTATCACATTTTCTAATCACTACCTAAGCATCCTTAAAAAGAGAAGGCCACCAAAATCTAGCTCTCATCATATTGTGTGTAGTGGTCTTGGTCATGTAATGTCCTCCATAGACTCCAAAATGAATTTCCTTTAATATTTATTTCAATTTTTGCTAATCAACACATTTTAACAACACTCTCTCAAAGTTCCTCCACCATAAATCATTTTAGACAATAATATATCTGATGGTTTGTAGCTTGGTACTTTATTTCTCATTTTCAATCAAATGGGAAGGGGCTTCGATATGTTTTAGATAATGAATGACATTGGTGTACCATTCACAATGGTGCATATCACATACGCCTAATTTCAAATCACCTATTACTGTATTAATCTGATTAGCATCTAAGTTAGTTCAAGCCATAAGCTTAGCTAATCCTTAACCTCTTACCAATTCTATAATTTGAATTTCAATGTTGAACTCTTGGATTCTATTGATCCACCTGCATCTCCTACCTAATAACTCTTTCTAAGAAAATATATCCTTGACAACTACACTAGGTACAAATGCAATGATAGTGGCTCCTACCAAATAACACCTAAAACCCTTAACAGTCTTTACCAAAGCACATGCTTACTTCTCATTTATCTCATATTTTAGTTCAGTAGGTTGTAATGATTTACTGAAGAAAGCAATAGGTTGTTCAAATCCTTGTCATTCTTCTGTAACAAGACTGCAACTACAATATGGAAAGATGCAAAGGAAAATATAATGTGCATGGGTTTTGTATAGTCAGGAGTCCTAAGGATTGGAGCATTTTTTATGGCAATTTTAATGTCATAAAATGCTTGTGAAGGTTCATCATCCTAGTTAATAATAGCTCCTTTCTTAAGCATTTTTGAAATGGACCTACTAATCTTAGAAAAGTTTGTAACAAATCTCCTTAGGAAGTTTACTTGCCCAAAGAAAGATTATATCCCTTTTACATTTTTTGGCCTAGGTACCTCGTCAATAGCTACCACTCTTTCAAGATCTTTTTTCACTCCATCCTTTGATACTAATGTCCCAATAGTTTTCCTTCAGTTACCCCAAATGTTCATTTCTTAGGGTTTAAGGATACTCCATATTTCAAAGCTTTGATAAAGATTTTTTCAAGAGGACTCCAATGATCACCAACTTTATTGGAATATGTCATAAGGTCATCTTGGTATACCAGCATAAACTTGTCAATATATGCATCGAATGCTACATCCATAGATCTTTGAAAAGTGGCACCTACATTGATTAAACCAAATGACATCCTCACATACACATAATTTCCCCATGGGGTTATAAAGATTGTCTTGAATTGTTCACTTTCTTTCACAAGGACGTGATTGTATCCTAAAAAACCCATCCATCATGGATATTAGCTCAAAATAGCTACCTGTTCAAGCATAGCATCCATGTTTGGTAACCCATAGTTTTCCTTTAAAGATGCAATATTTAAAATTTCAAAATCTACACATAGCCTTATATCTCCATTCTTCTTTCAAATAGGTAACAAATTTGAGACCTAGGTGGAATGTCTAATTGGCTTAATTATTCCCCCATCCCTTAGTTTCATCAATTCCTCTTGCATTTTGGGGGCTAGAGTAGGATTGACTAGTCTTTTCTTCTATCTAAAGGGTTTTACATTATCCTTTAGTGGTATGACATGTTGAAACAAATCTTCTCCATAAGCCTTAAGGTCATCATATGACCATGCAAAAACATGTATATACTTCCTCAACAAACTAATCACTTGAATTCTAATTCTAGCAGGCAAGTTTTTTCTAATATATACCTTTTTAGGAGCCTCATTAGTACCAAGATTTATTTTGTCTAATTCTTGAGGCTTTGGATCCCTAATTCTAGGTTTTACTCTATCTTGATTATCAAAAATATTCTCCAAAATGACTAACCCCTTGGGAACATTGTTGGATTTCAACTACATAATCTCTTGGCCAAAAATTGTTTCCTTACAATTGATGGTTTCAATTAGATCACTACAATCCATTTCTTGACCATGATATTTATCTTCACTTATCATAAAATTTAAAATATCTTTATCATCTTCAAACACTTGCCAATTCTCAATATTGTCAAGTATTGAAGGCCTGTTTTGAACTTCCATTTGTGAGATTCTAGAAAATGACATTTCCTTAGGGTTGATTGCTACATTTTCTAATAAATATACCATTTTATTCTAGCTTCTATCCCCCATGAAATACCAAATGCATCAAAAAACTCTATCTAGTACCAAACTGCATTACTATGTTGTTTTAACCTGTTGTTTTGTGAGGCATAGGTTCCTTTTATTTGGGAGATAACCAATTCAGAATCATCTATAACATGCAATTATTTGATTCCATGGTGGGTAGAAACTTTAAATCCTAAAAGTGGGCCTTCATACTCTACTACATTGTTGGTGCAAGAAAATTTCAAAGTAAATGAGTACCTAAAAGTGTTCTTCTTAGGGGATACAAAAAAAACCCCTACTCTTTAACCCTTTTTGGAACTAGCTCCATAAAAGTACATGGTCCACAAGCCTAGTTAATTCATGCAACACTCCACTTCATGTTCAATTACTACAATAAATTTCTCAACCTCTTGAACGATTCATTTTGTCGTAAAAGTATTCACCACAGTGTCTAAAAACAAGTTGAATCTTTATCAATTTCTTCTCCTAGAATTTTATTGACCCTTGGTTCCCTATTTACTCTAACCAAATTTTCTACTGTATGGAAAGTTGCATAAGATAAATCACATTGTAAACTACCTTTTATCATAGCACTCCATTTTCTAAAGAGTAACATCTCGTAATGTAGAGGAATATCAACCACAAGAATTGACATGGTCAACTCTTCCTCAGGGTATGCAAATAATTTGAATGGAAATTCATTAATAGTACCTATAATAGAGACTTCTCTAGAATCCATACCCCTACATCTATGTTGCTTGGTATCTACCTTCAAATCTAATGCATTCATAACTTTAAAAGGCATAATGGTCTTTGACGCTCCTAAATCTATCATGCAATTCTTAAGAGTTTTTCCTGCTATGACTAGACTATGAAAAAATGGGTCAATATCTTCTATATAAGCTACTAATGAGTTACTCAAAAACATTTGAGGGATTCTAAATATAATGTCACTTTCCTCTACTACTAGGGATGGCTAAGTGGGGCTTGGATTAGACACACTACTATTATTACCTATCCCACCTAGCCATGACAAGGCTTTTCTCTTGTGCTCATCAATTCTAAATAATTAAGATAGAGGTACTTTAATAGTAAGTTGTGACAAGACGGGTATCATATCAATAGGCTCAGATATAGTGGGCTTCACAAGCATACCTGGAGTAGAAGTCTTTTGAGTTGTAGGTGCTATGATCTACTTAACTGAATCAGATCCTAAATTACTTTCTTGCACTACTACCTTAGGGGTGTCACTTGTTTGAAATTGCCCTCTCTTTTTTGGTTCCCACTTCTTAGGCTTATTATCTTTAGCCTTAGTTTTCTCTGTATGAGTTTTCTTTCTCTTAGCTTCCATCTTGTGTGTAATATCCTTGATAAATATACTAGAATTTTTGCCAGCATCATTCCCAATTATCCTATTCCTCAATTTATAATTATTGTGCATTTGAGAAATCATCTCTGGATTAATTTTGTCAATCTCTTCCTTTGATGACATCCTTAGATTTATATTTTCAACATTTGAAGATACATTCAATCCCTTGTCTTTATCATAATTTTCATCATTGAAGAAGACTTTTTGATGGTGTATTTGGTAAGGAATTCTCTGACTAGTGACATCATCATCATGCTCATCTAAATTAGAACCTATGCAATCATCAAACATGCTCAACATATTAGAGCTTACATCATCACATCTCTTTTCATCTTCTTCTTCATTATGTGTACAATGATCTGAAACAAATGACTAAGCAACATCACAATAATCTATAGAGTGAGGTCATTGGCATACAATGCACCATGGTACATCATCATTCATGTTAATAGAATTTCTTTGTAGAGGATTTGGTATACCCTTATCCTTTACATTTTGGTTCTATTTGGGAATTGGTTTACCATCCTTCCATTGAGCAGTATAGGTGCAATTCTACATTCTTGGCTGTCTATTGAAATGGTTATTGTTTGATAGGGTCTTCTCACCAATAGTTGGTTTATGTGGATAGAAATTTGGTGGGTTCATCTTCTTTAACAAGTCCAATATTTGACTCATTGTGGTTTCTTCAAGCTTCTTTCCTATTTGAACCTTATTACTTTCTTTCTTGTTATTCTTAGGATTGAAAAGATTTTCGTGATCTCTCTTACCTAACTTGCTAGATTCTTTTCTATTATTTTCAATATTTACTACAATCCTAAAAACATCCCTCAAATTTTTAGGCTCTTTATCTCTCAACTAATATTCCATCTTGCTATCAAACACATTGAAGTATGTCATGAGACAAACATCTTCATTCAATTTCATAACCTGCAATGACTTGTACATTCCCTTTAGGAATCTCACATTGAAATAAATGTGAATTCATTAGGGTTATTATTAATATTATTAAAATCATTTAACATGAAACCAACATTAGTATTATCATCATATTGTTCTTTAAATAATTTCTCCATATCACTCCAAGCACTCCTGCAATCATCTAGTAATCTTCTAAACCAATCCCTGGCATCTTCTATTAAAGAATGCACAAATAGTTTCATCACCACATCTTCATGCTCAACCTCAAAGTCATTCAACATACCTATGAAAACTCTCAAATGTTCTTCACTAGTAATAGCATTGTTTCTAGAGAACTTAACAACTTTATCTTTTAGATCAAAGGATATAGGATGAGGGAAATGAGGAATTATTGCAAATGATATTTATCTAAATTTTTTACATATATATAGGCATCTTTTGAAAATAAGTAGTATTGGAGGTGCTTGCTATATTGGCCTAATGTTGAACAATATCTGGACAGTAGGGATTTGGATACTAGTAGTGGATGAAGATATAGGGGTGGATTGAGCTATGGCATGGCTGGCTATTACTAGTCCACAAGTAGGCATGGAGGTTGTATTTTGAGTAAACCAATTGGGACAAGAAGCTAGAGTAGAGTTGGATTTGATAAATTAAATCTTCCTCCTGGTTTCTGCTACTTGAGCTTCATTCTCAACCTTTTCAAGCTCCTTTTCCAAATCCTCTTTCTCCTTCTTGGCCTTTTCTAAGTCTAGATCCAATTTAGACATGGGAGGATTTACAATCTTTCTTGGTAAAACTTGTGGCTCATTTATTTGGAATCCTATGGCTTTACCCTTCCCTTTATCTATTGCTCTAATATGAGGTTCCATAGGATCTACTTGAATAGGCTTATAGGCTTGGACTTAAGAAATAAGTAGTTCTTGCCTCTAGTTTGTAAGCTTTTGTTGTTATAGAACCTTAGACCTTTAGCTATCTATATCCCCAAATACATCAGCATGAATTTTGTGGCCCTTTCCTCTAACTTCTTGTTTTTTTCTTTTAAGGCAGCCATTCTCCTAAGAAAATTATCTCTTAAAATAATAGCATTCAAGATGGATTTCTCTCTTTCCTTTTCCAAACAAATATATTTGGTCTCCTCTTCTACAACCCATTTCTTCAATACTTCTATCTCTAAGCATACTTCTTTAGGATCTATAGAAGTTTCTTTTGAATTAGTAGGATCATCAAGATTTGTAATATTGGGTTCCACAAATGAGACTATTCTACAATCTTGCATAGCATTCACATATCCCAACCTATAATTCATCTCTAATCTATGGAATGTATCTCCTACTAAGGAAACATTCTTATCATGATAAACACAATCTTCTTGAAATGGGGTACTAAATGTCCTACCCAAAAGTCTTGTTGTTTCTGACTCAGAACTTAATGAAGAAGATTCCCTTCCTACCATTGGTTGGTACTAAGGGTATACTGACGTATTACTTCTAGGTTTCCAAGTGTGATTCAAATTGACTTTCTTCTTGCCTTGGGTATTTCTACCACCCTATGGTAGATTAGTATATAAGGTTATATCAAGATTGGCCCTTGTGTAAGCTCTTGTATTCTTTCTTTTATCATCCATTAAAAGGGATTTCTTATTACAATAAGCATTAGCTCAAAACCTCAATTGAGTCACCACCCCATTCTAGGGAAAAGATGATAAACTAGCTTTCAACTTCAAGGGTAAGATACAAGGAAAATCCAAGTAACTTTGTAACATAAGAGGGACCAATCACAAAAAAAACATTACTACAACTCTTGCTTGATACATAAGATGCTTTGTAAGGGTTGTACATGTTGTTGTGAGTCTATGATACTTGTGGTCTGTTCTTCTTCTTTAAATTCTCAAGGTTTGTCACTAAAAAAGTCCACTATAACCACAAGAAACACTAACTAACACACATGCATACACCACAATCAAAGAAACTATAGTTCATTCTATAGAGAAACATGTATTAAGCAAACTCCCTAGTAGAGTCATCATTTTGTTGGTGTTTTTCAACTACTAAGGAACAAATCTTAATACCAAGATAATAAAACACATAGAATCTAGAAATTAGCTACTTCATTATGCATGTTTCTTATCTAGATCCAACTTCAACCAAACCAAGATTGGCTTTCTACTCTTTAGGCTCTGTAGAACCAAGGTGGGTACATGTAAGGGATGGAAGAGTTTTCAACATAATTTCACATTACAAAATTTGTTTATCCCACAACAATTCACAACAACACACATCCCTTGACAATAGATTTGGTCACCATTCTCCTCAGGTTTGCAAATATTTCTTCACAATAATAGCTAACTAATACTCAAAAATTTAGTGCAAATGAGTGCTGACCACCATTGATGATCTTCTTATAGTAAAATAAAATTGATTTTAAAATTGAACATAATGATCATCTATGACCTTCCATATGCAAATTGAAATAATTAGATTAGTACCCTATCCATTGGGATTTAGAGTCTATTCAATTCCTAGATCTAATTTATTGCATTACAACCACCACTATCAATAGCTCTCACTAGATATCATACTTACCAACATCTATCCTATTACTATGGCAATCCCATCAATATCACTAAATCATTTACTTAATTCATTGAATTAAAAGTAATAATGAATTGACATACAATTTAAACACAATTGCATTCAATTGGACAAGCTTTTGCTTCTACAACTTCAAAATAGTCATATAATAGAATTGGAGACAAGATTCAAAGAGAACATAAATGGGAACAGTTCATGTTCCTCATTAACGTTCATTGAAAATTGTATACAATTGTATAAGACTCAGAATGACTCAAAAGAAGACATCTAGATCATGCCAAATTGGTGTCTTCTCTTAAAATTTGCAAAAAAGACATATCATAAAATATACATCAAGAGTACTGGACTAGAAAAACTTAATAAAACTAGAAATTTCAATTATTCAAACCCTTTCTCTAGCCCTAGAATCTCACTTATATAGGGTGAGATGCAACAAGCTTTGGGCTAAGAGGAAAAGACAGTTGTCCCTTCAAACAAAAGATATTTACATTTTTCTTATTGCAAAAGAAAAAAATTTGTGTAACAGAAAACTAATACATTATAATATTCCTTTGGTAGGTCCTATTTCTATTACACCTTCACATGCTACTAATTTCTTCATTGGATACTACTATTTTGAATCTTTAGGATATGTAGCTACTAGACTGGCCAATGATGAGTCTCATTCTAGTACTTGCAAACCAATCTAAACTCGAGAGTTTTCAATATTTTCATCATGAACTAATAAAACTACCTTTAGTCTTGTTTCTTCCTCTATCATGTCATCATCTTGGGCCTTTGAACTTGTAACTAAAATTGGTTGATTTCTTTTATCTTCTTCTTTCCTCTCATCTTGTGTAGTTGTATCAATGACCTATACTTCATCTTCATGTATCTCATCATCATCAATTTCAGCTTATTCCAACTGTTGATCAGAAGACATATCTACCATCCACTTGTCAAAAAGTGTGTCATCTGGCCAATTGAAATTTTGAGTATCATTTTGCTTCTTAATAACATATTTAGCCTCCTTGTCAATGTTAACAAAATCTTATTTTAAAGAATCAAAGAAGAACTGAACCTTCATCAATTCCTCTGTTCGAGTGGCCCACCATGCATGTCTTTTTTCATTAATGACTTTATTCATTCTTAAACAATACAATTCATCTAATTCCTTCGCCCATTAATCTTTATTCTTCAATTTTTTTCCTTGTCCAGAGCACATGGGAATAAATCAAATTTCTCACTTTTATACTTATTCAAGTAATTAACAATCTTCCTCTATAATCCAACTCTTTTGTCATCAAATTCTAACAAATCATTACCAACATCAAAAGTTTTTTCAATATAGTCATGTGAAGACCTTATGATAGAGTAACATAAAAATGTAATTTCTTTTCTCCTTTTATTCCACTTATTGACAATGGGTTTCAAAGTTTCTTCATTTGATTTAATTTCTTCCCATATGTTTATTACCCTAGCTAACTGATCATAGAACAATGGCCATTCAATTTTGTCCACTAGATACATAAGAGCCTTCCTTAATTTGTCTTCATATTGCACATTCAACTCAACATATAGTGCCCATAGTTTGTTCTTCTCTTCTTCAAAGTCTTCAGCTGTGTAATATTGTGGCATTTGTGGAGTCTCTAGAATTTCTATGAGAGGAGTGGATTTAAAAGGCTCAACTAGAGGGTGAGGATATGTAATCTTTGGCCTAGAAGACCACTTTGTTACCTTGTTTTCAAGATCAGTTCTTGTCTGAACTTATTTATTATAAGCCTCCAAAATTCTTTCATAATTTTCTTGTAGGTCCAACCTCTTATTTTCATCCCTCTCTATAGTGGCCAAGGTTAGGTTGGATGTACCAACATTCAAATGTGTAGCCTCCACAGTGGTTGTATCCTCTATTGTCTTTACAATTATGTTAACCATCAATCAAGTATTATCTAACTATGAAGAAATTGTTTTGGATGCTTTTCTGATTAACCAAATAACCAAGACAACTTGGTCTACATTGAATGAAGCACCTTTTATTTCTTATTTATTTTGATCTAGCATATCTAACTTATTAGAAATAGAATTGACCACTAAATCATCTACTATATCCCAATTAGGTAGCAGCAAAACACCTAATGTTCTTATCATTTTTCTCCCTTCTTCAAGGGTTAGGTTTTGAAATTCCTACATCATTTCATCTTTTATTTGGCTTTGAATAGATGCATCTTCAATTTTTGGATGCTCATTCTTCAATTTATTGCACCTTTCCTCAAATCTACCTATATTTGATCTCCATGCAATTTGATAAAAAGCCCTTGACTTAAAAAAAATGTCATCTAACAAAAATTCATGGCTAGCTTGTTTCATGACAAGTCTAGCTCCATTCCTTTATAATCTTCCATTGTCCAATCAAGGCTTGGTAGAGGAGGCTCTTGAAGGTTTCTCTCATTCAAATTAGCTTGGGTAATAATTACTCCCCCTTGGGACCCTAGTTGTTCAACCTACTCCCTATTGATCTACTCCTCTCCAATCTATAAAGGAGATTGGGTAGGTGAATACTCCTCAATGTGAGGACCTTGTTCTTTTATTAATTTTTTCCTTTTATGGGAGGGCTCATCCGGTATCTCTTCTAATACAACATTAGTGGATCCCATTATTTGTGTTGCTTTGTCCATAGTGGTCTTCTTATTATGGATCACATTATAAGTTGACCTCTTTTGGATAGTCAATTGTCCTACCCCTACATTGGGAGTTAATGCCAATCTCCTCATAACCTCTTTGGCCTTATCTGGATATGTATTAATAAAAAATTATTTTTTGTCATTCATGGTTTCCATAACTTCAGGAAAGGTAACCATGAGTTTATTGATTCTATCTACCTCTATGTTGACATTATCCAAAGGCTTATAACTCTCATCAAAACAATGAATAAATTCCAAAACTCTTCAGAAAAATCTCCACTTCTCCTTTTTAGTTTCTTGTTCCTATAAAGAAAACTCATTTCTAATTATATCCTTAAGATAATATGGTTTGTGTTTTATTTTACCGAGCTTAGCTTTGTGCCTAAAAGCCAAGTCATAGAATCCCTCAGTGTCACAAAAATAAGGATGGGACACAACCATCTTATACCAGTCTAGTATTTTATAAAGGAATAACCGACCACCTTTTGTAATCACAAAATGGTGGGTTACAGTACAAGTTGGGAAAATTGAACCTCTTCCTCTTTTCACCATATAATTTTCTTCTAGTCTTCCTAGCTGCCACAAAATCTCAACTAACCCAACCTTTAATGGCAGTTGGTAGGGAGATACATGAGGAGTTCCTTTGAAACCATAAATCCTAAAAATAATTGAAATAGAGTATGGGATAATGTCTCCCCAATTATGAGACACTTTTAGACCAGTAGGATTTTCTATGGGCCTTATAAGATCTACTAGTACCTTAGGAATCTTGGGATTATCTATGAGCAAAAGGCATCTTAGCTTTGAGGTAGGGTGCTTTTATTTTTTGGTCATGATATAGCAACCCGCTAAAAAATACCAAACCCCGATGACACTGATTTTAACTTGTTCCACCTAGTCCCTCCTCTAGTACTGATAGCTCTAACACTAGCCACCTCATCGCAAAGTTTGGAGTAATTAAAATCTAGTGCCCACACTCTAGTTTATGAAATCATCTTTCTAATTTGTAGTAGTTGTTATGTCACATTGGCTAAGATCCTCACACTTTTTTTAAGTGACATAATGATCACCATAGATTTTGCAAAGATCTAATGGTGCAAATAACTTTGGGAACAAGAAATGGGAAAGTGGGATTTTAAACAAATCTAGAAGGAATATTCTAATTTCGAACAACTGCCTACCCAATAAAATTTAAAAAAGAACACAACCTAACATGCCTAATTTGGACACAGAGCTTATTTTTAATAGGGTTTCTCATAGGGTTTTAAATTGTAAAACTAGAAAACAAAACCCTAGTGAGTAGGATATAGAACTTATTCTAATTTTTATACCTAAACTTATGAAAATTTTATTTTGTAAAAATTAGACAACACTTTTAACAAGGCTTATTTTTCTATCCTCTCCCTGATGAGGCTAATTATTGCTGTTTTTTTATGATAGTTTTAAACAGCCTATTTTATTTTTATCAAGAAATTTGTGAATTTATGGTTACCTAAACTAATGATTAACCTATGGGTAGATAGTATGTCATCTTTTGCCAATACTATATATATAATGTAGTATTTCATATAATCATCAAAATATGTCTCCTAATATTTGAATTTAATTTGATAATGGCTATTTACAAATATATCTACATTATAAATAATCTGTTAGCAATGAAGCTGAAGATGCTTGGAAGAATTCAAGATGAATGTTGAAGACAATCAATAGCATTCAAGGAGAAAGATGTTGAGGTTTAGCCATGGTGGAAAAGTTATAATAGTAACAAAGGACACATGTGGGAGTATGGAGGAGCTATGAAGACTTGCTATATTCTTTGTATTTATTATTATGTCAAAGTGGTTGTCCAAACTTTATTATTCCCGCCTTGAGCCATTATCTTTTATTCCCACCTTGAGCTGTTATCTTTCCTTCTTTCTCTCCTGTGGATTTATAGCTAGTTTTTTTTCTTTTTTGTTTCAGAATAACTATTTATCTTCTATCTATAGGGATTGGACCAATTGTTTTAGGGTTAGAAGAAGAAATTTTATGACAAGAAACTGTTAACTCTTGTAGTGAGTTGTTTTTATAGTTCTAGGTATTGTTCCCATGTAATGAATTTCTGAAACATAATGAAATAGTTCTTGGCTTACACTCTATGCTCATAGATTAGCAAAAGCCAACCATGGAGGCTCACTTGGGAGGTGGATTAGACTAGATTAGTTCATATTTTTTTTAGCATCCTTAGTTTTGCAAAGTAGAATTTGTAAGTTCCTTGTAGCATCATAGTTTGTGATTGTTCCTACAGCATTTGTAAGAATAGTTATAGTAGATGAACTGAGTTGGAATATATGTTAACATTTCATTACATTTCCATTATTTGTTCCAATAAAGATTTAAGTGTGTTAGTTTCATGTAGCACTAGTTTAGGTTCTTTCCTTGCATTTTTCTTTCCAGTAGCATAAGCATAATGACTCATTAAGAGACCTAGTGCACATACTATGCTGACCATTTCAAGATATGTCCTTGGGTTCACAAGATTAAATGCACCTTATGGTGAGGAAAAATAATCATTAGATTGAATACACTATTCCTAAGCATTGCCTTGAGCATGATTAGTATACAACTATTGAGAGGCAGGCCATTTTTTGGTTTCATTACCATGGATGGTGCCAAGCTAGGAGCATTTTTGAGTCATAGTTCTTAGTTAAGTTTTTTTTTAGAAATTTGGAGTCCTAAAACTTTCTTCACCAGTGTGAAGAATTCAATTGCATGCATCAATTAGGAAGATGACAAGATGAATATGGTGGATTTCTTCAATGGGAGTCTGTTAATTTGAATGAAGAAATTGAAGAAGAAGAAGCTAAGTTGCCTTTTGAAGATGCAAGCCCTATTTTTCCTACAGAATCATCCTCAAGAGAAAAACGTATAGATATAAGTGGTCTTCAACCTTTTACTAAAATTTTGGCTTGTTTCCTTAATAAAACTGCTCAAAATCCACCAGTTGTTAATAACCTAGTACCTAATGTCTCTTTTCAGCAGCAACCTCAAAATCTAATACCTCTAGTAATGAGACAACCTACCCTTCCATTCCCTCTTCCAAGTCTTGTAACCAATGCTAATCTCAAAAATATACCTCCAACTACTCTCACAAAGTTTTATGGCCTTGCAATTGAAGACCCTGATACTTTCTTGTTTGAGTTTGGCATACTTTGTCATAGTTTTTTCTACAACACTAATGCCCATAAGCTCAAAATTTTTCAAGCAACATTAAAAGAGTTAGCTTTATGATGATTGATGGGCTCTGGGACCAATGCAGTAGGAACTTGGGATGAAATGCAAACTCTATTTCTAGATAAATATAAGGAGTATTACAAAGTATTTAGTTTAAAAGGAGATGATGTCTTCAAGATATCACAAAAGGAGGAAGAAACATTGGTAGACTATGTTTCACATTGCTTGTATACACTATAGAAGAACCCTCAGCATGTGTTGTCTGAGGATTCACAAAAGCTAGTCTCTCTAAGAGGTATGAATGATAATTGTCTAGAAGCATTGGACTTGATCGTTGGTGGTGATGTATATAAAGCTTCCTAGGATGACCTCAAGAAGATTTATCAAAACTATTCAAGGTCAACTATGAAGAAAGGCCACAGACCTTGTTCCATAGTGAGGAATCAATCAAGTTATTTCAAAGCTTGATATCTAACCTATTGTTAGATTTTAAGTAGGATATTATAAATGATGTTGGTACACATCTTGACACAATGAATCCTAAGAAGAAGCATGCAGAAATTGAATTACAACTAGCTGGATATTGGCCTCATTGCTAGAAGCAAAAGAAAGATTGCCAATGCAAACTGGTTGCAAGTATGGAGACCCAACATCTTCCAACTGAGTACCTTATGATAGGTGGAGATGATGAACAAGTATTTTTTGTTTCTCAATGTTATCCATGGGTCCAACATCAAGGTATGCCTTAGGACCCTTTGCAAAATTCAAATTCTTATGGTAATCAATGGAAAAATTGTAATCCCCAAGATCCTTCACAATATCATCAACCTAATTGCAATAATGCTGGGCAAAACAATCTGTAACAACCCTAATGGTATCAAAATTCCTGATCATCTTGGCCCAACCAATAGAATAACCAATAGAAAAATTAATAGAACTACCAACAAAACTAGTAGAACTAATGGCAACAACCCCAAGGGAATTGGTAGTCTACAAACCAATGGAGGGGACCTCAATAGTGGCCTAACACAAATACCAGTACTCCAGAATTACCACCCCCAATTCAACAACTTGCTCTAGTGCCACCACCTGCAAATCTTGGACCTCAAAAGTAGACACAATTATCTTTACAATGTCAGCCAAATCCAAATAGCCAATAGACACAACAAACCACATATATTGTTGATTCTTAACAACATCCTACTTATGCTCTGAGTGTTGCAGCTATACATCTAAGATCTAGTACAACTTTACCAATACCTAAACCTCCTCTTATAACTAAAATATAAAATACTCATGTAGCATCAAAACCCTTAGTCTCTAAAGAGGTTGACCCAACCAATGTTACTATCTTAGCCAAAGCTCAATTAGTGGTGGAACCTCCTTTTCCGAAAGAGATTATACAAAGTAAACTTGTACAAGTAGAGGGACAACCTTTTGATATTGTTGATTAGTTAAAGAACATGCATGTCCAAATACCCCTATACAAAACTATTAAAGATGTTCCAATCTATGGAAAAGTCATTAGAGATGCCTACCTGAAGAAGCCTATGGAAGAAAAAGGACCCCACCATAATTCATGTTGTGGGACAATTGGCTAACATTATGTTAGGAAAATTGATTACCCCAAAATATTCTAATCTAGGTAGTCTAGTTGTGGATGTGAGTATAAATGGTCAATCTATTAAAAATGCTTTAATAGATCTTGGTGCTGCTATAAATGTCATGACCAAGGACACCATGAAGAATTTGAAAATAGAAGAATTAAGGGCTACTCCAACAATTATGTAACTTGTAGATAGTTCTACTATCACCCCTGATGGGATGATAGAAAACATAGATGTAACCTTAGACTCTCTAGAGTACCTATAGACTTCATGATTTTTTCCCCCAAAGTTAATCTATCCAGTTATCCTATCATCATAGGTCAACAATGGTTAGCTACAATAGATGCAAATATAAGTTGTAGGTTAGGGAATATGACCATATCCAATGGTCAAGCAATAGAGAAATTTGACTTATATCCTCTAGCACAACCATTACCAGATTTAAGCACATTTGTTTGGCTAGATTTAGGGGATGAAAAAGAAGAGTTAAATTCTATAGCACAAATCATGATGTTATATAGACAATCCTTTCTAAAGTTGTAGAAGGAAGATTCAGTACTTTAGAGTATTCTTACTAATAGTTGTGTGGTAGAAAAAGATCTATCTAAAAGTTTAGTGTTAGAAATAACCACATATGAGGAATATGATGAGAATTGTATTGTGCTCAAAGAACCTGACATTATTCATCAACTCCTACCATGTGAATTAGAAGCAATTTCAATCTTTGAAGCTACTATGATAGATTCTACCACTATTGTTCAGTTGTCCAAAGGTCATAATCTCCGTGTTAACCCCAAATTAACACCCACACAAATGGAACAATTAATAAAGTTGCTTCAAAAGCATGAAAAGGCCTTTGCATGGGACTATGGTGATATGAAAGGGTTGAGTCCTACATTGTGCACCCAGAGGATATACATCAATGAAGGGTCTCTACCACTCCATCAACCCCAGAGAAGGATAAGTCTAAGCCTTAGAGAAATAGTTAAAACTAAATTACAAAAACTACTTGATGTTGGTTTTATTTATCCTATATTTGATAGTAAATGGGTGTCACCCCTAGTCATAGTGCCCAAAAAGAGAGGAAAATGGAGAATTTGTGTAGATTACAAAGAATTAAACAAGGCCACCAAAAAGGATCACTTTCCTTTACCATTTATAGATCAAGTTCTAGACATTCTTGCTGGCAAGAAGTATTTTTCTTTTCTAGATAGATATAGTGGTTACAATCAAATCAGTATTGCTCCTAAATATGAAGACAAAACCACAGTCACATTCCAATGGGGTACTTTTGCATACTATATTTTACGATTTGGTCTATGTAATGCTCTTGCAACATTCTAATGAGTTGTTATTAGCATCTTTGCTAATATATCACATGATTGTATGAAAATATATATGGATGATTTCACAACATTTGGAGTCACCTTTGAGGAAGCAATGATGAATCTTGAAAAAAATTGATAAGGTGTCAAGAACATAATCTGGCACTTAATAGTGAAAATTTTTTCATGCTCGTGCAAGAAGGTGTGGTACTTGGTCATTTCATTTCAATTGTAAGAATACAAGTGGATCCAGCTAAGATAGAGGCAATTCAAACATTACCCATACCTATAAAACTGAAAGATGTCAGACCTTTTCTAGGTCATGCTAGATATTATAGATGTTTCATAAGAGATTTCAGCAAAATAGCTAGTCCCTTGTATAAATTTTTGATAGAGGAAGTTGAATTTAGTTGGACACCAAATTTAATGAAGCCTTTCTATAGCTTAAGAAACTGCTCACTACAACCCCAATTTTAAAAGGCAATGAATAGAATTTTCCTTTTCACATATATATAGATGCTTTTGACTATGCCATAGGTGTAGTTCTAGGACAACAATCTGAAAATCTTGAACATGCAATATATTATATTAGTAAGAGCCTTCATGGATGTCATGCCATAAATTTTAATGGAAGAACATAACCAATTTTTTTTTTCTTTTCTCACAAGAAACATTACTATTTCTTAATTAGCTAAATGATTTGGTGTACACTGTGTAGGAAAGAAACATTACCATTTCTTAATTAGCTGAATGATTTGGTGTACACTGTGTAGGGGTTTACACTCCTTTCAAGTTATAGTTAAACTTGCCTATTACTCTACATATTTAAAAGTGTGTGAGTTGCATTCTAAGTTTATAGTTTACGATGAAGATTTAGAAATTACCTAACTAAATTTGTCGAATAGATTAAAGGATATGCTATCCATATATAAACTTGGAGTTGTTTAAGTTCACTAATAGATCAAGAAGGCTCCACTCGGGGATTGAAAGAATGAGCTCTAAATCTTTGGCACTCAATCCAAGACACTCTAATGAGCAGATGTGATTTCAACTCATGTGAACATAGTGGTAATAGCATGGAGGATTACAACGAGAGGATGATTCATTAATCAATTTGCTTCCATCAGTATTAGGGTTATCCTTATATCAATTATCATTATACTTACTCTCGTTAGTTAACTAGTATTATAGTTATAACTTAAATACACCCATACCCCCATTCTTCGGTTACATCTTACATGAAAATGCTAACATTATTCTTATCAATTATTAAATCAAAGCTACTATGCTTGGATTTATTGTGCAATTATTATTCAGGATAGATTATCGCCTATACCAACACCTCCATACATTGGACTCATTCCATTGACAATTATGGCTAATAACAATGGCAATGGCCCAGCAATTATTTATCACCTATTCAAAATTAAGTGCCCTACTTGTTTATCTTCTCTATACTACACTTGACCAAAATAACCACTAATTAATATAATGTATATCTAAATAATATAATTTTATTTAATTTAAATAATATATACCTAAATAATATAAGATAATATCTATATATTTACATATATAAGAGTAATATAATACATATCTCTAGTTACCCATTATGTCCCCACTTACCTATATTCCCCTTTATGCTAACATTCAAATTTCTTAAACACATTACACATTAATATGACCATTTACATAATCAAATAACTACACCCAACTTATATATATCAACATAACTTGTTAATTTGAGTGTCACCATAAAATCAATAAAAATTAAACTATGATTTCAAACCCACTTGTTTTACATCTTTAGTTTTCTCTTTAAAAAAAAAAACTAAAACTACTTAATTATTCCTACTTGCTTTCATTTCCATCTAAGCACCTAGACTAGGGATCTTAGCCTTTATCATTATAGTACTATAGCTATCATGTCACTCAATTCTATGCAACCTAGCCCTTCTTTCTCTTTTCAAGCGCATGCTTTATGGTGAACTTTGTATAAGGCAGATTTTGTTTTAAAACATAGCACAATAAAGTTTATAAGTTTCCTCCTTTGCCACTTGAGAGCCTAAATGGGTGGAGATAGTTTGGGAAAGGATGGGAGGAGGTTTCCTTGGAGAGTGAACCTTTAATAACTTTAACCAATTCGATGCCCTTTAGCTAAGCTTTCCATATTACTGATGATCACTGATGACTTTTAAGCTTATGTTTTTTATTTTTTTTATTTTTTTTGTGCTACTCACTGATGACTCTAATATTATACTCAACACGTACTTAACCTGTTATCGAATGACACACATGTTAAATCCTTCTTCTACATGTCCCATCCTAACATAATAAAGATTTCTATGTTAATACTACTATTATTATTATGTAATGAATATCACTATTTCTTTTATTTATCATAGTTACATTTCTTGTACCTATCATCCTTATTACATAACTTTTACTTTAATCATTGAACATTATGATTATTTATTAATATATTCAAATTAATATACTCATTTATAATGCTTAATTATTTGATAATACTATCATCAAATCGTATAGCTTCCTCTTCTAAAAATCATCCCATCTTACTTGAAACACATATATCATTATCCTATTTCTATAAAGTGATGACAATAAATGAAATAGATGTTTGCCATGCAATACATAGTCCTTGTATTCAAATTAATTTCTCCTATTTTGCACCTTAGTCGACATACTTACTTACTCTCCTCTCTCTTGCTTAGTTATTCTCCTTTAGGGTTTAAAATTTTTTTTGTTATATAGTTGTGATCTTATACACTATGTCTTGTTTGGGTGACCGTCCATTTACCCTTGTCATCATAATTTTCATTAGTTCTTATTGACTCGAGTCCCTCCCTCAATTCAACATTGACAAGGCTTATGATGATGATTCCAACATTAATTTATCGAAAAGGTTGATATATTCCATAAATCTCCAAAAATTAATTGAGATTAACATCCAAGATCCCCTTACAAGTTCTCAATTGCTAGCACTTGGCAGTTACGGTATTCTTTTGGTTCCATCTGAATAATAATGATAATAATTATCATATGATTATAAAGAGAAAAAACATAGTAGTGTGTTTTATTTTTTTCCTTGGATAAAATTAGGGCATGACAATGGACCAGAATTAAACTACATAGTGACTGAAAAAAAAAACTATTAGTAGTAGTTTATGCTTTGAACAAATTTCAGCACTACATCACTAGCTATCCCATATTTGTTCATACTAATCATGTAGCAATTAAATATCTCATGAAAAAACCTACTATAATAGGAAGGTTAGCAAGATGGTCTATTGTTGCAAGAATTTGATATAACTATCATTGATAAGCTTGGAAAAGCCAATGTGGTAGCTAATTATTTTTCAAGAATCCACCATGATGAGAATGACACTACTCTGGTAGATGATTCATTTCTAGATGAGAATTTATTTCATATTGTTGTTCAAACTCCATGGTATGTAGATATTGTTAATTACATTGAATCTAATAAAATGCCAAAACATTTTTCTTACAAGGAAAATAAGTTGTTTGTAGAGAAAAGTTTCCATTTCTCTTAGATAGATAATCTCTTGTTTTACATTGGACCTAATCAAGTTATGAGAAGATGTGTGATAGAAGATGAGACACATGACATTCTACATGAATGTCATAATGAACCATGTGGAGGGCACTTTGCAACAAAAAGAATAGCCTTGAAAATTTTAACAACTAGTTACTATTGGCCTACACTTCACAAAGATGCAACCAACTATACACGAAAGTGTGATAACTATCAAAGGATGAGCTGCCCAACAAGAATAGATGAAATGCCTCTCAACCCACAAATGGAATTAACACCATCTGACAAATGGGGCATGGACATCAATGGTCCAATTGATCCTCCATCCAATGCCAAATCATATATTCTTGTGTGCACTAATTACCTAACAAAATGGGTTGAAGTCAAAGCCATGAAGCATGCTTGTGATCATAAAGTTCCCAAATTTATGTATGAAGAAATGTTTACTCTCTATGGTGTACCCAAAGAACTAATCACTAACCAAGGTGTACAATTTACTTCTAATTTGATCTCAAAATTGATGAAACAATATAACATCAGGCACCAAAAATCAAGTCCCTATCACCCTCAAGCTAATGGACAAGTAGAAGTCACAAATTGGGTGATAGAGAACATCCTAACAAAAATAGTTCATTTGCACCGTAAGGATTGGAATAGCAGATTACCAGAAGCTATTTGGGCCTAAAAACAACATGGAAGACAACTACATGATTCACACCATTTAAGCTACTATATAGGAAGGTAGAAATGCTTCCCATTAAATTTGAACATAGAACTTTAAGAATTGCACTAGAGTTGGACATTAAACTTCCTGCAGCATAGAAAGAAAATCTTCTACATCTTAACTCTTTGGATGAAATGCACAAAGTTTCTCTGGAGTGCACTAAAGTTATACAAAAATAAAGAAAACAATGGCATGACTCCCATATTAGTAATAAAAAATTTCAAATTGGTGACTGGGCAATCCTATATGATTCCAAGTTTAAAGATATGCCAGGCAAGTTGTAGACAAGATGGTTAGGTCCATATGAAATTAACCACGTCTTTGAAAATAGAGCCATCCAATTAACCACCATTGATCCAATTCCTTTTAAATTATTAGTAAATTGTCATAGACTCAAGTTATATAAATGACCCCAAACAAAAGAGGACTTCTTGCAGTAGTTTCAATGGTCAAATCCAAATACACACCAGGTAACTCTTCTTGTAGTTGAAGGTGCTAACCTTGTGCTTGCATCTCTTCAACACTAATTTCTTTGTGCATGCCCATAATAAAAAATTTATGCCCACATAAAGTTCCAAAATTCTCCATTTTCTTTCTCATTTCTTATTTTTTCCACTTCATCTCATTTCTTTACCTTCCACCCATCCACCTTCCACATCATCAGTTTCTAATGATTTCAGTAAACACCACAAGTTTGTTGATGGATACTGTCAATGCTGATGTATTTTTCATCACCTTTTGGTATGTACGATGATCAAATATTAGGTATAAGCTTTTCAAATTATTATTCAATTATAGTACACAGATTTTTTTGCTTATATCTAATACTACATTCTTTATATTATGGCGGCATTATGCCAGTTCCATACCCTATACTAAGTCTAACAAGTGTGGACACTTGCCCATATTTCGTAGGGGCCAGGGAAGGTTACTAAAACCCAATGACATTCCTATTTATTCATAAAGATTTTTCCAAATCTTAACACTTTCTTTATTGATGGAGTTCAATTGTCATAAGTATGCAAGTGTCTAGGTGTTGTACCCTTTATTCTTGAATGTTTTTATTGTTAGGCTGTGATGTGACCTATATTTAAATTTCAAGTGATCTAAATCCCATTTTTAGACAATTTTTACATGTACATGATTTATTCTCATTAAAGCCATATTATTACTTATAATGAATCATTATGACATTAATTACTTGTTGAATAAAATGTGAAAATGGGTTCATAAAACAACAACAAAAGAAGCTTGAATTCATAAGGGGGAAATAGTGCAAGCAGTGTAGACAATGAAAGTGTTAAGAAAAAATGGGTGGACACTTGTAGTGACAAGAACTAGTGGAGCATATTGTTTTTCTCTCAGATGTAGACGTAGTGAGGAGATTTAATGTGTTTGGCTAGTTAGGGTATTTCTTATGTTTAACTACATTGGATGAAGGAGCAACCACATAATTCACAAGGACATTTGATGATGGAGAAGCTTTTGTATGGATTTAATAGTGCTTGCTATAGAAGAGAGAATAGAAAAAGTAAGTGGGTTACTAGCAATAGGAGAACATTATCCTAATATGCATGATGCAAGATCAGCCAGGGCTCAATTTGTCATGCCAACCAATCCTTAGTTGGATATTACCAAGCAAGGTTGCAAAAGGATGTCTCTTGTGCCACCATACAATGATTTGGCCATGCACATTATCACGTACCTCACATGTGAAGGAAAATTTTCATATTTACATGTACATCATTTTAAATTGCTCAATTGTATAAGGCATAATTATCCAATAAATGTTCCCAATTTCTTGTACAACATGTTGTGTACTAGTATTGAAGAAACCACAAAGGGGAAGGAAAATTCTATCACCCATCATGCCCTAATTAAATTACTCATAGAAAGATCAATTAGGGATGTCTCTCCCATGTCATGGGTAGAATTTGTCTAAGCTAAAACCCTACAACTTTAGGTTACCCTTAATGAATAGCCTAGTGAAGAGAATGTAGTTCCCATTGATGAACCTATTGATCAGAGCACTCAAAATGATGAAACTAAGAATGCACAAGAAAATGTGTCTTTACCTATTCAAGAAACTCAGAAACCTACCTCTAGCCAAACAAAGAGAAAATGAAAATTGCAAGAAGAAATCTCTATTCCAGTAAGAGAAGAGCCAAACCCTATAGTCATGAGGTAAAAGAGAACTAAGAAGGGTCCTATAGTAGAGACACCAAAAGGAAGAAGTAGGAATAAGGTTGTGATACCAGAAGAAACCCCTATAAGAAGAAGTCCTAGAATGAGAGGAAAAATTTCTAAAGAATCCAATTTATCCAAGCTATCTACTAAAGAATCCCCAGTAAAAATTATTTTTGATAACTCTCCTCCTCACGCTAAAACTACAAACATTCCTAAAAACTCTAATGAGGAATGTAGGATTGAAGTCAATGAAAATCAAAATGATACCCCAGCAGGCCAACTAGGTACTTCAAGCAATAAAGATGATATAGTTCTTAAGCAAGTTTATCCAAACACCAGCCTAGTTCTCTATAAATCAACATGGTTTATTGGTTTTGTAGAATAGTTATGGAGGGAATAGAGAAAGAGGAAAATAAACTATGAAAAAGGCATTGGTTCCATTCTCCTACAGAAACTCCTATTTCAGTTGTTTGGACAACATATGTTTGATGTGGCCTTATGGGAAGAGGAGAGGAAAAAGATGACGAAAGTCATAGCATTCCAAGGTGAATAAATTGCATATTTGAAGGAGCAATTAGCAAATAAAAAACAAAGAATGTATCATGCCCTCAAATTGGTTGATCAAACACTTGCTTCTAGGCCACCACCTTGGATTTATGTTATGCGTTTAAAGGAGCAATTTCTTTTATTCCAAGTTATGCTAACCCTTAAGAATATAAATGCAAAATTTAAATTAACTTAGAAATTCTATGGTTTATACCAGACTCTGCCATCATAGTAGTAGAATTTTCTCTATGAATTATATGTGCACAATTTTATTTTCCCTTCATAAACCTAATGGAATTTTTTACTCTATTTAGGGGATATACATTTAAGGGCTTTGATGTCCTAGATGTATAATGAAAAAAACTATGATAGGCAACTGAATAATTACAAAGACAAGGAGAGAATAGAGCCCTTGCCATTAAGAGTTGAGAGTAGTAAACCAGAAGAAGTTCTTAGGTACTAGTTTAGATTAACTTATGGGGATGAGAACAAGGGAGTAAGGGATAGAATCTTTGCTACTAGAACCAAGGTCTATGCTGATTATGAGATTCTATGGTTTATACTAGACTCTGCCATCCTAGCAATAGAATTTTCTCTACGAATTATATGTGCACAATTTTATTTTCCCTTCATAAACCTAATGGAATTGTTTACTCTATATAGGGGATACACATCTAAGGGCTTTGATGTCCTAGATGCATAATGAAGGAAACTATGATAGGCAACTAAATAATGATAAAGATGAGGAGAGAACAAAGCCCTTACCATTAAGAGCTGAGAGCAGTAAACCAAAAGAAGTTCTTAGGGACTGGTTTAGATTAACTTATGGGGATAAGAACAAGGGAGTAAGGGATAGAATCTTTGCTACTAGAACCAAGGCCTATGCTGATTATGAGAACTTACCCTACTTTTCTTTCTAGAGAGACATGGCTAGTGTTAGAAATAGATGGGCCAGATTACTTGAGACACTTAAAAGGTGAGAGCCACATAATCCCATCAATTTGGAGGCTCCTCTTCATCGAGCTCCAAAGTATATAGAGTTAGGGAAACAAGCTAGACCAGAACTATGGTGCCAACTCACTATGCAACCTCCAATGCTCATGTGCCCTTTATATGACATTAATGCTAACAAACTTAACACGCTATAGGAAGAAAATAGAAGGGAAGTTTGGGAAAGAACATAAGGATTCTATTATACCTTCAAGAGCAATAGGAAAGGAAGGACTAAAGTTGGGGAATTCAAGTCATTAGCTAGGAAATGCAATGCTTGAGGACAAGCATTAATTTACCATGGGGAAAATGATGAGGCTAATTATTGCCTCTATTTTATGATAGTTTTGAACACTTTGTTAACACTTTATTTTACTTTATCAAGACATTTTTGAACTTATGGTTACCTAAATCAATGATTAACTTATGGGTAGATAGTATGTCATCTTTTGCCAATATTATATATATATATATATTGCAATATTTCATATAATCATCAGAATATGTGTCCTAATATTTGAATTTAATTTGATAATGCTTATTTGCAAATATCTCTACATTATAACTAACTTGTTAGCAATGAAGCTGAAGATGATTGGAAGAATTCAAGATGAACAATGAAGATAGTCAATAGCATTCAACGAGAAAGACATTGATGTTTAGCCACGATGGAAAAGTTATAATGGTACCATAGGACACAACTACAAGTATGGAGGAGCTATGAAGACTTGTTATATTCTCTACATATATTATTATGTCAAAGTGGTTGTCTAGACTTTATTATTCCTGCCTTGAGCCATTATCTTTTATTCCCACCTTGAGTTGTTATCTTTCCTTCTTTCTCTCCTACAAATTTATAGCTAGTTTTTTTTCTTTTCTATTTCAAAATAAATGTTGATCTTCTATTTATAGAGATTAGACCAATTGTGTTAGCGTTAGAAGAAGAAATTTTATGACAAGAACCTATTAACTCTTGCAGTGAGTTGTTTTTACAGTTCTATGTATTGTTCCCATGTAGTGAATTTCTAAAACATAATGAAGTAGTTGTTGGCTTACACTCTATGCTAGTAGATTAGCAGAAGCCAACCAAGGGGGCCCACTTGGGAGGTGGATTAGATTAGAGTAGTGTAGATTTGGTTTTTTAAGCATGCTTAGTTTTGCAAAGTAGAAGTTGTAAGTTCCTTCCTATAGCATCATACTTTGTGAATGTTCCTATAGCATTTATGAGAATAGTTATAGTAAAAAAAATGATTTGGGATATATGTTAACATCTCATTACATTTCTAGTGTTTTTTCTAGTAAAGAGTTAAGTGTGTTAGTTTCCTGCAGCACTAGTGTAGGTTCTTTCCTTACATTTTATTTTCCTATAGCATAAGCATAATGACTCATTAAGAGACCTAGTGCACATACTATGCTGACCATTTCAAGTATACATCCCTAGGTTGACAAGATTAAATGCACCTCATGGTGGGAAAAAATAATCCTTACATTGAATACACTATTCCTAAGCATGGCCTTGAGCATGATTACTATACACCTATTGTGAGGTAGATGATTCCTCAATAGAGTCACTATTTTGTTGGTGTTTTGAAATGTCAATGTTTCAAATTAACCCAATGAGAGAAAGATACATCTAGGAGCATCTACTTCCCATTTGAAATATATCCTTTCAAGCATTAGGTGAACTATAAGGCTAGACCCTCATTCTACTTTAGGCTCTACAAAACCTAGGTAGGTGTACCTATAGATTTTTCATATGGTACTAGTATTCAAAGCATAGACTAAATCTAAACAAAGAAAATTCAAACCTTATATCTTCTACACTTATGACAAGATCATATACATGAAATAGCTAATGACATGACCTAATAAATTGATAAGCTAAGTGAGGGAATCCTTTCATATCTTAAATGAAAAGGGAAATGAATGAAATTAAAATTGATTTCAACAAATCCCCAAATATGCAATAGCAAGAACAATTTGAACTTGTAGCTAATTAGTGCCTTATCTATTGGGCAGTTCCATAAATCACACACATACATCTATTATACTAGTGACATATTCCATACATCAAGATAATAGATCTATGTTATCACTTTTGTGAATCAAGCATTGGTGTTCATAAAGACCTCATTCTCATGAAGTATCCTTCTTGAATAACCAACAACTCTGTCAAATACATCAAGCATTTACTTGGCTCTTCATTTCAATGGCAAAACATAATAGACATACAACCTTAAGGGGATGCAAAAGGGTCTAAGTTCTTTGTTCCTAAACCTTAAAGAAATATAGATTATATAGAGGGGACATGAGAATTAGAATGAAACTTAGAATATTTTTCTCATTTGTATTCATTTCTTTGAAACTAACATTCAAGATGCATGTAAATAACTCTTGAAACCACTAATTAAATCAGAACTATTTATATCAGTTTTATTCCCCAATGTTCATATGAGAGAAATATTCTAGAGAATGTGGTAGATTCATAGCTATAGACCCAACAATTTGGTCTCATAGAGAAACTAGAACCAATATGTTATCACATTAATAAAAAACATATCAAAAACTAGAACCCTTGTCTCACAATACTAAGAAGAAACTCAAGATTGGAATTGTACAATGGATGCAAAAGAAAGAGATATAGGAAAAGAATGAAATCATGGATCTAATCTAGAAGTTACATGTGTCCACTTGAATCTTCATTCCCTACTATTGCAAAATGTCTCTAATCTTTTTACAACTGAAATCTGATATGATTCTCATCATTACCTGTAATAAACTTGGAAATATCTCTTCTAACTGATGAATACCCTTTTTTTGATAAAATATCTAAAATGCATCTAAAAAATTGATAATCCATCCATTGAAATGGCTTGGAGGTGACAAAATCTACCCCTAACTACATTCATACTACCTCTAATGTTCATCCAGTTCACCATTTCATTAGAAATCAAATCTAAACTACCCTAATTGAATGAAACAAAAAATGGATCCATGAGACAAAAATTTGAATGACATAAACCATTGGCTCCCTGTGTGAAAAAAAACTCCAAAAATTGAAAGTTTGTTCTCCCTCGGTTTCGAAAAAATATAATAGTGTTATATTTCCTTACCAAAAATGCCCATAATCTCAAAATGAAAAACATGCTCCTAGCAAGGGTCTTAGATTTGCATCTCATTTTAAATTATGCAAAAATTGATTAATCCTAAAGTCAAAACTCTATATTAAATCAAAATTTATCTAAAGACCTACACATTCAAAAGTAAGAAAATAATTTAAAATTATTATTTTATGAATTTCTATTTTTTCCCTCCATAATTTTCTCCTAATCAAATTGAGTTTGACTTTCATATGACATGTGTCACACTGTGATTTATCCATCTTCTTCCCTATTAGCTATTTTATTAGGACTGCTTCCACCTAGGTTTCATGTGGTACCAGCCTATATGTGTATGAAGTACCATGTCTGACAAGGCCCTCTACCACATGTCATCTTGTGATTGGATCACCATGTCGCATGACACCTCATCACCTCACCATGTCATTGTGACATAGCAATGTCACAACACATGCCACCTCTAGCCATTTCATTACCATGTCATCTTTTTACACATCACTAACCCTACCACATGGTAGCTTGTTGCTATCATGTTATCCTTGTTAGGGACTACCATGTCACTAGCAATATAGCGACCTTGTGCCATGTGTCACTCCATCCTAATGTGGCCACCTCTAAATTTGTACCAAGTTTGGAGGGTCCTAAAAACATGTCAGTTCATGACTCATCTAGAATTCCACACCAGCATGCCATGTCATTGTGTGTGGGCATTCAAAATTTCATCATATTTCCTCCAATTGACCATGTGGGATCCTTATGCACAACTTCTTCTCTTGTCCAAAGGTATGAAACCTTTGACATAAAGATAATTTACTCTCTAGCATAAAAACAAATAAAATTGTTCACACACAATGAATGTGGGACAAATGCACCCTCATATTTCCTTTTGCAAGAAATAAAAACAACTCTTTATAGGTTTTCCACATTTAGATATCATGCCTTCAATCTGAATCAATCACCAGATAGGCTTCACATCTTCAACATTGATTCCAAATGTGTTTGCCAAGAGCATTCATCATTCTACTCTTCTTATTTCCCAAACATCTCCTTGTGATAGGCCACGAGTTGCCTCAATAACTTAGACACCTATGAAAGTTTCTTACAAAGTAGAATCCTCCATAAATTGCCTTGATGCAAGATTTAGCTACGTTCTGCCTTCTTCAATTTTGGGTCTCCTAATCCATAGTTACAAACTGGATCTTTTCACTAGGGCTTGGCTTCTAAACTATATATTCTAGATTGTTCAACGAGCATTGTTGATGATTTATTTGTGACATGGTGCATATAGTGTTTTCATGGGGAAGACTAATAATGTTTGAATCACCTTCATCCCAATTGCCAATACTTCTATCTGGCTCATGCTTCTCTGTACACTTTTAATCTACAAGTCCCTCTAACTTGGGTATAGTGGTGACTAAATAGAGCACTTAACAAGGGGCTAGATTTTTGGCTTACTTCCACTCTCACAATTCATCTTATGTTCCTTTATCATTTAATACAACACTTGCTCAAAATATCCATGTATGGGAAATCATCATAAGGAGTGGGCATCCCATTGTTCCTAACATCTAGGCTTCCTTAACGTATACCATTCATTGCAAATGAAATAAAATCTCATAAGGAAGTCATAGAGTCCATGGCAAGCATTAACATGTTCTACAGCTACCAAGTATCCATTATCAAAGATTTTATCAATAGATCCCATAGCAATTTTCCCAATGGAAGCACTAGGATTTACTCCATACATATCAGAGGGACTAGTCTTGGTTTTCTTTCTTGACTAATCTTGATTAACTTGAGGATTTTATGAAATTATTTAGTTATTCGATCTCCTGGAAGGAAAAGGAGTAGGCAATGGACTAGGAGGGAAAGAAAGTTTTCCTCGTGCTCCAAAATAATAAACTTGTTCAAAATGGTAAAGGAGATCTCCCTAAATGTTTTGAAATATATATGAAGGATTTACAATTTGACCTAGGGAATTTTATAGAAATTACTACTTTTTTCCACCTTCTCTCCTTGATAACTTTCTCAAGTCCTCTACATGCAGTGACTTTCCTATACAATGAAAGATAGTTTAAATCTGTGCAGTGTATATTAGGTACTCCTTTCTCAGTGACTTCCAATTGCTCCTCCCTTTGGCACCCCAAGCACTTTTTTTAATTACTTAAAACTAGGACTCCATTAAGATTAAGTCACATTTTCAATTCAATAATGTTAATGGCATGTACTTGCACTAAAAAGCCATATCTTGATCATAGGAGTAGGGTCACATGGTGGCCCAACAAACAAAAAATATTTTCAAACAACTAAGACCTCAAAATGAATCAATGAGCATCCAAAATTGATTATAATAGAATTCAACTCTTATTACATCACTAAAGTATCAATTAAAACCAATTTTACCATTGATCTGCAAACTACCAATTTCATGCTAATATGTCCTCTAACTAGCCTTACAAACTAACAAAAACACCTGATTGGGCTTTGAAACTAGTCACACTGATTCATTCTTTAGAATATTTTTATCCTAGAAAATATTATTCCATGATGAATTTGGGTTCAAAAGATATTGACTATGAAAGTTTCTCATTTAAAACTGTATGCAAGAAAACATGTCAGAAAACCATAAATCGCATTCAATTTTGGCAATGGAAATAGGTCAAACTAACACTAGGGGCAACAAAAACTAGGGCATTGGTTCATTATCATGAGGATAGTATAAATATATGATTTTTTCTCATGGAAAATAATAGGGTGCATTTGGTGAGTGTTCAAAGTGAGCTACTTGGATTTGCAAAACTAGGAATAGTGGTAGAAAATTGATTTTTGCAAACAAAATGGACCTGGGAAAGTGTGTAGACAGATTTGTCAACATAGTAAATCTAGCACACTTAAAGAATTTTTAGAGTAGAGCACAAAAATAAAATCCATTTTATCTCACCTATCACAAATTATGAGTTATGACATCTTGAATAGGGGTACCAATCAATTTGTATTTCTTGACACCAATAAAACTTTACGAATTGCATATGGAATCACGTTCAAAAACTAATCAAACAGAGTCATCATAAGCTCAAATTTGAAAAATAACAAGTCCTTGACTTCTAGAATGTAATTCAAAAGTAATTTTATCATTTTTTTCAAGTGGTTCAGCAATTCAAATAGGGTCTCCCAAAATTCTAAATAATTTACATCAGCACAACAACAATAAACAACCGATTTTGAGTGAATCAGAACCTAGTGGAAATATGTCAAAATGACTTGAAATATGAAACATAGGCTCTTTGATATATTTACTAATAATTCCCATAGTGGTGAGTCATGAAAAATTACTGGTTGCGATATATTCAAATGAAAACTAGGCCTCCTCTCCCTATTTGACACTAAAGCAAAAATGTAGATTTGGACATTGCTCAAAACTAGAATTTCATAGAATGACTTGGAAAGGTAATTTATCTTTATGGGACATGTGAGTATGCTGAATTAATGGTGTTAGAAACATTAAACACCTCTTATGCCTCAAATGGATAGCTAGGTACACATGCATTAAATACACTCATAATGCTCAAAATCTTAGAATGGTACTCAAATCTAGAAGGAAAATTTTAATCTCAACAATGAATCTATCTAGGGAGGCATGTCCCTTATGCGCATGGAAAGGATTTCAAAATCACTAAAAGAAGTAGACCACACACTTTTCAATGAAACTTTTGTCAAACAACTTTATTGAAACAAGGAAATCTACTCCTAAACTGTACGAATGATGGTCCTGGGCCATCAAACTTCAACAAAAACTTTTACCTTTATCATAGATCTAATTTTCATCTTCACTTTCATGAGGTAAGCTCAAAACATCTCTTCTCTTATTTTTACCAAGTAGATTAGCATCTTGAATCAAATCACTTGGAAAAATGGAATAACTTCCTTCATTCTCATAGTGCATATATAAATCACCATTAACTTCTACACCATGCTCACCATGAGAATACAAGTCAGCATGCTCATGTAAACTAGAATCAATCTGAAAACTATCATTTGCGTATGACTGCTACATGCTATTAACCAAAAACATGAATGATTCATATTCTTCTTTGTTCAAAAAGTTGCATGTGTCAAAATTTTGCAACTCACCTTGTGTAACTATTTGTAAGGAGTACATGAAATCTGATTTCTCTACTTCATTTGTAGTCCTAATACTCATCAAATCAAATTTTGTATTAGTTTAAACTCCTTCACATTCAACAACTGATTAGTCACCAAGTACAAAAAATTATCTTGAAAGTGTTGATCTAAACTATGTTGATCATAATCATTATCTTCAATTAACAAACTATTAGAATGAACCTTGAACTTATCACTATAAGATTTATTAGAACATAAAGAAAATCCATAATCAGATTGACAATTTTCACTATTTTCCTCTTCATCTCACAGAATATCAAAATATATTGTAGTAACACCATCATGATAAGAATCTGAAATAGTGTGAGATTTCCCTTCACTAACATCCCCTACATCTAGTAAGTCATCATGTGCAAATACATTTGACGTACTATCATATACACCTCCAAAATATGACAAAGATTATTTGTATTCTATATCTCTTTCCACATCAAAATTTGGGGTAGTAAATTGACTGGATGAAAAAATGTTATGGGGGAAATATGAGCATCCTTAGAAACAATTACATGTTTTTCAAAATCATGAGCTAACAAAGATGAAATTTAATCAAGGCTTAAGAAGATTTCATCACAAATCTTCTCTTGGCTATGATTATCATCTAGGTGACATGAAGAACTTACAATAGAAAAATCATTAGTATAACAATTTGGAACATCAAAATTATTACAACATTTATTCTCATTGTGGCAAGAACTACCCTCACTACTATTATAAATTCCTCAACTTCATTTTCATTGTAACAAGGTTCAGTTTCACTATCATATACATATTCCTTATGCTGACTACAATCATCTGATTCATAACCTTGCTATTGTAGAAAATTCTTCCTGCTATATTGAATCTTTTTCAAATTCTCAAGGTTTGTCTATCATACAGATTTTGAAAATGCAATTTATACTAGCTATTCCAATACTTTTAACAATGAATTTCTTCATAGACTCCCCAAAAAAGTCCCCATTTTTTTGGTGACTTAGATGGGCAAAACCATACTAAAATCTAGGACTAAGATATTCAATTTACACTAGAGATTGTTGTCCTTTTAACAAGTCTTTTTTTTTTCCATCATCTCCCTAGAAGACTCAAAATTTTTTTGGTGTTTTGAAATGTCATGGTTTCAAATTACCCCAATGAGAGCAAGATACATCCAGGGGCATCTACTTCCCATCTGCAACATATACTTTCAAACACTAGGCCAACTATAAGGCTAGACCCTTCGTCTACTTTAGGCTCCATAAAACCTAGTCGGGTGTACCTATAGATTCTTCATATGGTACTAGCATTCAAAGCTTAGATTGAATCTAAAAAAAGTAGATTAAAACATTATATCTTCTACACTTATGAGAAGATCATATACATGAAATATATAATAACATGACCTAATAAATTGATAAGCTAAGTGAGGGCATCCTTTTAGATCTAAAATAGAAAGGAAAATAGATGATTGATTAAGATTAATTTCAATAAATCCCCAAATACACAAGAGTAAGAACAAGTTGATCTTCTAGCTGATTAGTGCCTTATCTATTGGGCAGTTCCACAAATGACACACATACATCTATGATACTAGTGACATATTCCATATATCAAGATATTAGATCTATCTTTCCACTTTGTGAATCAAACGTCAGTGTTCATAAAGACCTCATTCTTATGTAGTATCCTTCTCAAATAACTAGGAACCCTATCAAATACATCAAGTATTTAGTTGGGTCTTCATTCCTATTGGGACTCAAAATTAAAGCCCCAATTTTGAGTACCATTAAGAAAATTAAGCCATATAAATGCTTTTAAATGCATGTGTACCTGGCTATACTTCTGAAGCCTAAGATGTGTTTAATGCTTCTAACACCTTGTATTTAGTGTATCCACATATTTCATGATGATAAACTGCCATTCTGAGCTATTTCATGAAGTCTTGTTTTGAGCATTTGTCAAATCTACATTTTTGCTAAGTGTCAAATAGCGATAGGAGGTTGTGTTTGCAATTGAATATCTCATACCCATAAATGTTTCATGAATCATCACTTTGGGAGTGTTTAGTGTCCATACAAAAGAGCCTATTTTTCAGATGTTGAGTCATTTCAAATTTGTTTAACTAGGCTTTGAATCCCTCAAAGTTGGTCATTTATTGTTGTCATGCTGGTGTAAATCATTCAAAATTCTGGAAAGGCCCTGTTTGGCTTGTTATAGCTTTAACCCTATTGACTAAATTGACAAAATTCCTTCTATGTTGCATTTGGAGGTTAGAGACTTGCTAAATTTCAAGTTTGAACTTATGAAAAATCTATTTGATCAGTTTTCTAACATGATGCCAAATGGAATTTCTAACTTTTAACTAGTGTCAAGAGATGCAGATTTGTCTGAACCCCTATTCATGATGTCATATCTCAAAATCCATGATAGGTGAGATCAAATGGATTATAATACTATGTTATAATCTAAAAATACTTTAAGTATGCCAATTTTCAAATCTTAACAAATCTATTTGCACATTTTCCCAAGTGAATTCCATTTGCAAAAAATGTTTTTCTGTCAGTGTTTCTAGTCTGCAGATTGTAAATAGTCCACTTTGAGCTAGACTTGTACTCTCCTCATGATAGTGAAACAACACCCCAGTTTTTGTGCCTCCAAATATTAGTATGCCCCCAGTTTTTGAAGCCAAATTCGAATGTGATTTAGTGTTTCCTAACATGTTTTCTTGTAGGCAGTTCTGAAAGGGCAACTTCAACAATCAATATCTTTTGACTATGAATTCATCATGAGACGAGATTTGATAGGCTAAGAGATTGCTAAACAAAGAATCATTGTGTTTTATTTCAAAGCCCAATCAAAGGTTCAGATAAGGTTTTAAGACTAGTAAAAGGACCTCCTGACACAAAATTTATTGTTTGCAAAAGAGAGTTAAAATGAGTTTAATTTGATTATTTAGTGGTCAAATTTGTTTCAAATTAGTGTTGGATGGTGAATGGTCAAAAATATAGTTCAGAACTTTGGAAAAAAATAAAAATTAGCTAGACCCACTTTGGGGTCTAACTAATTGCTTCGTAATGACGCACTGATTTGAAATCATAAGAGTGTTACTATCTGATAAAAAGAGGATTCATTCCCAATGTGTGATTTGCTAAGATTTTAGAAATCTAAAATTTTTATTGATCAAACAGGATGGAGTAAAATTAATGATCAAGATTACATATTAGAGAAGCATCTGGTGAGTTAAATTTACCTTAAAACACCTTGGAATTCATAAACTCACTATGAATTGAGTCTTGCATTGGTTGTGAATCAATTTCTAGATTAAGTTATGGAACTTTTTGTTGCATCAAATGTTAAGGGAAAGCTTTAGATAACATTGTGGGATTCAAGTTATAATTTTTTTGCCTTAACTCTACAAGGTTGTGGATGTATGGAATGTGTGGAGATTCCTCTTAAATGATTGGAGTCTTTTTATTTTAATAAGGATTCCAAACTAATATATTTCCTAAGTTATAGAAATGAAGAGAATGAGAGACTTAGAAGGCATGTGTATGTCTTACACAAGACAAAGGCTATATCCTAAGTTGCCAATTTGTGAGAAAATGGCCGCAAGTTACATGAAGTTATGAAACCACAAATAGTGTTAAATGCAAAGGTTGGGAACATAACACCTCTAAATGCAAGGATATTTAGCCTATGCCAATCACAAAAGCTCACACTATAACTCTAAATTGTTAATAATTGATAATATCCAACTTCCTCCAACATTTCTCTCCAGGTTTGACTTGATCTACCTAGTGCTTGACAAACCTGATGGACAACTAGATGGGTGCCTTGCAAGGCATCTAATTGTATTCCATGATGATGAGCAAATATTGAGATGTATGTAATGCATGCAAGGATTAATGTGAGTTACAATAAAAAATGACATCTTCCTTGTTACGAGCATATTACTTGATATGGCTGAAGCTATTTTATAGGACAATGTTTTTAGATGAGGGTGCCCTATTTCCAAAGAAAAGGGCAGAGGAAATCTCTTGTGAAGGGAACATGATACTTTTTGAGAAGACCATACTAGGCAATCCACAAAATGTGCAAGCACAAGCAATTGTAGCCCATAGTACGAGGAAAGGAAGGATGTGAAACATGCTATTAAAGCATAGAATGGAAAACAAATACAAAGAAGTTCCATGCTATGAAGAGAGGTGGCATATGGAGAGGCACAATAGTATTGGACGAAGCTACACTAAATAATGTAGAGCCCCACATGGAGTAAGAGAGGATATTTAGTGCTAGGAAGAAGGCTCATGCTACTCAAATACAAGTATCCCAAGCAAAGGAGAAGTGTAATGCCCCACCAAGGGATCCAAAAAAATAACATAAAATTTCACTAAGTTTGGTAGCATTTTTTTTTTGAAACATGAAAGTTAAACCATTCACAACATACACATAGTAATGGAAGCAATAACAACATTCAACTTGAAAGTATACACAACATACGTAACAAGTTACATTCCTTAAGGATCCCTTAATGTTGAATCACATTTAAATTAACTAATATTTATTCCATCTAATACCACATCCACATGCAATAATAATGAAAAGTCCAATGTTCTTAAAATGATATACTTTTGTTCCAAACGTCCCTTAATAAATTACATTTTAAAATGCTCAAGCATCCACTGTACATGCCACAGGGTATGAAAAACATAAAAGAATATATATGTATGAAATAAAGTACATAATCCTATTATAATCCATGATGCAAGTGCAATAAAGTAAATGAAACCATATTCCATAGATGATACATCCATCATCATAAAAGATATAACTTCCATCGTAAAAGATAACCATACATCATAAACACAACTAACTAAGTGCATAGTTCCTCCAAACTATAAATAGCATCATTAGACCATCATGGCCCCTAGCCATCCCTCCATGTGTAACATCCCAAATCAGTGAAGAGATCGTCAATATTATCATAGTAGAAATGTTACTCCTAAACATACTACATCATATGGAGAAAGAAATCTAACATGCTACAACATTTGCATAAGAAATCTAATCATGCAAAATAAAGCATAAGATAAGAAAATAACATCATCTCTCATATGTTAATCATCAATATAAGGATACGTATCCTCCATCATAACAAAGAATAGAATGAAGATAGATGCCAACAAAGCATGCTTTAGCCATGGTGTCTCAAACGGATCTCAAATGGTAAGAGTGAATAAGCACTACCACCCAACTGCATGGAACCTAAATGGTCCACTCCCACTGCACTGAGGAGATAATCTCAAGTCCCAAATAGATAATCATATCACATAGCACAAGTACTTTCTAAATCCAGGAATCTTAAAAGTATACTAACTCAAGGGTTCCAACATAAACTAACATCTAATCCTAGAGGCACACAAGACATGTAGGAACCTACTATGTAAGTGGGAAAGTGTCATCACATGGATCACACTAGAGTTACCATGGTAGTCTCTTAGTAGACCCCGGCCCCCTAGCAATCCATATCTAGCCACTAGTATCCTCTTGTACTAATGAGGCATACTATGAAATGCAAGGTCACAACCAATTGCTCTCTCTACTCCCATCCTAGTCTATACTAGCACTCAAGGCATGGGCAAGAACAAGCAATTATCTTGTCAGGTTCATTTAAGTCAGTATTAGGTGTAATATTTTCACTTAATAAACAACTAACAATGAGTTACCTTAGTAGCCTCTTAGGGCCCCGACCCCCATTGCAAGCCACTTCCCAACACTACAAGTACATAACCTACCCTAGGCTCATGGAATCATAAATCATAAAATCACCATAGTCCTATACAAGTGACTAGAAAAATACCAAAAGACAATCCACAATAAGTGCATCAAATCTCCATGAGCAACAGAAAAGCATCCATTGATGATCATGACCATCATAGTTCTCTATTGGCAACTAAAGGTATCAATGATAATCACAATATCCATTGGTTCTCAACAAACAACCAAAAAGACATATCAAGCAAATAATACTAATTGAAGACTCAAAAATGGTCGAGTCAAAACATGTCACAATATGACATCATCAAGACCAAATAAACACTTCAGTCCCATCAAGGTGACTAGAAAGTAATCCAAATACAACTGATCGATAACTCATAAATGGTTACATAAATAACATCTTACACAAGAAGATTGGAAACAATATCAATCAGTAAACCACACACACCATAGAGCATGCCATCTAATAACCATGGTTGGGTTCAAAAGAATTGAAATCAACAAACATCATCATGACATCACAATCATAACCCCCAAGCCTCTAGTAGACTTCTTATAATTGGTCAACAATCTAGTCAATCCAAAAACCCCAAAATAGATAGCATAGAGAAAACACAAAATGCGAGGACATGTTTTGGTTTGTAAAAATCACATAATTGAATTAAGTGTGGGGTTCCAGTACTCATTTCGGATTTAGATATCAAGTGAGGGAATGTTTATAATTTTTTCTCTAACCCATGTATTTGTTTGATAGATCAAATATTCCCTCCCCATAACTCTTTTTAAACAATTTTCTAAAGTGTCCAAAGGATATATATGTTTTTAACATTAACCCCCATCATGTTTCAATATGATACTTTTAAAAAAAGATACTATGAGTAAATGTAAATTCTCCCTCATGATTTTCCTATCCTAATTCTAACACAATTAAAATTTAATTAAATCTAATTAAATTGAATTTATGTTAATAAATACCATTTAAATGCATTATGATTAATTTAAACAAAAGAAAACTATTATTAAAAAAAAATTCTTATACAATAATAACATATATGTTTTTAATAAAACATATATGTTATTGACAACATATATTAACATAATCTAATAATAATATACATATATTAACATATATTAACATATATTAACATATAATAATGTTGATAACATATAATATACTTATATTAACATATCATAACAGTTTTATTTTTTTTAAATAACGAATCACCCACCTATTGAGGGTATGTAGTACCCTGCTGTCACAGGCCTTGTGGCGATAGTGGGTACATAGTACCCCCTATTGTCATAGTACCTATGACAGTAGGTACCTACAATCTGCAGGTATGTGGGGCACAGGTTCATCCCTCCCACTTGCTTTTATTTTTTATTTTTTTATTTTTAAACATTTTTTTAATAAACATTGCAAGATGTATTTTGTATAAATAATTTCGCTTGCAAAATGTAATTTGACTCATACATATATCTAAAGAAAACATTTTCAATTAAATGCTAACAATATATTTCATTTTAATATTGACAGTAACATATGATAGAATTTTCAAAGCTAACATATATATATATATATAATTTTTTTTTCCCAAAATGTTTTCAATAATGCCTCCAAATATACACATAATTTTTAAACAAAAAGGCTTTTCCAATTTATTTGTAAAAAATTTCCCTATAATGATTTTTCTTTAGATTTTCCTATTTAATTCATCTTATAGGTTTGTCTATAAGCATTTAAACCCTACTCCCATATATTCCTCAGATCTATGCATGTGGGGTTTCTCATATAGAAATTTAAATATTCATGAAAAGATTGCATATAACTAGAACATTCATGCATAGAATCCTCAAAAAGTATTCAGGAAACATGAAGAAGACAGGAAGTGAAAGAAGCAAAAATAACATTTGTAGAATCACAAGTGTCTACTTGGACACTGATGCTAATTCACTTCTCCTCAGAATCTACAGAGCAAGCTCCTTCCTTCTGAGATGTTTGTGGATCCACCCAAACATGCTCTTCGAGCTTCTAGGAATGCATGAATATAAGGATCTCTCAGGAAGCACCTAGAATATCTCTAGAAACAACTAGAAGATAAGATAAGCATTGACAACTAAGAACGAGCCTATTCCAACCTTCTAGATGAGTCACAAGGTTGTAGACACCATGTGCTTAATTTGTGTGCTAGCTCCTATGTTGTAGATACACATGTAATCAAGAGGCGTGCTTACTCCTAGATAGACTTATGACTTTTATTTTAGTTCTCTTATTATTATTATTATTATTATTATTATTTATTATTTTATTATTATTTTTATTATTATTATTTTTTAATTTCTTTTATTTAATTCTCTTACTCAATTAATTTCCCACTTAATTAATTAAAATCAAAATATCATAATATCATAATATTATATTAATTTTTCCAAATTAATTTTATCTTTTAATTTTAGACTTAATTAATAGAAAATTCACCAAAAGACCTGCAAAATAAAATATGAAAACACATCATAGCACAATCCGTAATAAATTAGTCTAAGGGGTTAAAATCACAAATTGCATCATCCGATGCATTTGGTAGGTAAAACATCTTAGATACTTGTCCTACCTTTCTAGGAAAAATGGTTTAAAGGTCTAGGATTTGGACTTGAGAATTTATCTCCACTCTCTTACCATTGAGATAGTGCAATAGGGTACGCTCATCTTATAAAATTTAGGAAAGTCAATACTCAGTACCTACAAACTGCATAAAATCCATGCATGTACATACTATATATATATGCTAATCTAAACAGGCAATGGCAGGAAGTGGTACATCATGTAGATCCCAACTAGCAGTTGACTATGACTCCCTTCCTTAACCACATCAGAAACACCATATGTAAAGAGAAAAAACATGCACCCCATACACATGCAAGTATGGGGTAAGTACCCATAAGAAAACACATGTGATATTAAACCATCTAACTAATCATCATCAATAATAAAAAATAATGTAATAATCATCATGTATACATGAAATGTAGAGTCTAAGTAATCTCATCATATATCACTAAATCCATGGCACAATATTTGATAGTTTCAAAACAATGCTACTAACCATCAACATAAAACTGGCCTAATAGATTTCAGCCATAATAGCAACAATGTATCTAGAAAAATGTAAATGAGGGCAGGCACTACCTCCACCCACCTTAGGATTAGGCTTATTCCTAGAAGCCTACAAACAAGTAGGGATATAAATCTTGTGATCTAGCTGCATCCTCACATGTAGCTGAAGAGTCATAAGTAGGGACACATTGGACCCTTACTTGCTCTATGGTTTGACCCCTAAGGTTCAACTCCTACCACTCTAGAATACAAATCGGCTCCAATGCCAGCTACCCATCCTCTACCTACAACACATTCCAATCAAGAACATATGCTACATCAGGGATATACTTCCTAAGTACTGAAACATGGAAAACATTGTGAATGCGAGCTAGGCTGGGTGGTAAAGCGAGGTGATAAGCAACTGGGCCAGTCCTTTCAAGAATCTCAAATGGTCCCACAAAGTAAGGTGCTAGCTTTGAACCCTTTTCATAATAGATCAAAATCTTACATGGATGCAATCTCAAGAATACCTTGTCCCCCATAGCAAACTACTTATCTATCCTATGTGCATCAACATACTTTTTCTACCTATCCTATGTCGTAGTCAAGTGCTCACAGATACACATTACGTGTTGCTCCATATCACGAAGCATCTTATTACCAAATAGGATGTGATCCTCAAGACTATCCCAACTCAAAGGTAAACAACAAGGACATCCATATAAAGCCTGGAATGGTGCTATGCCAATAGCACTGTGATACCTGTTGTTGTAAGAAAACTCCACTAGGTAGAGATAGTCCTCCCAATGTGTCTACCTATCCATCACATACATCCTTGACATATCTTCTAGAACTTGATTCATCCTCTCTATCTAACCATCTATCTCTAGGTGATATGTTGAACTGAAATTCAATTTCACTCCAAGCTCATGCTGCAACGATGTCCAGAATGTAGATGTGAATACAAGATCCCTATCCAAAATAATCTTTCAGGGAATACCATGTAGTCTCATGATGTCACGCATGAAGACATTAGCTATAGAAGCTACTATATAGGAAGACATAATTGGTGAAAAATGTGCCACCTTAGTCAACTGATCAATGGTGACCATGATAGCATCATGACGATGAGCAGTCATAGGTAGTCCTACTATTAAGTCCATAGAGATAATGTCCCACTCCCATGAAGGAATGAGATTTGGTTGCAAGAGTCTTGCCAGATGTTGGTGTTTTGCCTTGACTCTCTGACACTCAAGACACCTAGCCACATAATTAGAAATTTCATGCTTTATCCTACACTAATAGAATAAACATTACAAATTAGCATGCATATTCTTAACACCTGGATGTGCCAAGTAAGGTTCATGACGGGCTTCTACTAGGATCAAAGTGTGAAGCTCATCTAGTAGTGGCACATAAATCCTTCCTAAATGTCTCAAAAGACTATCTGACTCTAGGACATAGCTTGAAAACTTACCCTCCAAAAGTCTTCCTGAATCTATTTCTCTGCACACTTCCTAGTACCAAGAATATGTAGGAAGTGCCTAAAGAATCTGACTCTTCAAATCAACACTAAGAGTCATAGATGATATGACATGTCTCCTACGACTCAAAGCATCTGCCACCACATTCTCCTTTCCTTGAATGTACTTTACTTTGAATCATACTCACATAGAAATTCCATCCATCACCTCTGGCGAGCATTTAGATTAGGTTGAGTGAAACTGTACTAAAGACTGCGATGATCACTATGTAGCTCAAATCTATGCCCCAACAAGAAATTTCTCCACCTTTTCAAAGAATGAACTACTGTTGCTAGCTCAAGATCATGTGTAGGATAATTTAGCTGGTGATCCTTGTGCTTGCGTGATTCATATGCAATCACTCATCCATTCTGCATCAAAATCACTCCAATCCCTTCAAGGGAAGCATATGTACATACCATGAAATCACCTTCTGAATCAGGTACTGCTAAGATCGGTGCACTAGTCAAAAGCTCCTTGAGCTTTCAAAATGCTTCCTCACAATTCTTTGTCCATATAAACTTCTTTCCTTTCCTTTGAAGGGAAGTGATAGGATGCACTATTCTAGAGAAGTTTTGGACAAATTTGTGATAATAACCAGTAAGATCCATGAAACTACAAATATCTAACACATTAGTTGGTGTAGGCTATTCTACTATTGCCTAGATCTTTGTAGGGTCTACAAAAATACCATCACCTAATATGACGTGCCCTAAATACTAAATCTCTGATTTGAAGAATTCACACTTAGCCACATTAGCATAAAGTTGATTGTCTCTCAAGCACTATAAAACCAATTGCAGGTGTTCCTCATGTTCCTTATGAGTCTTAGAATATATCAATATATTATCAAGAAACACAAGTAAAAACCTGTCAAGATAAGATCAAAATACCCCATTCACCAAACTCATGAAAATTGATGGAGCATTTTTCAACCCAAAAGGTACCACTATAAACTCATAGTATCCATAGTGAGTTCAAAAGGTAGTCTTGTGAATGTCGGCTTCCTTAATGTGAAGCTGGTGGTATCCTAACTTAAGGTTGATCTTGGTGAATACTGTAGCTCCCTTGATCTGATCAAATAAGTCATTGATCCTTGGTAGAGGATACTTGTTCTTTATTGTCACCTTATTTAGCTATTTGTAATCAATACAAAGGTGCAAAGAACCATCTTTCCTTTTCACAAAGAGCACTAAAGCTCCCCATGGTGACACACTAGGTCAAATGCTCCCTTTGACCAAAAGTTCCTCTAGCTAAAGATGCAACTCACCCAATTCCTGTGTAGTCATAGGATAAGGAGCTTTAGAGATAGGCTCCACTCCTAAAATGAGGTCAATACTGAAATTGATGTCCCTTTTTGGGGGGCATGCCCAAAATCTTGCTCAAAAAAACATCTGCATACTCCTGCAAAATTCAGTGATCTAAAGTCTTCCTGATAGGATCTTCTTCATCAAGCTCATTAACCGTAACAAAAAATATCTAACATCCCTTATAGAAAATCTACTTCAATTACATAGTAGAAATCATTCATAGAGATATAGGCCTTGGTATCCCAACAATCTTCACATCCTTCTCTTGGTCATCCTGACACATAATAATCTTCTTCTTGCAGTATATTCTAGCTCTATGAGATCCAAGCTAGTCCATACCTAAAACCACATTGTAGGAACCAAGAGGTATAACCCAAAGGTCAACTGCAGTATCAAATCCTCCAATGCTAAGCCCACACTTATGAACTATGAAATCTGTGGAGACCTTAATGCCTGAGGCTAGTTCCACTTGCCAACCATGATCTTGCTTCACTGCATCTAGCTTACACTTAGCAACTAGAGATGGAGAAATAAAAGAATCTATAGCACTTGAATCAAACAACACTGAAAGAGGTGTACCTCGAATAGCTCTTGTGGTTTCAACCACTATCCCTTGATGGTCTTCCTGATAGTAATCTACCACTACAAACACTTTATGAGCTCTACCTGCATCTCCAACCATAGGCTCTGATGCTGTTGGCCTAGGACTTGAATACTGAGGTACTCACTATGGATAGTGACCTGAAAATGTCCAACCTACCCACATGTAAAACATCTTATACTTCTACTAGATCCTCTCCCTATAGGTGGTGCATTTGATTGCTAGCGGCTATTCCTACTAACAAATGATTGACTACTCTGTGCAAGCTCAGTGTGCTAATTTCATTTATTGTGTCAAGCATTGTAGTTTTTCATGGAGTTAGAACCTCCATGACCACCTTGAGCTTGAGGGTATGATCCCTTCTACTACTATGCTTGCTAAGACTATTGCTGATACTATTTCCCCTTAGAAAAAGGAGGCTTCTTATTTCCACTTGAGTTGTGGTTGCCCTTAGAACCTAATGCTGTAGGCACTCCCACAAAACCTCCTTGTCCTAGGTTGAAACTTTTTTCTACAAGGATGGCTCATCATACCACATCCTTAAGGGTTTTAGCCTTAAATACCTTGACACCCTCAATAATATAGTTGTTCAAACCTCTAATGAAGTGTTGAGTCAATTAAGATGAGTTGTCACTGAATCTTGAAAAGGACATGAGCTCATGGAATTTGTGCTCATACTTTGTTACAGTCATAGAATACTGCCTAAGGTTATGGAACTCATCTACTGTTTGCTACTTCCATTCCTTTGTTAGGAATTTCTTGCGAAAACTCTCTAAGAATAGCTCCCAAGTGACACTATTCATATCTATGCCCAACTTCTTCTCTTCACTTTTTCCACCAAGTGGCCCCAAAATTCTCTAAGTTGGTAATGGAAAATCTCACTTTCACATTATTGTGAAAGTCCTGCATGGCAAAAATCTTGTCAAGGGCAATAAGCCACTGTTTGGCCACATATCCAGAACCCTGCCTATCAAAGGGCTTGACCTTGGATCTCAAAAGTTCCTTCATCTGAGTAGATACAATGGATCTATGTCGATCCTTTTGAGGGCTCCTAGACCTAGATCTATGCTCATGTTCTAACTGATGTGCTCTATGTTGATCATGAATAGGAGGTAGGTGATCAAGAATGATCTGCATCATCTATCTCAAGTTAATCTCCCCAGACTCAGCTTGGTTAACTCTAAGGCTCTCTTCCTATTGCTCACTAACGTGCTCTCCCCCACTATCTTCTTGAGAAGGCCCTCTACAGATAGACTCATGGACACTAATAGCTCTGCCATGAACATGAACTCTTCCACGACCTCTACCATAGCCTCTAACAAAAGACCTCATCCCAGATACCATCCTACAACAATATCCAAGATAAAAAATACTATTACAAACATAAAGCATGCTATTGTATAGCATAAAAGGAACATGTTTTACAAATAGACTAAGTTCAATTTTAGTTTGCCTATTTTTGGGTCTAAGTAGAATTTTTAGTTTTGAAAGCTAATTGTTGCAGTGTGACACATATGCAAGTAATAGTTTAAGTTTTGTCTTAGTTCACCTAGTTTCAAGTTTGAAAGAGATACACATGATAGTTCAAAATCCTTATTTTGTTCCAAAATACACAAAGCTCCCAATGTAGAAATCGGTGTAATGCCCTGCCAAGGGATGCAAAGAATTAACCTAAAATTTCACTAAGTTTGGTAGAATTTTTTTTTTTTTGAAACATGAAAGTTAAACCATTCACAACATACACATAGTAATAGAAGCAATAACAACATTCAACTTGAAAGTATACACAACATATGTAACATGTTACATTCCTTAAGGATCCCTTAACATTGAATCATGTTTAAATTAACTAATATTGATTTCATCTAATACCACATCCACATGAAATAATAATGAAAATTCCAACGTTCTTAAAACAATATACTTTTGTTCTAAATGTCCCTTAATAAATTACATTTTAGAATGCTCAATCATCCACTGTACATGCCACCAGGTATTAAAGACATAAAAGAATATACATGTATGAAATAAAGTACATCATCCTATTTTGATCCATGATGCAAGTGTAATAAAGTAAATGAAACCATATTCCATACATGATACTTCCATCATCATAAAAGATATAACATCCATCATAAAAGATAACCATACATCATAAACACAACTAACTAAGTGCACAGTTCCTCCCAACAATAAATAGCATCATTAGACCATCATGGGCCCTAGCCATAACTCTATGTGTAACATCCAAAATCATGGAAGAGATCATCGGTATTATAATAGTAGGAATGTCACTCCTAAACATACTACATCATATGCAGAAAGAAATCTAACATGCTACAACATATGCATAAGAAATCTAATCATGCAAAATAAATTATAAGATAAGAAAATAACATCATCCCTCATATTCTAATCATCAACATAAGGATACATATCCTCCATCATAACCAAGAAAATAATGAAGATAGATGCCAACAAAGCATGCTTCAACCATAGTGTCTGAGATGGATCTCAAATGGTAAGAGTGAATAAGCACTACCACCTGACTGTATGGAACCTAAATGTTCCACTTCCATCATGTTGAGGAGATAATCTCAAGTCCCAAATAGATAATCATATCACATAGCACAAGTACTTTCTAAATACAAGAATCCTAAAAGTATACTAACTCAAGGGTTCCAACATAAGCTGACATCTAATCTCAGAGGGACACAAGACATGTAGGAACCTACTATTTAAGAGGGAAAGTGTCATCACACGGATCATGCTAGAGTTACCCTAGTAGTCTCTCAGTAGACCATGGCCCCCTACTGATCCCTATGCACCCACTAGTATCCTCTTGCATTGACAAGGCATACTACGAAATGCAAGGTCACAACCAAGTGTTCTCTCTACTCCCATCCTAGTTTGTGCTAGCACTCAAGGCATGGGCAAGAACAAGCAATTATCTTGTTAGGTTCATTTAAGTTAGTATTAGGTGTAATATTTTCACTTATTAAACAACTTACAATGAGTTACCCTGGTAGCCACTTAGGGCCTCGACTCCCATTGCAAGCCACTTCCTGACACTACAAGTAGATAAGCTACCCTGGGGTCATGGAATCATAAGTCATAAAATCAGCACAATCATATACAAGTGATTGGAAAAATATCAAAAGACAATCCACAATAAGTGCATCAAATTTCCATGAGCAATTGAAAAGCATCCATTGATGATCATGACCATGACAGTTCTCTATTGGCAATTGAAGGTATCAATGATAATCACAATATCCATTGGTTCTCAACAAGCAACCAAAAAGGCATATCAAGCAAATAATACTGATTGAAGACTCAAAAATGGTAGAGTCAAAACATGTCACAACATGACATCATCAAGACTAGATAAACACTTCAGTCCCATCAAGGTGACTGGAAAGTAATCCAAATACAACTGATCGATAACTCATAAATGGATACATAAATAATAGCTTACATAAGAAGATTAGAAACAATATCAATCAGTAAACCACACACACCATAGAGCATGTCATCTCATAAGCATGGTTGGGTTCAAAACAATCAAAATCAACAAACAACATCATGACATCACAATCATAACCCTCGAGCCTCTAGTAGACATCCTATAACTAGTCAACAATCTTGTCAACCCAAAAACCCCAAAACAGATAGCATAGAGAAAACACAAAATGTGAGTACATGTTTTGGTTTGTAAAAATCACATAATTGAATTAAGTGTGGGGTTCCAGTACTCATTTCAAATTTAGATATCAAGTGAGGGAATGTTTATACATTTTTCTCTAACTCATGTATTTGTTTGATAGATCAAATATTCCCTCCCCATAACTCTTTTTAAACAATTTTCTAAAGTGTCCAAAGGATATATACATTTGTAACATTAACCCCCATCGTGTTTCAATAAGATACATTAAAAAAAACATACTATGAGTAAATGTAAATTCTCCCTCATGATTTTCCTATCCTAATTCTAACACAATTAACATTTAATTGAATCTAATTAAATTGAATTTATGTTAATAAATACCATTTAAATGCATTATGATTAATTTAAACCAAAAAAAACTATTATTAAAAGAAAATCTTATACAATAATAACATATATGTTTTTGATAAAATATATATGTTATTGACAACATATATTAACATAATCTAATTATATATATATATATATATATATAAACATATATAAACATAATAATGTTGATAACATTTTATTTTTTTTAAATAACGAATCACCCACCTGTCGCAGGTACGCAGTACCTTGCTGTTGCAGGGCCTGTGGCAACAGTGGGTACATAGTACCCCCTATCATCGTAGTACCTTTGATGGTAGGTACCTATGATCTATAGGTACGTGGGGCATGAGTTCATCCCTCCCACTGGCTTTTAGAAAAAAAAGAATTATTTTTAAAAATGTTTTTTTAATAAACATTGCAAGATGTATTTTGTATAATTAATTTCATATGTAATTCGACTCATATATATATATATATATATATATATATATATATATATATATATATATATATATATATATATATATATATATATATATATATATATAAAGAAAATGTTTACAATTAAATGTTTACAATATATTTCATTTTAATATTGACAGTAATATATGATAGCATTTTCAGAGCTAACATATATATAAATATTTTTTGCAAAACATTTTCAATAATATCTGTGAATATACACATAATTTTTAAACGAAAAGGCTCTTCCAATTTATTTGTAAAAAAATTCCCTATAATGATTGTTCTTTAGATTTACCTATTTAATTCATCTAATAGGTTTGTCTATAAGCATTTAAACCCTACTCCCATATATTCTTTAGATCTATGCATGTGGGGTTTCTCATACATAAATTTAAATATTCATGAAAAGATTGCATATAACTAGAACATTCATGCATAGAATCCTCAAAAAGTATTTAGGAAACATGAAGAAGATAGGAAGTTGAAGAAGCAAAAATAACATAGGTAGAATCACAAGTGTCTACTTGGACACTGATGCTCATTCACTTCTCCTCAGAATCTATAGACCAAGTTGCTTCCTTCTTTGACATTTGCGAATCTACCCAAACATGCTCTTCAAGCTTCTAGGAGTGCATGAATATAAGGACCTCTTAGGAAGCACCTAGAATGTCTCTAGAAACAACCAAAAGATAAGATAAGCATTGACAACTAAGCACGAGCCTATTCCAACCTTCTAGATAAGTCACAATGTTGTAGACACCATGTGCTTAATTTGTGCGCTAACTCCTGTGTTGTAGACACACATGCAATCAAGAGGTGTGCTTAATCCTAGATAAACTTATGACATTTATTTTAATTCTCTTATTATTATAATTATTTTTAATTTAATTTATTTAATTCTTTTACTCAATTAATTTCCCTCTTAATTAATTAAAATCAAAAAATCAAAAAATCATAATATTATATTAATTTTTCCAAAATAATTAAGTCATTAATTAAATCTTTTAATTTTAGACTTAATTAATGGAAAATTTAGCAAAAGACCTCCAAAATAAGATATGAAAACCCATCATAGCTCAATCCATACAAAATCAGTCTAAGGGGTTAAAATCACAAATTACATCATCCGATGCATTCGATAAGGAAAACATCTCAGATACTTGTCCTATCTTTCTAGGACAAATGATTTAAGGGTCTTGGATTTGGACTTAAGAATTTATCTCCCCTATCTTACCATTGAGATAGTGCGATAGGGTATGCTCATCCTAGCAAATTCAAGGAAGTCGATACCTGGTACCTGCAACCTGCATAAAATCCATGCATGTACATATATATATATGTGTGTGTGTGTGTGTGTGTGTGTGTGTGTGTTTGTGTGTGTGTGTGTGTGTGTGTGCTAAGCTAAATAGGTAATGCCATGAAGTGGTGCTTCGTGTAGATCTCAACTAGCAGGTGACTACGACTCCCTTCCTTAACCACATCAGAAATGCCTTTCACAAAGAGAACAAACACGCACACCATACACATGCAAGTATGGGGTAAGTATCCATAATAAAACACATGTGATAATAAACCATCTAACTAATCATCATCAATAACCAAAAATAATGTAATAATCATCATGCATACATGAAATGTATAGTCTAAGTAATCTCATCATATATCACTAAATCCATAGCACAATATCTGATAGTCTCAAAAAAATGCTACTAAACATCAACATAAAACTAGCCTAGTAGAGTTTGGCCATGATAGAAATAATGTATCTAGAAAAATGTAAATGAATGCAGACACTACAAGAAGGCTTGAAGTAAAGGAAGTTGCAGCTTATAAACAATGACAACATAAGGGGAATGCTCAAGTGGAGGAAATAGTGAAAGTATCCCTATTGTAGGATGAACTCTAAAATTGGGGTCTAATCATCATCATCATCAAAGTAGTAGTCATTCAAGTGAGCTTAGTTTAGGTTCTATATCCAATTGGGGAAGCTCAAGTACTAGAAGCCCAACTACTGAAAGTGTGAGAAGAGATGGAAAATCTTTTAGAGTAGGTAATGTTTTGAAACCCAAAACACTTGGTAGCCTAACTAGAGATAGCAAGGATTGTTCCAATAATAACATCAATGGTAGTTAGATGGTCACTGGAGGTTTAGGAAATTCTAAGAAATTAGGCCATTTGAGAGGAAAATCCTATAGTGGTTCATCATCCAAATTGTCTGGGGAGCAGATCGACCACCATTAAAGTGTTGAGATGTATTTAGGAGGCTACAAAGTTGAAGAAGGAACAACAAAAATAAGAGAATGCCAAGGAGCCCAAAGGTTACTATGAGCAGGGGTAGAAAACATGAAAAATACATTATCCAACATGCACTAAGTGGGAGGACTTTAAAGGCTTTAAATACAAGATTACACAATAAGGTTGTTTTTAAAACAACACATTTTGGAAGGCATCTACATGTGTGGTGGGTCTCGGCTAGAGGAGTGATGACATAAAATTTTGAGTGGAGGTGTTAACATCAAAGTGATGTAGAAAAATAATGATTCCTAACCAAATACAAAGGATGATGACACATGTCCTAATCCTACAGTGGGTGCTTGCCCCCATTATGAAGTTGCTCAGAAGTTAAATATTGTGGGGAAGTGCCTAGGTGCCACATGAAAGTGGGCCTAGGATGATGATGACATGGTGTACCTAATCAGTGTCATGATGCGGCAGCATAGGCAAGTCATGAAGTGATACATGGAGATTCTAGAGTTCAAGATGGAGCTATCAATTTTGCCATGTGGCAAGATCTAATGGCTAGCACTTCCTCATAATATGAAGATGCTCAGGAAATAAGCAAAGAAAGGAAGCACCAAGCTGCCACATGGTAGTGGGTCCTAAATGATGATGACATTGTAGGTGCATCCAAATGGTGACATGGCAGTCTAGCAGAGGTTGGCCAATTAGGTGCTGCCATGTTGTAGCTCAGTGAAACCAAGTTTGACTTGAGTTTAAGAGGTGGGAAATTTTGAAAAAAAATAGTTTAAATATTTTCTCATAAAAGTGGCATGTACAAAGATTTAACTCTATGAGGTTATTTTCTAAAGTTGAAACTTTAGAAAAGAAATTAATTTTTGAAAATTCAAGTTGCAGGCTAGAACCTTTAGTAGAGGGGGTACATTTTTTTAATGACTTTCAAGGGGTTTTTGAGAGACAAATATATAAATATTATATATTGCTGGAATTGGGAGAAGATGAACTTTCCAATTATGAGGTTAGTTTTTGTACAGGAATTCATTGTTTCAATTTATAGGTAAAAATGTAAAATTTGGGGCCTTAGTGAAATGGGCAAAAATTGAAAATGCAGTTATAGGATTGATAAAACATTGTAAGAATGTAGTTAAGGTCAATTTTGATCACCTTTATTAAGTTTAAAACCAAATCTTTACCATTATTTCATGATGCAGTTCAAATATTTTGGCAAATAGAATGGTTATCATCATTGAACAAGAGATATTTTCAGGTTAGTTACATAATATAGATTAAAACTAAATTAGATCAGATGGGTAGAAAGATCAAATAGGTTTTGTAATATCAAAGGATGGAATTTCAAGTGGACACAACTCATCTTCAGATCACATCCAAGAATTCATCCTCTTCTATTTCTTTCTTTCTTTCATCCATTTGAGGGGTTCTAATTTGTCATTGTGAAACCTATTGGTTCCAGTTCTTGATATGTTTTCATGACTATGATATAAATTTCTTCAGCAATTTCTCTTGTATGAATAGTAGTAGTGAAGATAATAAAACTAGTTCTAATCTGTTAGGCATTTCTATGTTTTAATTTCAGGCATATGAATGTATAATTTCAAGGAAATGAATAAAGTTGAGCAAAAATCTCTTTAGTTTCATTCTTATTCTCGTCTCCTTCCTCTGATATCTCTAATTTTTGGTGTTTAAGAACAAAGAACTTAAACTCATTTGGAATCCCTTAAGGTTGTATGTCTGGGTAAGTTTTCTATTAGAACAAAGAGCCAAGTAAATGCTTATTTACCTTGACAGGGTTGTAGGTTTCATCAGAAGGATATTCAGTAAGTGGTGAGAATTCTTATGAAGATAGATCTCTATTTACAAGGTGAATGGATAGATTAGATATCTAAATATATTACTACGTCATAGGTATCCATATGTATGTGTCTGATTCATAGAATTGCCCAATGGAAGGCACTGATCAGTTATAGTATCAATTAGTTCTTACTACTGCATATTTGGGGTGTTGCTAAACTAACATCATTAATAAAATGCTTTTCTCTTTCATGTTGAAGAGCTACAATAGAATGCCCTCACATAGCTTATAAATTTCATTATCTTGCATTTAACTACTATAGATCTATGTTATTGCATGATTCATTAGGAGAAATAAGGGTTAAATTTTTTGATTATAGATTCAATGATATGTTTAGGACTGGTACCATATAATTTGAATCTGAGGTCCACCCGCCTAGGTTTTGTAGAGCTTGAAGTAGAAGAAGGGTCTAGCCTTCTAGTTGGCCCAGTGTCTAAAATGACATGTTAAGGATGGGAGTTAGCTGCCCCTAGATTTGTCTTGTTCTTATCGAGGTAATTTGAAACCTATAGCATTTCAAAACACCAACAAAATGGTGACTGTACTAAGGACTGTATTGAATCTGAATGGTACTAGACAAACTTTGAGAATTTAAAAGAAGAGATTCAATACAATAGAAGAAGTGCATTAAAATGTTGTAGTGGTAAGTTCTCAAATGTTCTTTCTAGTTTTCTTACTCTAAATTATGCACGCCAATGAGGTTTTATCCATTTACAGTAGTAACTTTGAGGTTGAATGTAAATCATGTTGTTAGGAGTGTTCATCTTCAATCAATTCAGCCAAATTTTATGTTTCAAGTGCTATTGTAATATCATAGTCAAGAATGAACATAAAGTTTGTGTTCCCTTTTCCAAGTTTTTAAATCTACAAGAGTGGTTTGATGGTTTGCATTTCTCAAACATCAGAAGGTCTAGTTCAGATTTGTCAAGTGACAACTTATGTTTTATTTCTCACATAAGTAAGTGGAAACTCTCAAATATCTGTACTAGTTTGTTCTTAGTTGATTTCATTGCAAAATTTTGAAGGACTTTTAGTTGTATGGGAAAATCTGAAGCTTTTGATAGTCTCTTCAAAAGGAATTTTAAATTCTTGATAAGTTTTAAAGTATTTTTTACAAGCTGTTGTTATATGAAATACAAATGTAAAAAGGAAAATCACATCAGTGATTTCTTTATCCTCTTGCAAGGAGGTGGTGGCTCTACAAAGTTTTGATCAGTGGTGTAAGGGAATTTCAGTCTTGCACCTATGCCAAATTAGTAGATTGAAGTTTAGCATCAGCACTTGAGGTATTTTGGTTTTCATATTTCTCTTTCATCAAAGTCAATTTGTTTAAAGTGGTTGCCTCTATTTAGTGATTTTTAGCACTAGAAGGAAGAGGTAGAAGTTAACATTTATGATGAAGTCAGATCTCATATCTAGGATTAGTTTACCAAGTTCTAAAAGGTTGGAGACTGTGAGTAATAACATTGATATGTTAAATAAACTAATCTACAAAAGGATTATCAGTCTTATAAGAATTGAAGTAGGAAGTACTCAAGGTTTAAATGCCAAATTTTTTTATTTAAGCCTTAAATTAGTAATCAATAAGATGCATTTTCATTGTAGACTTGAGGAATCTTCCTTTCCTAGTATTTTCCTTAATGTTCTAGTGCCTGATTCAGTCAACTGGCCAGCACCTATAAGATTACAAATAATTTTGCAAGTTGAAAGATTCATTGAAGAGATGGAAAGTGGGAATTATAGAATTCATGATATATCTCCTAATGATAATAAAGAGTATGCTTAAAATCAAGGTAGCAATGAATATAATGAATCCATAGAGAAAGATGATTTATCTTATGAATGTAAAGAGAAGGATTCAAATGTTAATGAATCAGGTAATTGCAATCAGCATAAGGAAGATGGATATGAAAGTGAGAATAAACTTGGTTATAGTAAATATGAAGTTGAGGAATTATGTAATAGTGGTAGAGGTAATGATTTCCATGATAAGAATGAATGTTATAATGATGCTGATTTTCCAAATTGTTATACTAATGATCTTGCTATTATAAGTTATTCATGTTATCCAGATGATAATCATAGCCAAGAGAAGATGTGTGAGGTAGTCTTCTTGAGCCCTGATGAAATTTTAGTTTTGTTGGCTCATGAATTTGAAAAGCATGTAGCTATTTCTAAGGATCTTTATATTTTCTCTCATAATAATTTTTTATTTAGTCAAATCAATTCCCCAAAGTTCTATATGGAAAGAGAGGTAGAATCCAAACAATCTTTGGTAGACTTTGGAGGTGTATATAATAGTACCTCAAATGTTTTTGCACATGACAAATCATTGGATGTGGAGGATGTTAGTGAAGGGAGATTTAATGTTGTTTTAGATTCTTCTCATGTTGGTTATGCTACAATATGTCTTGATGTTTCATGTGATCAAGAGGAAAATAGTGAATGTTCTCAATCTGAATATGGATTTTCTTTATGTGCCGATAATTCTTATAGAGATAAGTTCAAGATTCATTCTAACATTCAATTAGATGAAGAAAATGATTGTGATCAGCATAGTTTAGATCAAAACTTTCAAAATGAGTTCTCATATTTGATAACTAATCCATTGTTTGAGTGTGAAGAGGTTTCAGCAAAAGATAACTCTAATTTGATAAGTAACATGGTTGCAAGTAGGAAACGATCAAATTCTACATACTCTTCACATCCAGTTACACAAGGTGAGTTGTAAAGTTTTGACATATGCAACTTTTTGAACAAGGTAGAGTATGAATCATTTCTATTTTTTGTAGAGAGCATGCATCAGTCATATGTGGATGAGGGTTTTCAAAATGATTCTATTTTACATGAACATGCTGATTTGTTTTCTCATAGTGAGCATGATGTAGAGGTTAATGCTGACGTATGTATGCATTATGAGAATGAAGGAAGTTGTTTCATTTTTCCAAGTAACTTGTTTCAAGATGCTAATCTAATTGGTCAAACTAATAGAAAAGATGTTTTCAACTTATCTCATAAGAGTGTGGATGAAAACTAAATATATGATAGAGGTAAGAATGTTTGAAAACTTTTTGGTGGCCCGAGGTCATCGCTTGTACATAGTAGGAGTAGTTATTTCTTGCTCTCAATAAAGTTGTTTGAGAAAAGTTTTTGTTCTTTTGGGAATGGTTTGCTTCTTCCAAAGATCTGAATCCTTTCCATGCCCACAAGGGACATGCATCCCCAGATAGAGCCACTATTGGGACTCAAAATTGAAGCCCCAATTTTGAGTACCATTAAGAAAATTAAGCCCTATAAATGCTTTTAAATGAACATGTACTTGGCTATACTTCTGGTGCTTGAGAGGTGTTTAATGCCTCTAACACCTTGAATTTAGTGTATCCACATGTTTCATGATGATAAACTACCATTCTGAGCTATTTCATGAAGTCCCATTTTGAGCATTTGTCAAATCTACATTTTTGCTCAAGTGTCAAACAACAATAGGAGGCTGTGTTTGCAATTGAATATCTCGCACACAGAAATTTTTCATGACTCATCACTTTGCAAGTGTTTAGTGTCCATATCAAAGAGCCTATGTTTTAGATTTCAAATTTTTTCAAATCCATTTGACAAGGTTTTGAATACCTCAAAGTTGGTCATTTACTATTGTCATGATGGTGTAAATTGTTCAAAATTCTAGAAGGCCCTATTTGACTTGTTATAACTTTGACTGAGTTGACTAAATTGAGAAAATTCCTTCTATGTTAAATTTTAGAGGTTAGAGAATTACTATATTTCAAGTTTGAACTTATGACAACTCCATTTGATCAGTTTTCAAATGTGATTCCAAATGGAATTTCTAACTTTTTACTCGTGTCAAGACATGCAGATTTATTAGAACCCCTGTTTGTGATGGCATGTCTCAAAATCCATGATAGGTGAGATCAAATGGATTATACCACTATGTTGTACTCTAAAAATACTTTAAGTGTGCCAATTTTCAAATCTTGATGAATTCGTTTCCACATTTTCCTAGGTCTATTCCATTTGCAAAAAATGCTTTTCTATCAATGTTTCTAGTCTGCAAATTCTAAACAGGCCACATTGACCACTTACCATTTGCATCTTGTTATTTTTCATGAGCCCAAATTGTAGATTTATACTCTCTTCGTGAAAATGAATTAGCACCCTAGTTTTTGTGCCCCCCAAGTGTCAGTTTGCCTAGTTTTTAAAGCCAAATCCGAATGCGACTTAGTGTTTCCTGACATGTTTTCTTGCAAGCAATTTGAAAGGGGAAAATTCAATAGTCAATATCCTTTGACTAAGAATTCTTCATGAGACAAGATTTGATAGGGTAAGAGATTGCTGAACAAAGAATCAGTGTGTTTGATTTCAGAGCTCAGTCAGAGGATCATATCAATTTTTAAGGCCAGTCAAAGGACCTCTTGACACAAAATTGATAGTTTGTAAAAGAGAGTTAAAATGAGTTTTATTTGATTATTTAGTGGTCAAATTTGTTTCAAATTAGTGTTGGATGGTGAATTGGTCAGTTTTGTAGTTCAATCATTTGAAAACATTTTTTTTTTAGATGGACCCACTTTGGGGTCTGACTAATTGCTTCAAAATGATGGAGTGATTTGAAATCATAAGAGTGTTCCTATCTGATAAAAAGAGGATTCATTCTCAATGTGTGATTTGCTGAGATTTTATAAATCTAAACTTTTTATTGATCAAAGAGGATGGAGTAAAATAATCAAGATTCCATATGAGAGAAGCATTTGGTGAGTTAAATTTACTTTTAAATGCCTTGGAATTCACAAACTCACTATGAATTGGGTCTTGCATTGGTTGTGAATCAATTTCTAGATTTAGTTATGGCACTTTGTGTTGCATCAAATGTTGAGGGAAAGCTTCAGATAACATTGTGGGATTCGAGTTATAATTTTGTTGCCTTAACCCTACAAGGTTGTGGATGTATGGAATGTTTGGAGATTCCTCTTAAATGATTGGAGTCTTTTTATTTTAATAAGGATTCCAAACTAATATATGTCTAAGTTATAGAAATTAAGAGAATGAGAGACTTAGAAGGCATGTGTATGTCTTACACAAGACAAAGGCTATATCCTAAGTTGTCATTTTGTGAGATAAGGATGGCAAGTTACATGAAGTTATGGAACCACAAACAGTGTTAATTGCAAAGGTTGGGAACATAGTAGCTCTAAATGTAAGGAAATTTGTCTTAGCCTATGCCAGTCATAGCAGTTCACACTACAACTCTAAATTGTTAGTAATTGATAATATCCAACTTCCTCCAACATTGCTCTCCGGGTTTGACTTGATCTATCTAGTACTTGACAAAGCTAATGGACAAGCAGATGGGTGCCTTACAAGGCATCTTGTTGCATTCCATGATGATGAGAAGAGATTGAGATGTGTGTAGTGCATGGAAGGATTAATGTGAGTTATAATAAAAAGTGACATCTTCCTTGTTATGAGCATATTACTTGATATATTTGAAGCTATTGTATGGGAATGTGTTTTTAGAGGAGGGTGCTCTATTTCAAAAGCAAATGGTAGAGGAAATATCCTACATAGGGAAGAGGATACTTTGTGAGAAGACCATACTAGGCAGTCCATTCAATGTGAAGGGAGAAGGAGTTCTAGCCCGTAGTAGGACGAAAGGAAGGAAGGATGTGAAACATGTTGTTAAAGCAAGGAATGGAATAGAAGTAAAAAGAATCTTCATGTTGTGAAGAGAGGGAGCATGTGGAGAGCCATGATAGTATTCAAGGAAGCCACACTAAATAATGTAGAGCCCCATGTTGAGTAAGAGGGAATATTTAGTGCTAGGGAGAAGGCTCATGCCAGTCAAAGTCAAGTCTCCCATACAAAGGAAAAGGCTTCAAGTAGAGGAAGCCATGGCTTATAAATAATGGTAGGGTAAGGGGAATACCCAAGCAGAGGAAATAGTGGAAGTAGCCCTATTGTAGGACGAGCTCTAAAAGTGGGGGCTAATCATCATCATCAAAGTAGTAGTCATTCAAGTGAGCTCAGTTTAGGTTCTATTTCTAGTGGGGGAAGCTCAAGAGATGGAAGCCCAACTACAAAAAGTATGAGAAGAGGTGGTGGATCTCTTAGAATAGGCAATGTTTTGAATCCCAAAACACTTGGTAGCCCAACTAGAGATAGCAAGTATTGTGACAATAATTATGTCAGTGGTAGTGGGATGGTCACTAGAAGTTTAGGAAATGCTAAGAAACTGGGCCATTCGAGAGGTAGCTCCTATAGTGGTTCATCCTTCAAATCATCTAGGGAGTGGCTCAACCACCATTAAAGTGTTAAGATGTATTTAGGAGGCCATAGAGTTGAAGAAGGAACAAAAAAGAATAGACATGCCAAGGAGCCTAGAGGTTGCCACAAGTAGGGGTTAAAAACATGAAAAATGCATTATCCCACATGCACCGAGTGGGAGGACTTTAAAGGGTTTGAATACAAGATTAAACAATAACATTGTTGTCTTTAAGACAATGCATTTTGGAAGGCAGTTACATGTGTGGAGTGTCCTAGCTAGAGGAGTGACAACATAAAATTTTAAATTGAGCTGTTGACATCATAGTGATGTAGACAAAATAATGATTCTCAACCAAACACACAAGATGATGACATGTGTCCTAATCCTATGGTGGGTGCTTATCTGCACTATGAAGTTATTCAAAAGTTAAATAATGCAGGGAAGTGCCTAGGTGCCACATGGCAGTGGGCCCAGGATGATGATGACATGGTGTACCTCATCAACATGATGATGTGGCAGCATAGGCCAGTCATGAAGTGACACATGAAGATTTTGTAGTTCAAGATGGAGCCATCAAATTTTGCCACGTGGTGAGATCGGATCACTAGCACTTCCTTGCAATATAAAGATGTTCGAGAAATAAGAAAAGTATGGAAGTACCAAGACACCACATGGAAGTGGGTCCCAAATAATGATGACATGGTGGGTGCATCCAAATACTGATGTGGCAATCTAGCAGAGGTTGGCCAATCAGCTACTGCCATGTGGCAGCTCGGTCAAACCAAGTTTGATGCAAGTTTAAAGGGTGGAAAATTTTGAAAAAAAAATAATTTTAAATATTCTCACATAAAAGTGGCATGTACAAAGATTTAAATCTATGGGCTTGTTTTCTAAAGTTGAAACTTTAGAAAAAAAATATAAATTTGAAAATTCAAGTTGCAGATTAGAGCCTTTAACAAAGGGGATACTTTTTTCAAACCTACTTTTAGGGGGTCTTTGAGAGGAAAATATAGCAATATTATATATCGCTGAAATTGGGACAAGTCAAACTTTCTGATTATGAGATTAGTTTTTGCACAGGTATTCACTGGTTTGAGTTATAGGCAGAAATGTAAAATTTGGGGCCTTCTTAGTGAAATGGGTGAAAATTGAAAATGTAATTATAGGCTTGACAAAAAATGGTAAGAATGTAGTTGGGGTCAATTTTGATCACCTTTATTCAGTTTAAACTCAATTTTTTATGAGCATTTCAAGATGTAGTTCAGATATTTTGGTAAATAGAATGGTTTTCATCATTGAATAAGAGATATTTTCATGTCAGTTACAGAATATTGATAAAAACTAAATCAAATCAAATGGGTAGAAAGATGAAAGAGGTTTTTTAATAGCAAAGGATGGAATTTCAATTGGACACATGTCATCTTTAGATTAGATCCAAGAATTTATCCTCTTCTATTTCTTTCTTTCTTTCATCCATTAGAGGGGTTCTAGTTTTTCACTATGAAACCTATTGGTTCCAGTTCTTAATATGTTTTCATGATTGTGATACCATTTTCTTTAGAAATTTATCTTTTATGAACAATAATAGTGAAGATAATATAGCTAGTTCTAATTTTTTAGGCATTTCTATGTTTTGATTTTAGGTATATGAATGCACAATTTCTAGGAAATAAATATAGTTGAGCAAAAATCTCTTTAATTTTATTTTGATTCTCTTTGCCTTCCTCTAATATTTGTAATGTTTTGTGTTAAGAACAAAGAGCATAAACTCATTTGCAATCCGTTAAGGTTGTATGTCTAGATAAGTTTTCTATTGGAACAAAGAGCCAAGTAAATGCTTGTTTGCCTTGATAGGGTTGTTGGTTTCATTAGGAGGATATTTAGTAAGTCGTAAGAATTCTTATGAAGATAGATGTCTATTTACAAGGTGAATGGATAGGTCAGATATCTAAATATATGAATATGTCATAGGTATCCATATGTATGTGATTGATTCATAGAATTGCCTAATGGATAAGGCATTGATCACTTATAGGATCAATTAGTTCTTATTGCTACATATTTGGAGTGTTGCTAAACTCAACATCATTAATCAAATGCTTTTCCCTTTCATGTTGAAGAGCTACAATAGAATACCGTCACTCATCTTATGAATTTCATTTTCTTGCATTTAACAATTGTAGATCTATGTTATTGCATGAGTCATTAGGAGAAATAAGGGTTAAATATGTTGATTATAGATTCAAGAATATTCTTAGCATTGGTACCATATAATTTGAATATGAGGTCCACCCACCTAGGTTTTGTAGAGCCTAAAGCAGAGGAAGGGTCTAGACTTATAGTTGGCCCGATATTTGAAACAACATGTTAAGGATAGGAGTTAGTTGCTCGTAGATGTGTCTTGTTCTCATTGGGGTAATTTGAAACCTGTAGCATTTCAAAACACCAAAAATTCCAACAACAAAACATACTAGACATACAACCCTAAGGGGATGCAAAAGGGTCTACGTTCTTTGTTCCTAAACCTTAAAACATTGTAGATTATAAAGAAAGGACATGATAATCAGAATGAAACTAAGAACATTTTTTTCTCTTGTATTCATTTCTTTGAAACTATGCATTCAAGATGCATGTAAATAACTCCTAAAACTACTAAATAGATCATAACTATCTATGTTAGTTTTATTCACTATTGTTCATATAAGAGAAATGTGCTAAAGAATGTGGTAGAATCACAACTCTAGATCCAACAATGTGGTTTCATAGAGAAATCAGAACCAACATGGTATCACAACAATTAAAAACATATAAAAAATTGGAACCCTTGTCTCACAATACTAAGAAAAAGCTCAAGATTGGAGCCCTGGAATGGATGAGAAAGAGAGAGATATAAGAGAAGAATGAAATCCCAGATCTAATATAGAAGTGACATGTGTCCACTTGAATCTTCATTCTCTACTATTTCAAAATGTCTCTTATCATTCTACAACTAAAATTTGATATGATTCTCATCATTAGCTGTAATAAACTTGGAAATATCTCTTCTAACTGATGAATACCCTTGTTTTGATAAAATATATAAAACATTGATAATCCATCCACTAAAATGACTTGGAGGTGAAAAAATCCACCCCTTCCTACATTCATACTACCTCTGATTTTCATACCTTTGACAAAAATTTGAATAACATAAACTAATAGCTCCCTATGTGACAACAAACTTCAAAAATTGAAAGTTTGTTCTTTTCTGGTTCTGGCAATATATAATAGTGCTATATTTTATTACCAAAAATACCTAGAATCTCAAAATGAAAAACAGGCTCCTTGCAAGGGTCTCAAGTTTGCATCTCATTTTAAATTATGCAAAATTTGATTAATCCTAAACTTAAAACTTTAGATTAAATAAAAATTTATCTAAAGACCCGCATGTTCAAAAACAAGAAAATAATTTAAGAAATTTATTTTATAAATTTCAATTTTTCGCTCCAAAATTTGCTCCTAGTGAAACTAAGTTTGACTTTCCTATGACACATGTCACACTATGATTCATCTGGCTCTTTCTCTATCAGCTATTCTAGTAGGACCTATTCCACCTAGAAGCCACATGGCACCACCCCATTGGCCTATGAACTACCATGTCTAACTAGGCCCTCTACCACATGTCATCTTGTGATTGGGTCACCATGTTGCATGACACCTTAGCACCTTGCCATGTCATCATGACATAGCAACATTGCAACATATGTCACCTATAGCCATGTCATCACCATGCCATCTTTTGCCACATCATCACTCCCACATCACAGGTCATGCCAATTGGTAACTTGTTACTATGTTGTTATAATTGCCAATAACTACCACATCACTAGAGATATAGTGATTTCCACATCACTGGTGATATAGTGATTTTGCACCATGTGTTAGGAATAAACCATGGATAGAAATAATAATTACATACAAATATAAAAAAATATTAGAAAATAATAGATCACACAAAAAAGAACACAAGACACCAAGATTTAACATGGTTCACCCAATCCCTGGGCTACGTCCACCAAACAAAAAGTCTTATATTATTATGATCCAATGATTATAACCTAATTACAATCTATAATCCCTTATAGCTCAATACTACCACAAGAACCAATTTTCACATCACAATTGTGAAACAATCCCTAACCCTAAGCTCTTTTATACAAGTATTTTTACTGCTTTAGGGTTAGAATTAATAATTACATATTGGCCCAAAATATTGATTAAATTTATCAAGTATGTATAGTACTTTTCTAATCAATCACCACAATCTAACAATCTTCCACTTGGGGACTGATTAGGCTCTACTCTAAACAACAATCTCCCACTTAAAGACTGATCCTATGGCTATGTCACTAGTCCATGAGGCTCCCACTAGATCAAACCACCCGAGATTTTATTGTTCTTTTATTCATATTCAGTCTAGAAGACCAAATGAATCTGAAGAGGAATTTCGCTTCTCCCTTGTCACTACCTCGGTAAACATATCTACTAGATTTTCATCTGTATGTATCTTATTTAGCTTTAATTGTCCATCCTCCAAAACTGACTGAATGACATTCTACCTATCTATAAAAAAGTAATAATCCCTCTAAGGGTGTCCCAATTCTTCTAAGAAGTATTAAAGCCATATCATCTCCTTGGATACCTCTATAGTAGCAAGATATTTTGCCTCTATAGTGGATAAAGCATTAACCTTATGTAACTTAGAAACCCAACTCACGACTACCCCAACAATAGTAAAGATATACCCTATAGTACTTCACTTGGTATCAATATCCCTTGCCAATTCTGAGTCAACATAGTCCTGTAAATTAGTAGAAGAGCCCCCAAAGTGTAAACACTTATTGGATGTTCCTCTCAAATATCTGAGTATTCATTTGATCATATTCCAATGCTCAATTCCTAGATGACTCATATACCTACTAATGATTGTCACTGCATGTGCAATATATGGCCTTATACATCCCATAGCATACATCAAGCTTCCTACAACTAAAACATAGTGTACCTTGGACATCTTATCCTCTTCTTCTTGTTTCTTGGGACACATCTCATTAGTCAACCTGAAATGACTAGGTATTCTCAACATAATTACGGCGAGATAGTGTCAATTTTCTGTTCTTCCTATCTATATAAATATTCATACCAAGGATTTATTTTTCTGTCCCCAAATCCTTCATAGAAAATGCATGTGCTAACTAGCATTTCGACCCCTTAATGTGATCCATGTTAGACCTAGGTACAAGCATATCATCAACATATAAACATAAAATAATGTAGCTGTCATCATCCAACCTCTTAAAGTAAACATAGTGATCTGAATAACACCTATTGTATCCATGTTTATGCATAAAACTATCAAATTTTGAATACCATTGCTGAGGTGCTTATTTCAAGCCATATAAACTTTTCTTCAATTTGCACACCAAGCTCTCCTTACCCTTGACCACAAATCCCTGTGGCTAAGCCATATATATCTCTTCATCCAAATCACCATGAAGGATGGTTGTTTTAACATCAAGTTTTTCCAAATGTAAATCTTCAGTAGCCATAATACTTAAAATAGTACTAATAGAAGTCATCTTAACAATAGGACAAAATATCTCATCAAAATCAATGCTCTTCTTTCTATGCAAATCCTTTTACAGCTAACTTGGCTTTAAATATTTTCTTACCTCCTTCCTTTTATTTCAACCTATAAACACACTTATTCTATAAAGCCATTTTACTGATAGAAAACTTGCATAAGTCCCATGTCTTATTCTTTAGCAAAGAGTCCATTTCATCTTTCATTGCAGACTCCCACTAAATCTTAGTATCCATTTGCACTGCTTCATCATATCATTCAGGTTCACCAGCATCTGTTAATAAAATGGAATACAAAGAAGGAAAAAATCTTTCTAGAGGTCTAATTTTCCTTGTTAACCATCTAACATTCACTGGTGTGTGTGGTATTTGTTGTTGCAGTTGTTGCACATCATGAGGAATGGTTGGAATATCATATTTTGGAGTATCATCTAACACTACATAATTATCTTCTTTCTTCTCATGTTGCTGCAATAGATCTTTGTACAACACTTTCTCATTGAATATGACATCCCTACTTCTTAAAATTTTAATGATTTTCAAAATCCCAAAGCCTATAACCAAATTCATTAATGTCATATCCAAGAAATACACATTTCTTTGACTTAGTTTCTAGCTTGGTTCTATTTTCAGAATCTATGTGAGCAAATGCTTCACAACTGAAAGGTTTGAGAAAAGAATAACTCACCTTTTTACTAGTCCATGCTTCCTCTAGAATACCACAACCCAAAAGAGTAGAGGGAGCTCTATTAATCAAATATACAATAGTATTGACAACCTCTACTCACATGTGTAAGGGCAACCCAACATGCAACCCCATGCTCCTTGCACACTCCATTCTAGTCTTGTTCATGCTTTTAGCCACTCCATTTTCTTATGGAGTCCTTGGAATAGTATTTTGTGTATGAATACCATTAGTGCAGCAATAATCTTCAAATTCATGATTGCAATACTCACCACCATTATCAGATCTAAGATATTTTAATTTTTTACCAGTCTCATTTTCAACCAAGCATTTCCATTTCTTAAAAGTTTGAAATACATCAAATTTATGTCTAAAGAAATAAATCCATACCTTTCTAGTTGCATCATCAATGAATGTAACATAATAATGAGAGCTACAAAGGGAAGATACTTGATATAGTCCACATACATCTATATGCACAAGCTCTAATTTCTCCTTTTTATTTTCTTTCCTAGTCTTCACAAAACACATTGTCTTCTATTTTCCATACACCCAACTTTCATAGAAACCCATATTAACACATTACGAAACTGGTAAAACATTCTTTGAATAAATTACTTTCATACCTTTCTTACTCATGTGCCCAAGTCTATTGTGCCATAGGATTGTATCATAATCTACAGTAGTTGTTTGTTCTCCCTGCTTAACTATAATAATTATTCTTGAACATTTATTTTTCTCTGAAACAATTAAAGTAGAAGGAACGATATGACCTGTACAAACATATAAGGTGTCCACTTTCACACTTTTTACTACTACAAAGGAACCTATTGAAACCTTCCAATTTTTATCATTAAAAGTGACTACACAACCTTCATCATTGAGTTGCCCTACTTAAATTAAATTCTTACTCAGCCTTGGAACATGTGTTACCTCATGTAGTAGCCAATGATTCTCATTCTGCAACTTAATCTTAACTTTTCCCTTTCCAAAAATCTAATAGGGTTCATTATCCCCCAAAAAAACAAGTCCAAAATCTCCTTAGACATAATCAATGAAATAAGCTCTATGAGGTGTAGCATGAAATGAAGCACTAGAATCTAAAACTCATGAATCATCAACACTTTCTAAAGATAGAAGGAAAGCATCCTCTTCAAATTTTTTACTTAGCACATTTTCCTCCTTGTCTCCATTTGGTTTATCCCCTTCATTTTTCTTTTGATTCCAACAATCTTTCTTTTTATGTCATGGTCTCCCACAATAACAAAAGTCATTCAGTCGTCTCAATTGACACCTTCTCCCCTTTGACTTTCCTCTTGATTTCCCATGATTTCTAATATTATTTCCTCTTTCAATTGTTCCATCTCAACTTTGGGCATTCAAAGAACTTCTTGATGTAGATCCACCTAAGGTTTTCCTATGAGTTTCCTCACTCAAAATAACACTGATTTAGGGTACTAGATCAAGGAATAGAATTGCTCATAGCCATTACCAAGTCATTATAGCTTTCAGGAAAAGAACACAAAATCAAGAGAGCCCTAATTTCTTCATCAAAATTGATACCCATAGAAGATAACTGACTAGTAATAGTATCAAACTCATTTAAATGATCTATAATAGATCCACCTTCTACCATTTTCATATTAAATAAATGCTTCATAAGAAATACCTTGTTTGAAATGGAGGGCTTTTCATACAGTGTCACTAGGGTTTTCATCAACTCTTCTATTGTCTTTACTTTTGTAATATTAAATGCCATGGATGGTACAAGGCATAATTGAATGCTTCCAAGTGTCTTTCTATCTAAAATATCTGATTCATCATTTGACATAAATCCCTAATTCTTGGCTTTACCTTCTCACAACTTCCGTAAATCCTTCTAATAAAGATAGTCTTCCATTTGCACCTTCCATAACTAAAAGTTCTACCCATTAAACCTATCAACCCTCAGCTTACCCTCATCTGCCATTCCTCCCAATTGACCATGAGACTCCCACTCAACCATGAGACTTTCCTATGGAGAATAATTGAAAAATAACCTCTCTCTAATACCACTTGTTACAAATAAACCATGGACATAAATAACAATTACATGCAAATATAAACAATATCAAAAAATAAAAAATCACATAGAAAAGAACACAAGACACCATGATTAAATGTGGTTCACCCAATCCCTAGGCTACATCCACCAAATAGCAAGTCCAATATTCTTATAATCCAGTGATTATAACTTGATTACAATCTATAATCCTTTACAACTCAATACCACCGCAAGAACCAATTTTTGCACTACACCTGTGAAACAATCCCTAACCCTAAGATCTTTCACCACATCATCATTTCCACATCACTGGCCCTACCATGTGGTAACTTATTGCTATGTTTTTATCCTTTTTAGTGACTGCCACATCACTAGTGATATAACAAACTTGTGCCACATGTCACTCCTTGCTAACGTGGCCACCTCAAAATTTGTGTCAAGTTTAGAGGGTCCTCACCACATGCCAGTTTAGGACTCATTTAGAGTTCTACATCAGCATGCCATGCCAATGTGTGTGGGAATTCAAAATTTTAGCATATTTCCCCAAGCCAGCCATATGGGCCCCTTATTTATAACTTCCTCTCTTGTCCAAAGGTGTGAAGCCTCCTTTGGCACATAGATAGTTGATTGTTTGACATAAAAGCACATAAAATTTTCCACACACAATGAATCTAGGATAAATGTGCCCTTATATTTCCTTCTGCAAGAAACAAAAATAACTCTTTGCAGGTTTTCCACTTTCAAATATCACAACTTCAATCCAAATCAATCACCAAATGGTCTTTACATCTTCAACATCCCTTACAAATACGTTTACTAGGATGAGGGGATCATAGTGGATTTCTCTAGAGTTTCATCATTCTACTCTTCTTTTTCAATGAACATCTCCTTGTGATTGGCCATGGGTTCCCTCAACAACATAGACTCCTTTTAAAGTTGCTCACAAAGAAGATCCCTCCATAAATCACATTGATGTAGGATTTAGCTATGTTTTTCCTTCTTCAATTTTGGGTCTCCTCATCTGCAGTTGCAAACTGGATCTTAGCATTGTGGCTTGGCTTGTAAATTATATATTCTATATTATTCAAAGAGAATTGTCAATGATTTATTTGTGACTTGGTGCATATAGTTTTTTCCTAGGAAAGACTCTAATAATATTTGTACTACCTTCATCACAACTACCAATGCCTCTGTCTAGCTCATGTTTCTCTTTATCCTTTTAATCTAAAAGTCCCTACAACTTGGGCATAACACTCAATGAATGGAGCACTTTACAAGGCACTATATTTTTGGCTTACTTCCACTCTTACAATTCATCTTACATGCCTTCATCATTTCATACAAAACTCTCTCAAAACATCATAAAGGGTGGGCATCCCATTCTTCCTAATGTCTAGGCTTCCTTAACATATACTATTCATTACCAACAAAATAAAATCTTGTAAGGAAGTCACAGAGTCAATGGAAAGTATTAATATGTTCCACAGCTGCCAAGTATCCATTATTAAAGATTTTATCAATGGATCTTGTAACAATTTTCCAATATGAAGCACTAGGATTCACTCCATACATGTCAGAGGGAGAAATCTTCTTTTTCTTTCTTCAATAATCTTGATTAACCTTAGAATAGTATGAAAATGTCATTATTTGATCTCCCAGAAGGACAAGGAGTAGGAAATGGACCAAGAGGGGAAGCAAGTTGTCCCTATGCTCCAAAATAATAAACTTGTTCAAAATGGTAAAGGAGATCTACATAGATGTTTGCAAAGTATATATGAAGGATTTACAATTTGAGCTAGGTAATTTTATAGAAATGGCTACTTCTTTCCACCTTCTCTCCTTGATAACTTTCTCAAGTTCTTTACATGTACTAAATTTCCTATACAATGAAAGTAGGTCTAAATCTATGCCATGTATATTAGGTACTCCTTTCTTAGTGACTTCCAATCACTCATCCATTTGGCTCCTGAAGAAACTATTATTATTTACTTCAAAGTGGGACTCAATTAAGATAAAGTTTCCTTTGTGATTCAACAATTTTTGTGGCCCCTGCTTGCACTAAAAATCCATATCTTGATCATAGGAGTTGGGTTACATGGTGGCCTAGCTAAAAAGTGTATTCAAACAACTGAAACCTCAAAATGATTCAATGAGCATCTAACATTGATTATAATCAAATTCAACCCTTATTGCATCACTAATGTATCAATTAAAACTCATTTTACCATTGATCTACAAACTACCAATTTCAAGCCAATGGGTCCTCTGAGTGGCCTTAAAATTTGACAAAAACACCTGACTGAGCTTTGAAATCAAACCCACTAATTCTTTCTTTGGCATACTCTTACCCTAGAAAATCTCATGCCATGATGAATTTGGGGTCAAAAGATATTTGTTGTGATTTCACAATGCACACCCCATTTTTTCTAGCAATGGGGATGCCCTACTTTATTTGTTAGCTTTCTAGATCCCTAGTTTGGGGTCCAAGTTATTTTAGGGTTTTATCTAGTGTTTTTTGGTCAATTCCATGTCTCAGTTTGGAAATCTAGATTTCAAAATTTATCATCAAAGTGGATAAGTCATTTTGCATACAAAAATGGCACACTAGCATACCTCCCTAGGTGTGCTAGTGCACAAAATCTCAAGAAAATCATCCAAAGAAGGAATCACCTCTTTGTCATGCACAACAACACAACACCAAGAGGTACATAATGCCCCAAGTCTATAAAACTTGGCCACACCCTACCCCTTTCACCTTAAATTTTCTTTGCTCTAAGCACTCTAACACCTGCACTAGAATAGCTCTAGTAGGTGCTTTGCTACAATACCTTGACCCCTTTCACTTGCACTCACAGACATAAAATATTAAAAGACCAACTTAAGGTGCATAGATTCACATCTTTTACAATGTGAAAACCTTAACACTTTAATAAAACTTTAAAAACTTTTAAAGGCCAACACTTAAAAAGGTGCACAATTGTACACCTATTTAGGTGCATAACTATGCACCTTTATAGTCGTTTTACTTATGCTTTAAAGAGATAGAGGGTGTGTACCAAGTGCACTGCTTTGCACTTTCATACATTTGAGTTGTATAAGGAAAGAAGGTGCACCAAACACACCTTAGAGGTGTGCTAGGTGCACCTTTTTTTGCATAGAAGGGATAAAATTAGGGTTTTTGGATTTTTTTAGCTGTTAGGGTTTTTGTTGTTTTTCTTGTGTCTATATTTAGGTTTTGAATTAATCAAATTTTCTTTAATTCTAGACTAATCAATGTTTTTATTGTGCAATTGGCTTCTTCATCATCCTCCCTTGATACACAGATGGTTCCAAAACTCGTGGTGTTCAAGTTTCAAGGTGTTCTAGCCAAGTCACATTTTCAAGATGATTATTCAGAGATCTGAGACACCAAACTCAGTCACACAGATTTGAGTGAATTCCTGACACTGTGAAACAAACCCCCTGAAAGATCCTTGATGATATATACTCTCATATGATTAGGACTTGTTAACATAGAATCACATCTAGTATTAATGCAATCTTCAGAGCTGATTATGATAATCACTAAGAGTTATGTTTTTGAAGAAAGGGTCATGAAGAGCATAACTAGAGAGATCATCCTAGATCTTTGACCCAAGAACATAGAGAAGTTGTTACATCTTCTAAGGGAAGATCAATTTATCAAATTAACCTATCACCAAGTTGAAAGATGGTACATGGAAGATGTAGATGAAGCATCTAAAATCATTTAGTCGTCATACCTTAGTGAGAAGACTCCTTTAGGATGTAAAGCAAGAAAATTCAACATGAAAAGAGGCTACATGAAAGAAGATATTGTATATTCTATCATACTTTTGAGTAGACTCATGGGGTTGCCAGCATCAAGGCACCTAAATATTTGAATGGTGCATTTTATTAAGACTATCAAGATAGCAAAGATGCCAATTGTTTGGGATATAATTCTTAGTGAGAACTTGGGCAAGCAACTAGTGGTAGTTAAGAATAACTATAAGTTTTACATGACATCATATTTGGTATACTTGTTAGCTGCAAGGGTGACATCTTATCCATGGCTTTACAAAAAGGGTAGCATGCAAGGTGCAAATGCAAGGCCCTATATAGTATATCCTTAGCTAGTGAAAAAGAAGCTTCCAAAGCACATCAAGGAATATAGAATATTGAATAATGCATCTATATTTTTAATAATCTAATTCATTGAGGGGGACTATGCAAAAAGGATGTTAGAGGAATTAGTGGCTAAGATTTTAGAGGTTGGATCCCACTACATCCAATTTCAAACATTCACCTATTTAAGGGTAGCTAGTACCACTATCCACCCCAAGAAACTCCCTAGGTATCCCAGTGATAGAGTCTTTCTACTAGAGATCACTCGCCAACTCTTGTCTACATATGATAGAGTTAGGAAGTAGTATAAAATAACATGGGTATGGCCTATTAGTATAGGACCATTTAGTGTGGTTTGGAGACAAGATATTTCATCTTTTGAGCCTAAATAGGATTAGTATCACTTAGAGGAATATAACTCTCCCCACCCTTATTTTAGCAAGACATTATAGCATGAAGATGTAATTGAGGATCACTAGATGAATGTAGTAGATGAATACAATATCTATATAAGGTATTATTTTAGGATGACTCTCTATTTAGCAAGTAGTACCTTGAAACTAAAGATCCCTTTACATATTATGCAACAAGATAGGGAGGATGTTCTCAATCTATTGTTCAATAGGGATAAGATTGGTAATTGACCTATCATGTATGTCAAGATTGACAAAGAAGAAAACTTGAATATCAATCATAGGGCTAGGCATGTCATCAAATTTAAAAAGGATTAGATCAAAAGACCTTTCAAGTTGGATCCAACTATTCAAGAAGTGGTCTTCCATGCTCAAGCATACCCAACAAGAGGTCAAGGAGCTAAGGTTATAGTGCTGAAATTTATAGGTTAGTCCCCTGTGAGACTGGAAATAGTGCACCAACTTGGTAGAGAAGTTGGATATTATCAAGATAAAAAATGTAAAGGTAAGAGGAAGAGGAATTATCCTCAACAAGTCCAACTAGAAGAGGGAGAAACTCAAGCACCTCCATAGCTAGGGGAAGAAAATGTATGAGGGTCAAAAAATATTGAGTCTACACAAACCTAGGACAATCCTCAAGTGCAACCAATGGTAGAGTTGAAACCAAAGTACAAGAGGTGTCTCCACCTCAACAAGAGGTAAAAGCCTCCCCATCTACTATTAAGAGAAGAAAGATTAAGACTTACATCAAGAGGAGACAAAAGGTGATTAAGAGAGTGATTCCTTTCCCATCAGTTCTGAAAGCTATCCCTAAATGAGAAGAAGAAGACGATGAAGAGGATAAAGAGGATAACCTTCCTTTAAACTAGAGGACTTGTCTTACAAGAGCTACAAAGTTATAATGGAGAAGAATCTCTATAGTTACATCACCATCAATTCCTATGTAGCCTATTAAGTCTACTACATCAAAAGATGAGCTGCAACAATTGATTGATGAGTAGGATGGAAAAGAAATTGATGTCTTTTAGATGTTAGATTTTGATTTTATGCCAATAAATACTAAATTGGTGAGAGAAAAAATAAGGGACACTCCAACTAACCAACCTTAATATAAGGATTGGAGTTAGTTTCCACCTGAGCCACATGGAGATAAAAAAGCTCCACTATCAGTTGTTCATGTCACATTTTGTGTAGATAAGGGATCGACTACCCCTCTTCCTTCAAACACTAAATAAGAAAAAGTTCAAGAAGAATAAGGGGAAGAGCCACAATAAGTATCCACTAATTAAGTGTTTAAGAAAGCAAAAATAATTGAGTAACCTTAGAAAAATTCCCAAGACACAAAGGTGAGAACAATGGACTCCATAGTTAGAGAGGCTCTTAGTTTCAATCCCTTATAGAAGGAGAAGACTCCAAAGAGGAGGGATAAAGAGAAGAGCATAGTAGTGAAAACTTCTTCATCTTCAAAAGGAAAATCCCTTATAGATAATGTATCACAATGGTTGAGGAAAGAAGTTTTTAGAAACAAAAGGCAAAAATTCACTATTGAGGAAGAGGATAGGATGGAATTGATTGAAGTTCTAAGGAAACCCAAGTCACTACCAAAGGATACATGGGCATTAGCCTTCATTATGAGTGATCAAAACCAAGACTTATTTTCTCATGTAGCTATCTCTCCTCCACATGTAGATGTTGAAGAACTAAACCCAAGAGACTATCAGATCAAGGAGGTCATGCTTGGGAAACCTACATTGGACATAGCTAAGTTGATGGTTACAATGGGAATTAAAGAAGGTTTTAGACACTTAGAACACAATGGGGTAGAATTGATAACACTTCGAAGACAAAATGAGATCATAAAAGGATATCTAAATGAAGTTTTTGGTCCTTTAGATCCTACAAATCTCAAGGAAACTTTAAATGTATCACTAGGAGAAGTGATAAGGGGATAGTATAGCTAGACCCATTTTTGAGAGCTTGTCAGCAATGGTGAGAAAGTTTTGAGGAGAAAGGTGTATAGATTATATATCAAAATATTAAGCTACTACACCAAATGTAAGATAATGTGGATAGGTTAGTGGCCATTTTGAATCAAGATTTTGGTTTGATGGATGAAGTACATATCTAGGGCAATTACTTGTAGGAACTATAGGCAATCAAAGCCAAAGGTGTCAGATGTTAATGGAGGTGTATACATTGGGAGAGTTAGATAAGAGTGATGATTGGATAGAGAAGATTCTAGATGGCAGTAAATTAATGGAAACATTACATGCAGAGATTCACAAGCTCAAGGATCAAACCCAAGAGAAAAATTTTGAGGCAAAGAAACATTATAGTGATGCATGTTTAGAAATTTTTGAATATGATTCTAGGGATAAGTCAATAGCTGTAGAGGTAGTAGTTGAGAAATTTTGGAAAACTCTTGAAGAAGCTTCTAATGAAGATGACATCAGAAAAGCATTTAGAACAGAGGAAACATTATTAGAATTGGATGTAAAACTCAAAGATTTTGTAGAGACTCACATCGAGGTGGGAAACTATAGGAAGAAAGTGAAGGATAAGTTTGAAGCCTTAAATTTTCTAGATGCAGCTCAAGTTATTGAGATCATCAAGAAATTCAAGGGAAATTACCCAAACATAGCTCTGATATAAAGGGGAACAAATCCCCGAAGTCAAAATTTTAGATTTGACACTTGGGAAAAATTTTACATTTTTAAAACTTGCTTCTAATGTGTGCAAGTGCACTTCTTCCAATATGTGTTTCTTCTAAGGTGTGCCAAAAGTTTTTGAAGAAGTTAGAGGTGCAATGACAATTTAGTAGCAGTTCTAAATTTAGAGCATTTCATGCACCAAAAAGGCATTCTGACAGTAGTTTAGCTCTTAAACATATCTAGAGAAGGTTGAGCTTCTATTTTTGGCACCTCTAGAGACTCCTACATCATCTAATAGCTTTCTTCTTCTTATTTTCTCATGCTTTCTTTATTTTAAGACATATAAAGGCTCATGCATCCATTAAATGATATAAATAAGGATGGAGTCCTACTTAGCACCTGTTAGAGAGCTAGTTTGTACATACATAGATTTGTTTTAATAATTTAGAAGCATATATTAGCATAAAGAGATCTCTCACTCTCAACATAAATTGAGGAGAATAATTCTTATAAGTTTAGGAATATAATATATATTCCAAGCTGCCATTATTTTGATGCAATAATATATGCTATTGATGCTCGCATTTGGAGTGTAGTGATTCTTGCCTAATTGTGTTATATTTTGTGAATGTGTTTTCATGAAGTGTAATTGAGAAAATTGTTTTATTATGTTGTTTTTGTTAGGAATAAGGTGCCTCAACCTTGTATAATTCCTATTCTTATTATTTGTTTTGTAAAATGTATTTCTCACAAATAATGTTGATGTGTCGACATCTTGAATTGTGTGTAAGGAGATCATGACTAAAATAGTTATGAAGGATTCCTATGACACGTAAGAGCTATGTTAGGAAGATTCAATGACAGGTGAAGACATGTGGCAACTAAGATATTTGAGTACTGTACACTCTACCCCAATAGTGGGGTTCGAGGCATCGCCTCAAAATTTTTTTTGGGGTTCCTATTTTCTTGGAGAATGGTAAAACCCTAATACGGTTTACCTTTTGGGTGTAGCCCTAAAGTGAAGCACATGTTATAAGCATTTTTATGGTTGCGAAGAGATGTTATGCAAAAAAGGTGTATTGTTGGTACTGCAAGTAGCTACTAGGGTCTTTTGTTGTTGATGTTGAACTTGCATTACAAGTGTATTTTAACCTTGTGTTGAAGATAATACATTGTGCAGGTTCTGAAGGGGTGGGGTTGTTTTATCGAAAGGTTTTTCCCCATTGGAAAATGCTTGTGTTATGTGTTCCTTTCTTTGTCTATTTTCTGTATGCATGGTTGGCTGCAATATTGTTGTTTACATGATATTGAATCTGTAAGTGTAGAAATTTTAATAGGATTTGCATCATACTTTCCTTATGAGATTAGTTTAGGAAGCTATTTTCGCACCTGAGTTTCCTTATAGTTTTGGTTGTGAAATATTTTAATTTTGGTGTTTTTTATGGGTCTACAATTTCAAATGATGTACTTAGTATGAGAAGAGATCACCATATTGTTCCTGCATAGCTTTTCATCTCGCATGAGCGCACTTTCCATGGACCTATGATTTGATGAAAAGTGAAACATCTTATAGTTACTAAATTCCCATCAATTATTGGATAAGTGGAATTAAGGAAGCATTGCTCCTATTTTCATTGGTTACCCATTGATCTTTTCAAAGGCTTAACTCATAGACACATTGTTTATGTGGCTTATGACCATTAGGATTCTACTTTCATGTTATTTTCTTAAACTTCTTGTTACCCTATGTTTTTAATTTTCTTTACTAACCCCTTGGTTAAATTAGGAATTCATATAGTTGCATTGTTAGATTGCATTCATTAAAAATTAGAGAAATATATTTATTTTTGTGTGTTTTATTCTTTCGAAACAACAAGATGATTCAAAATCTTATCTAAATTGTTCGAACTAGGAAAGGCCTCCCTATGAACAAATACCTTTATCTTCAACTAAGCAAATTCCAATAGGTCACAAGATTTTCTGAAAAATTGGAGTTGATCCTAGATTAGCTTTTCAAGAGAGGAGTTTAAATGTATTCCTTCCATTAAGCATTGTACAAAATGAAAACTCAAAAAATATTGACCATTGAAGTTGCTGGTTGAAAACTTTGTACAAGCAAACATGTTAGAAAACTATAAATCAAATTTGGTTTTGGCTTTGGAAATAGGTCAAACTGACAATTGGGGCAACAAAATCTAGGCCATTGGTTCACTATCATTAGGAAAGTAAAAATATATTACTTGGGCTCATGAAAAATAACAAGGCACATTTGGGGAGTGGTCAAAGTGAACTACTTGAATTTGCAGAACTAGGAACAACGGCAGAAATTTGATTTTTGCAAATGGAATGGACCTCGCAAGGTGTGCAGATAGATTTGTCAAGACATACAACTAGCACACTTAAAAAAAAATTAGAGTAGAGCACAACAGTATAATCCATTTGATCTCACCTATCCCATATTTTGTGTTATGACATCCCGAACAGGGATACTAATCAATATGTATTTCTTGATAACAGTAAAACTTTACAAATCACATATGGAATCATGTTTGAAAATTGATCAAATGGATTCATCATAAGCTCAAAATTAAAACATAACAATTCTTTTACCTCTAGAATGTAATTCAAAAGTAATTTTCTCATTTTGGTTAACTGGGTCAAAGTTATAACAAGTCAAATTGGGCCTCCTAGAAGTCTAAACAATTTACATCAGCATGACAACAATAAACAACCAACTTTGAGGGAATTAAAACCTAGTCAAAACATGCTGAAAGGACTTGAAATCTGAAAAATAGGTTTTTCTATGTTTGTACTAAAAATTCCCAAAGTGGGTATTCATAAAACATTACAGGGTGCAAGATATTCAAATGCAAACTAGGCCTCTTGTTGTTGTTTGACACTTAGGGGAAAATGCAGATTTGGACATTGCTCAAAATGTAACTTCATAGAATGACTCAAAATGGTAATTCATCTTCATGGGATGCATGAATATTCTAAATGCAATGTGTTATAAATATTAAAAACCTCTTAGGCCTCAAAAACTTGGAATGGTACTCAAATTGGGAAGGTAATTTTGAGTCTCAACACTTTGGATGCCACATATGATCATAATATCGTTCTCATCAACCAAATCACCACTTTATTTGATATCATCAAAGAAAAAAAAAGGCAATTTTGAAGACATAGTGGATAAAAAGCTGGAATCTAGGAGGATTGAAAAATTGACAAATTTGGTAGAGCTTATGATTGTCATTCTATACGAGATCAAGGATAAAATGAAAAAAAAATACAACTCTCCACATAAATCATGAAAAAGACATCTAATGTAAGTGCACTCTCACTAGACTTAGAGAAGAAGTCACAACAAGCTCATAGGATCTCCAAACATAGAAGAGCATCTACAGTGTAGTCAGTGATCTTGTAACTAACTTTTTGTCCAAAACCCAAGGGAATTTATATCTAATTCATTATATCAAAGTAGTTCCTAAAAATAAAATTATATAATTGATGGAAGTGAAATGTATATTGCCACCTTTGATGGGTATTATAAAATCTCATAATTTTATGCAAATGTAATAATAGCTAGAGCACCAACTAACACACTAGGAAAACATAAAGAGTTCTTGGCATATATAAGGAGTCATACTATTTCTCCCAGAAATCAAATGGCATCATGGGAAGCCAATTTTTATAGCACATAGGGTCAATAAAAGGATGTCTTTTATGACCTATAGAACCCTTACCATCGATGAAAAATATGTGGAGACACATTAAAATGAGGGAGAGATATTTAAAAGTAGGAGATATGTATATAAGGGGAGATGAATTTTTGATAAGATAAAAAGGAAGAATATTTAATGAATCATAGGAGAGATATGAAGGAGATATAAGAGCACATAAAAAAGAGGGAGATGCAATCAAGATGAGATGAGAATGAGAATAATGGGAAAAATACAAAGATATCACCCATAGTTAAAGTGGGGGAAGAGCTAATAGCGAGAAAGAGGAGAAAGACTAAAGATGTGAAATAAAGATAAAGAGAAAGGAACACAACATAAATGTCAAAGCACACCATTAGGCTGAATTTTAACAAGAATGTGTTAAGTCCATATACTAGAAAGATGTCTTCCATTCATTCAAATAGATGAATACTACTAGAGTGGAGTTTTGAAAAAATGAAGAATGATTTATCTTGAATTTTGATGGTATGGAAAGGTATTTCTATTAATTTTGAAGGAGGAAATTTTTGAACTAACAAGTCATAAAGAATGAATAAATTGTTAGAAATAATAGTCCACCAAGATAATTTAGAGGGTGGGGGGGTGCAGTGAATTAGTTTAACAATTAAAACATGTATCAACCTTAATTAATCTTAACCATTCAAACAAAGTAAACAACAACCATAACAAGATGCACATACAAAATTACACTAGATTTTTTAACTAGGGAAACCCTTGATCAGAGAGGAAACCCTAGTGGGAATGATGCCCACAAATATCTACTGATATATAGATTTCATGTTAGAGGATGGATCCTATTAGGAATTTATAAATAGATTTAGTACATAAGAGTTCCTATTAGGAGACTTTGAATCTTGTTAGGAGATTCCAACCCTATTAGGAGTTGTTCCAACCCTGTTAGGAGTTGTAGAAGGTAGAAGGATCCACTATCCAAACAACTTTTGGGGCAAGACCACTAAACTTCACTGTCTAACTGATCCCTCAACTATTCCTTGCAAAATAATTATTTTTACTATGCTTTAACATCTTTTCCTTGTCCTATCAACTAGACCAGTCATTGTCAAACCTTGTAGACTAGGTCACAAACCTTGGATCCAAATATCAAACCTCATATCTCAAAATAAAGCCTTAGCAATGAAGTTTTCTCCAACTTCACTTTGCTCTACTTATCCTCAAATATCAACTTGTTTCTCTTATGTTTTTATCTTTATGCTTCATGAAATTATTTATCCATAAAAAAGAAAAATTTCCATCCTTTATATTGAATCCATAAAAAAATTTCCTATTTTGGCTAATACACCTTCTCAATTAATTATTATAGGACCTCAATAAGAATACATTAAACTTAGCGATAACATTAATCTATCACCTTGTAAATTAAATAACTTTATGCACATGTAATATTTTGACAAGAGAGCTTAGCCACATAATGTCCAACATGTCTTCTACAAGATTTTAACCTTTTTTCTTAGAATAACAATTCTACTAAGAGATATAACAAGTTTACTAGAAGTTCTATAAACTCTATCTCAGAATAGTCTTCACCAAAACTTGCATAACTTCTTCCAGACTTAATATCTTATGCTCTCAAGCTTAGACACATATGCCAAACACTTATTAGTATCTCCCATTAATCTTGCTAATGAAAATACTCAATGATCTATCTATACCAACTTGATCTTTACTGTTGTTCTTCTATCAGATACCACACAAAACTACTATGTTGACAGCAATGAAAAACATAGTCATGAATGTAGCATATCATCAAAATAATGATGTAATCATGTTTTTTCAATAATCCCCTATAGAAATATCATGAGAATTCATGCTTCCAACAATCTCCCCCTTTTGCATTGATGGCAATAGAGATGAAAAACATCTAGTTCCAAGAATACCAACTATACAAGATTGTTATCCTTTCTTTTGAAATCATCCTCATCAATCATTCTCCCCTATTGATATATACCTCAATGTGCTATGTAACTTTTCCATATATCAAAATTTTTTTCATGTTGTAATCCCTCCCCCATTGACATCAATGTCAATGGTTTCAACAACCATCTATCATTGCATCCTGCTAATCTCTGCAACAACTATCTCTGACATGCTCAAGTGTCCAACGACACTATTCAAAACAACATATATCAAGATTCCAAGATGACTATGTCCATCATAGATACTCCCCCATATAGGAAGCATCAACTTATAGTCAAGAAAAATAATAGAGCTTTGTATTATTGGACTAATGCACTCTTGTATCATCTACTTTGATGAAGGTAGGGGCATAACCGATAGCATACCTCACAAATACTCAAAAGTCTCTTTGGAAAGAGGCTTGGTGAAAATATATGTAATGTAATATTTGGTTCTTACATACTATAATATAATTTCCTATTCTACAACTTTTTCTCTCAACATGTGATATTTGATAGAAATGTGCTTAGTCTTAGAATGCAATACTAGATTATTAGACATATTCATTGTGCTTGTGTTATCACAATGTATGACAATAGGTCCACTAAATTCTATTCTTATATCCCTTAGCATCTACTTCATCCAAAGAACTTGATTACAATTATTTATTGATACACCATATTTTTCCTCTATTATACTCTGTGAGATACAATCATACTTCTTACTTAACCAAGAAACTAATCTTAATTCAAGAAAGAATGCTCCACCACTAGTGAATTTTCTATCATCCATACTACTTGCCCAATCAATATCAGTATAAGTATAAATTGAAATGATTAGATCTATCATAAAATAATCCAAACTTTGGTGCTGCCTTTAGATATCTAAATATCCTTTTAATTGCTACATAATGTGCTTATCTGGGATCATCTTGAAATCTTGCACCATATCCAACTACATTTTCAATATTTGACCTTGTGTGAGTCAGATATTGCAATCCTCCAATCATAGATCTGTACTTCTTCTACTCAATAGAAGATCTCTCATCCTTTTTAGATAACTTTTGTCTAGTTATCATAGGTGTTCCAACTAGTTTAATTGTTTCCAAACCAAACCTTTTCAATAAATCTTTCAAATGCATAGTCTAAGAAATAAAGATTCCTTCTTTATCCTACACAATCTATAATCCTAGGAAGTATTTCATTTCTCCTATTACGCTCATTTCAAATTCCATACCTATTTCTTCTGCAAACTTTCACTTTCATTATCATCTCCTCCAAATATGATATTATTAATAAATATTACCAAAATGATCAGCGCATCATCCATTTCTTTCTAGTATAGATTATTGTCTTCCATTGCTTTGCCAACTCCAAGTTTTGTTAAATGCATTTTTAGATTGTGGTGACTGATCAGGAAAGTATTGTACATACTTCATAAATTTTTGGGTCATGGCTGACATTGTAGCTGACATATGGCCAACATGTTGTAACCCTAAAATGAGATAAAATACTTGTATGAAAGGGATTAGGGTTAGGTATTTTCATTAAAGTTGTGATGTGAAATTGGTTCTTGTAGTGGCATTGAGATGTAAGGGATTATGGATTGTAATTTGGTTGTAATCACTACATTGTAATAAGATTAGACTTGTTATTTGGTGGATGTAGCCCAGGGATTGGGTGAACCACATTAATTCTTGGCACCTTGTGTTCTTTTCTATGTGATCTATTATTTTTTGTTATTGGTTATAGTTGCATGTAATTGTTATTTATATCTATGGTTTAATCCTAACATGAATTTTTGACCTTTCATACTAGGTCTAGGTGCTTATTTTAAGCCATACAATTATTTCTTCAATTTGCATACCATGTCCTTGTCATCTATTAAAGGAAAACCTTCAGGTTGTTCTATGTATACCTCTTCTTTAGGTTCTCCATTAAGAAATGTTGACTTGACATCCATCTGATACACTTTGAATTTATTATATACTACATAGGTTAAGAATAACCTTACTACTTCAATTCTTTCCATAGGAGCATAGGTTTCATCATAGTCTATTCCTTATTGTTGTGAGTAACCTTTACATACCAATCTTTTTTTGTTCTTTAAAACTTCACCTTGTTCATTTATCCTTTTCTTGAATGCCCATTTTTTTCCTATCACATCCTTGTCTGTTGGTCTAGGGACTAATTCCCATGTCTCATTCTTCACTATCTGATCCAATTCTTCTTTCATAGATTGCTTCCAATAGTCATATTTGCATGCCTCATCTGCATTGTTTTATTCTACTTGAGATATTAGACATAATTCTTCATTGATTCTACTTCTTGTCATCCAAACTTTATCTCTGCTACCAATGATCTTCTCTGGTGGATGATTCTTTGTCATATTCATACTAGAAGTAGGAGTTATTATGTCAACACTTGGCTTTTTTCTAGGCTTCAAACTTTTTTCTTGCCCTTTATCATCTTCATTCTACAAATCATTGTTAGTCTCAAAGAATACTTCATCATTCTATGTAAAAATTCTAGAGTTATCCTCTTCTTCATCAAAATTATAAACTACCATCTTCTCTTTAGTACCAAACTTTTCATCTATAATAGTTACCAAATTTTTCTCATCTAATACTTCCTTTTTCAATTCACTCTTATCATTATAATCAGTCAAAAATCTTTCCATACTTTCTTTAAACTCTTTATCTTCATCAGAAAGTAAACTCTTTCTAATTTTCCTTATTCTCTTAGGGCATGTAGATGAAAAGTGACAAAACTCATTACATGTCCAACAAGAAAAAAATTTCATACCTTCTTGTTCCCTTTTCATAACTAGATCAATACCTTGATCTTAATGTCTTCTTCAAACATGGATCTATCTTTACTTGTGCCTTTATCTAGAAACTCAATGCTCAATTCTATACAAAAATCTGATCTCTCACCAAGAAGCTCCATCTTCTAGGTGTCAAAATTTCCTCCATTAGATTTAGAATTATCTTTACTAAAGTAACTCACCACTATTCTCCCAAAGTTGTTAAGCTTATTCTTCAAAGACTTGATGCTCTGATACCAATTGTTATAAATAATAGTCCACCAAGATAACTGTGAGGGGGGTGAATTAGTTATCTAATTAAAACATTTATTAACCTTAATTAATCATAACCATTCAATCAAAGTAAAAAATAACCATAAGAAGATGCACATACACAATTACACTAGATCTGTTAACTAGGGAAACCCTTGATCAGAGGGAAAACCCTAGTGGGAATGATGCTCACAAAGATATATATATTTCTTGTTATAGGATGGACCCTATTAGGGGTCTATAAACACATTTAGTACATAAGAGTCCCTGTTAGGAGATTCCAACCCTATTAGGAGTTGTGCCAACCTTTTTAGGACTTTTAGAAGGCAAAAGGACCCACTATCCAAATAACTTCTAGGGCAAGACCACTGAATTTCACTATCCAACTGATCTCTCAAGTATTCCTTATAGAATAATTGTTCATACTTTTCTTTAACCTCTTTCCTATGTCCTCTCAATTGGAATAGTCACTATCAAACTTTTTAGATTAGGTCATAGACCTCAGATCTCAAAATAAAACCTTGGCAATGAAGTTTTCTCCAACTTCGCTCTGCTCTACTTATCCTTGCATATCAACTTGTTTCTCTTATTTTATACTCTTCATGATTCATGAAACCATTCATCCATAAGATAGGAAAATTTACTTCCTATATATAAAAGCCATTAAAGAATTCCCCAAGTGAGCTAATACACCTTCTTAATTAATTATTATAGCACCTCATTAAGAACATGTTATACTTAGTGACAACAATCTATCACCTTGTAACTTGAATAACTTTATGTATGTGTAATATTATGATGAATGAGTTTAATAACATCATCTCCAACATGTATTCAAAACACCTTTAACCTTTCTTTTACGAGAACATGTTTTTGTAACTTTATCTCAGAATAGTCTTCACTAATACTCACATAACTTCTTCCAAACTTAATATCTTATTCTCCTAAGGCTAGCCATATATTCTAAACACTTATTAGTATCTCCCATTAATATTTCTAGTTAAAATACTCAATGATATTTTTTTACCAACTTGATCTTTACCTTTGGTCTTCTGTCAAATACTATAGAAAATTTCTATATTGACATCAATGACAAACATAATCGTAAATGTAACATATCATGAAAATAATTATCTAATCATGTTTCTAAAATAATCCCCCATAGGAATATCATCAGAATTCATGCTTCCAACATAAGTAAGATGTCACTAATTGGAAACTAGTTGAATAGAGAAGATGGGAAAAGGAAGCATTGTAGCTAGTAGAAGAGTGAACTAGTACACATAGATATTCTATATCACAACTTTCAGTGAATTGGTGAGGAGAATTGATCATCCAAAAATTAAGACACCATGGATGTGATATAATCATAGAGAAAAATAATGAAAGTGGGAAATAAACAAAGGCTAGATATAGGTTCATAGATAGACTAGAAAGGCTAGTAGTCTAGACCTTAGGAGTATAGGTCACAAGTTTCCTATGAGCAGACCAAACATGGAATTCAATTTTTTTAAATTTTAGATCAAGTGGGATAAATTTTTTATGGGTGACTATGTTAGAAAGTAAAGTCCACCAAGATAGCTAAGAAGGGGGGTGAATCAATCGTCACTACAAAACTTTTATTGACCTTATTAAACCTTAAACATGTGATCAATATAATCAAGAACAATAAGAAGATACACATGTACAATAACACCTCATATGGTAACTATGGAAACCCTTGATTAGAGGAAAAACTCCAATGGGAATAGTACCCACAAAATGATGTACTAATATATAAGTTCCTTATAATAGGATGGATTATGTTGTCAACCAATTGAATGCATATGAATCCCTATTATGAGACTTTGAATCCTTGTGAGGAGATTCCAACCCTGTTAGGAGTTGTACAAACCCTATTAAGAGTTGTAAAAGGTAGATGGACCCATTGTTCAAACACTTCTAGGGTAAATACCACCAAACTGACTTTCCAATTAGCCTCTATATTATTCCTTTCAAAATAATAGAAATTCAACTAATCTTCACAACTCAAAATCTTTCTCTATCCTCTTACTATTGCAATAATGAACAAAATACTTCTTAGATCTCAATACCACATCTTCAACTTCAGATCAAACTAATGTATTTGATTACTCACTCACATTTTCCAATTGCACATATCACTTGCACTTATACACAATTACTCACAATTTCTTTTTGTTTCATCACAAGGAAAATAACCTTCATTTATACTATGTCCTCAAAATAGTTCTTTGAGTTATCTCTAAGGCTTTCCCAATTGATTGAAATAGGACCTCATTAAGATAATACAAGTCATTACATATTTTCATAAATACAAAATACTCTCAATTCTCAATATTCAAAACTTTTCACATGTATGAGCTCAGATCTCACACAATTGTTGATGTCACCATCATGTTGCCTACTGTTACTTTTTAATTTTTATTATCACAATTCTATCCCTATTTAGCGATACAATTTGAACACTAAAAACTACTTCTCAAGTATTTTGTCTGCACACTATCTTCTATAAATCACAAATAACTTTCATGTGTCTTCAATTTTTTGCACACATACTTGTACTCATCATCAAGACATACTACAGAACATATCCTCAATTTTTCTTGACCTCATCATTTATATATATTCTATATGACATCATTTTATTTCTTCTACTCTACTAATCTTTACAGAAATAATACTATGTTGACATCAATGACAAATATAGTCATGAATACAACATGTCAATCTCAAAATGTTCCAATAATGCTTAAGATACTTCTGCAAAAGAATATAATCAACATTCATGATAATGGACTATACCATAGCATTTTAAAATTGATATAAATACTCTAAATATAAAAGAATATAAGTTATTACTAGATCATGAAATATTTTGGAAGAGAAGCAGTTGTAGAGAGGGAAGATATAATGATGGGCTATTTGGAATAACCAAGGGGATTGTGAGACCAAAAAACTAACTAAAATAAAATAAAAATATTAGTGCATCTTTGAGGATACCTAGTAGAGATCTAAAATTCACATTAGTGTCATATTGATCTTACACATTATGTTTCTTTCTTTCCATTTTATCTAGTTGTAGCTCTTAATAGGGAAAGATTCATTAGTAAGATTATTGTAAAATCCTCTAACAAGATGTCTTTCAGAAGGAGATTTGTAAATCTTTTTACAAGGTAGCTTTTACAGGCTTGTGTAACGATGATAGGCTATAGACATTCGTAGTAGGATATATTTCTAGAAGAAATGATTGCATCTCCTAACAAGACAACCATTTACATGCATTACAAGGCCAAGTGGGTATATTAACCCAACTATTGTGTTCATCCTCTAATCAAGGGTTTCAATGTATAAATCATGTATCATCTTCATGAATTCTTCTGTGTGTAAATTTACTTTGTCCTACTTCAATAAATTTATATTTATATTAATTGTTAAATAATTAGTATTCAATTTATTTAGAGAGGTTTAAGAGAGTAACTAGTTTTAGAATTGGTATTGATATTGTAAAAACCTATCTCATTATGCAACTTGTCAGATCATATTTTTGGCTTCTGATTCGAAATAATTTCAAAAACATTTTACAATATTAGAAAAACTAGGAATTAGCCAAAAACCATTATGGGTATTCTAAGAAGAAAAATAAAAGGATCAACTAACAAGACCTTGAGGTCTTCCCCACTTTGAATTATGTAAGATTCAGGCATGTTTACCTTGAAATTCATTCTTATTTAATTAGTATTTAGACTTTCAAGGTGAATTCCAAAAACAATCGATGGTTTAGCCTTCTCTCTACTAATTCTATGTTAACAAATAAATGATAACTAGATATTTTATCAAACCCTAAACTCCATGAAACAAGCATAGGATGACATTTTAAAATTTTAATAATGGAATATTTTAATGATTGACTAATATGAAATTTGGTATCATGTAAAATATCCCAACTAAATCAACTTATGAGGATGGCCAGTGCCTTATCTATTGGGCTATAACTCACATGGATTATACACTTATTTCTAAATATTATCTTAACACTTTGTGAAAAGATAATCAATATTCATTTCCTAATTTCATACTTATCATATCATCAAATTAAAAAAAAAAGGTTCTTCTGATTTGCAATAAGCATTAGCATAACTCATTAAGTTATTAGAAAAAGAAAATTGAAATATAATTCAAAGTGAATTATAACTAAAACTTAATAACTTTAATATTAAATCTTAGAAAACAAAATGGAAATGAGAGAAGAGACAAGATTTGGGATGAACAACTAGCTTTATTTGTTTGTATTGATTTGAATTCTTATCCCTATTAGAAAATAACACTAGTAGACTAGAAATTGTTGATTTTTATATTCAATTTTGGAAAAAAATTACAATATGCATGGACTGACTCAAAATTTACAAACTTAGTGTGTAGAAAAGGAATCTTGGACCCTCCTCTAGCCTTGGAAACTCACTTATATAGTGTTAGTTGCAACAAGCTTCAAGTCTATAGGGAAAAGGAATCCTATCCTTACAAAAAAATAATTATATTCAAGAAAAAAAATGTCACTTTCAAATGTTGCATGAGAAAAATAAAAAATAATTCTAACCTTTTGTTTGATAATAGAATGAATTCTTCATTAGGTACTATTGATGTAACACCCCAACCTTGCTTCCAAACCCCAAGCTCTCTCTCAGGGCTACCTTAGGTCATTCACTAGACCCACTAGGGCTTCTTCACACCCTATAATTACTAGGACCTTGCTCAAGAGATCCTAATCCTTCAGTTGGGGGTACACCAACAAAGTAACATCAAATTTCTTACTAGCTGGCTCCAGTCCGCTATTAACCCTCAAGTCCATTTATAGCTCCAAGGGTACCAGTTCTTCATCTAGGTTTTTTTTTTAGACTCCTTCTAACATCCATGACCCTAAACATTGCTGATTTCATAGGCGCATTCAATCTACTAGGGAAGATACACCAAATTGCTCCAAAAAGGCTACTAGGAATTAGCCCTCCTAAATAGCTGAAAACAAGATTTCTTGAAAAACTTCTTAACAACCCTACAAAAAAATTATATTTTTGGATACCCTTTTTAGAGTACTTCAAGATTCTGTAATTTTCTAGCCTCCAAATTTTCCGTACAATGAAAGTACAATTTTAGGCCAAAAATGAGGATTTCAAGTGCTTTATCGCTGTTGTGATGGAAAACCACCTTAGACACCTTTCCAAGACCTCTCCTTTGGACTGGAGCAAGGTTAGACCTTCTCATTACTCGCTGTGCAGCTGGATTAAGGTATTTGTACACTCAATCCTCTCCATAACTCATTTTCCAACTGTGATTCCTAGCCAAGTTGCATTTGGCTTGCCTAGGGCATCACCTTAAAAATGCTTTCTGATGCTTTCAAGGACCCTCCTTCTTGATACATAATGTACATGGATCCTAGTTCCAAATCCCAAAATACCAGAGGTTTCCAATGGTGGGAAGTGGCCCTAAGATCCCATTTTCTAAGTGCAGCCCTGTTCAAATCAGCAACTTGCCAAGAACAAAAAGATTTTTCTACACTAATGCAAACGAATTAAAATGATCAAACCAACACTACAAAAAGATTAAAAACAATATTTCAAAACTTTTCCAACACAAAAATCAGGCCATTCAATCCTCCTCTATTAAAAATGCCTTCAAATGCATAAAACCGGCAACAAAATACTTGCTCAATTCGTACAAAATGCAAAACCAACTTGTCCAACCCCCTAAAAATGGTTGTCCTCATGTTTTTAAAGGCTCCTCCATCAGTTCCATAACTTTTCTAAACAGTTAGGATGTTCTAAACACACAAATGCCAAAAAGTTGCTTTTTGCAAGAAAATGTTGTCATGACAACATGACAACATTTCAGCAACTTTTGTTCTACATGGAGTTAGACCTCCAAATTTGGCACAAAAACAAAGTAGACATATAATATGCATAAAATTACTTCAAATAAACAATTCAAATCCATTGGAACCTTTCTAGACCATTTTAGCCTTTTCCGGACTTAAGTCACCTAGTTGACAATAGTCGGCAACTTCTAGCAACTTGGTCACTTTGGGTCTTGCCAAGTATCCTAAACACACCTAAGGACCACATAGGACCTATTATTAGAATAGTGATGTGGCTAGCATCACTACAAGCCAAAAATAAAGAAATACCTAGGTTTAACACTTAGCCTACCTAGGTGCTCCTGCACCATACTCCCCCCTCCAACAAAGAACTCAAGGTGGATCAGTTTGCAACAAATCTAGAGGTATGACAACCTTCTTGAACTCTGTCTCAGAAACCCATGTAGCCTCTGAAATTGGTTTCTCCTTCCATTTGATGAGGTGTTCCATGTAAACCTTGTGCCTTGTAGTCTTCTTTACCCTTGAATCTAACACCTTTTCTACCTCCAACTTGTTGTTTGTAGGTGTTGAAGCAAGTTCAAGATCTTCATGAACATCGGGACTGAGCTGAGATGGGTCACCTTTGTATGCCACCAAGTCTTGCACATTAAAAATAGGGGATATGCCCAAATCGGAAGGTAAATCTACCTTATAGGCATTTGCTCCATATTTAGCCAATATTTTGCAAGGCCCTACCCTCTTCATCTACAACTTAGTAGGAATGCCTTTTTGAAGCCTTGCTTTGTTCAAATGGACCATCACATAGTCCCCAATAGCAAACTGAACATCCTTCTTCTTTTCATCCACCTTGGCTTTGAGTTTTAGAGTGTTGTCTTGAATAGTCTTCTTGACTTGCTCCTGAATCTCCTTCATGGTTTGTACAAAGTCTTCAGCTTGACCACTAATCTGATCCATGTTTCCAAGACACCTTAGTTCACACACACCTCTTGGGTGCATGCCATAAACAATTTCAAAAGGACTCTTTCCGGTAGTCCTATTCTTGCTATCATTGTAGGCATATTCTGCTTGTGAGATGATAACATCGCAAGTCTGACCATACTCCTTAGTTAGGCACCTAAGAAGGTTACCTAAAGTTCTATTAACCACCTCAGTTTGACCATCAGTTTGAGGATGGTAAGCTGAACCAAAAGACATGTTAGTGCCAAGCTTCTTCCATAAAGTCTTCCAAAAGTGACTCATGAATTTCACATCTCGATCCGACACAATGCTTAATGGAAGTCCATGAATCCTTACAACCTCTTTGAAAAACAAATGAGCTATATGACTTGCATCATTAGTTGTCTTACATGGAATGAAATGTCCCATTCTACTGAATCTATCAACAACAACATAAATGCTATCATACCCTTGCTTAGTTTTAGGCAAACCAACAATGAAATCCATACTTACACAATCCCATGGTCTGCTAGGAATTGGTAAGGGCTGGTAAAGACCTGCATTGTTCATTCCTCCTTTTGCCTTCATACACACCATACATTGCTCCACATACTTGGTTACATCTTTGACCAATTTAGGCCAATAATAGAACCTTTGCACTAGTTCTATTGTCTTGCTGATACCAAAATGCCCACTCAAGCTGCCATTATGCTTCTCTTGTATTAGGTTCTCTCTCATGGAACCTCTTGGTACACACAACTGGGTACCCTTAAATAGCAACCCATTTTGCAAAGTGTATTCTGAAAATCTGCTATGAAAGTGGTTTCCAAAATCCATGCATACCTTATAGGCTTCAGCAAAGTCCTCATCATTCTTGTAAAGATTCTGAAAACTCTCCACTCCAATGCTATGGAGCTGAATCTCTTGGACTGTTAAAACCCTTCTACTTAATGCATTAGCAACCTTGTTCATTTGTCCTTTCTTATGCTTGATTGTAAAGGTGAAGGCCTGCAAATATTCCATCCACTTCAAGTGCCTGTTGCTCAACTTCTCCTGTGTGTTGATGTAGCTAAGAGCTTGATTATCTATAAACACAACAAATTCTTTTGGCAACAAATAGTGTCTCCACTTCCTAAGACACTGGACTAAGGCATACAATTCTAGATCATAGGATGAGTATTTCTTCTTGGCCTCATTTAGCTTTTCACTATAGAAGGCTACTAGTCTACCTTCTTGACTCAACACCCCACCCACTGCTAGGCCACTTGCATCACATTCTAAGGTGAACAACTTTTCAAAGCTAGGAAATTTTAGGATGGGTTGAGTAGCTACTTGTTTTTTTAACATATCAAATGACTTTTCAGCCTCTAAAGTCCACCTAAACTTGGACTTGACTCCCCCCTTTATGGTATCAAGAAATGGTGCACAAATACCACTAAAGTTCCTAATGAACTTCCTATAAAATTGAGACAAACCGTGGAAACTTCTTACCTCACTAGATGTGGTAGGTGTAGGCCAACTTAGGATAGCAGCAACTTTCTCCTTGTCCATCTTCAAAGGTCCTTTAGACAACACAAAGCCTAGATACACCAACTCTTGCTTGAAGAAGTCACACTTCTCAAGGTTGATAGATAGCTTCTCCTCATGAAGCCTCTTCAAAACCGCTTCTACATGCTTGACATGTTCCTCTTTGGTCTTGCTGTAGATGAGGATATCATCCAAATACACCACCACAAATCTGCCTGTGAAGTCTTTGAGCACTTCATTCATGAGCCTCATGAAGGTGCTAGGGGCATTGGAAAGACCAAATGGCATCACAAGCCATTCATAAAGACCATCAGTAGTCTTAAATGATGTCTTCCATTCATCTCCCTCCTTTATTCTAATTTGGTGATACCCACTTTTCAAGTCCAGCTTAGTGAAATACATAGCACCTCCTAGACAATCCATAAGGTCTTCAATTCTTGGAATAGGAAACCTATACCTGATTGTAATGCGGTTAATGGCCCTTGAGTCAGTACACAACCTCCATTTTCCTCCCTTCTTGGATGCCAAAACCACCGAGACTGCACAAGGGCTTATGCTCTTTTGGATCAAACCTTCGTCCATCAACTCTTGGACTTGTCTTGCCACTTCAAGGTTCTAATCTGGGGTTAACTTGTAGGCTGCCTTATTAGGTAGTGAGGCACCTAGAACAAAGTCAATTTGATGGCTGATAACTCTTCTTGGTGGTAGGGTAGCTGGTGTACCATCACTAACAATCTCCTTATACTTTACAAGCAACTCTTGTACCTCTGCTGGTAAAGGTTCTTGGACTGGCTTTTCTTCACTTGCAGCCTTTAGTATGACTGCAAATCCTTGGCTCTCCTCATGCTTGAGGTCTCTAATAAACTCTTTCTCTCCACATAGCAGCACATTAGGCACCTTGGACTGTGGTTCATCCCCTTCTAACAATGACTGAATTTTGAAGGTCTTGCTTCCTTTCTTAAATGTTATGGTATTTTCCTTGCCATCATAGACCACTTCCCTATCAAATTGCCAAGGTCTCCCTAGCAAAAGATGACAAGCATCCATTGGCAAAATATCACATAATAAGCGGTCTTTATATCCTGTAATTGAGAAGTCCACCCATGCTTGTTCATTGACTAGGATGCTTTGCCCTTTGTTAAGCCATGTGACCTTGTAAGGGTTTTCATGAGGTATCTTCTTCAATTTGAGCTTTGTAACAGCCTCCTCTGATATTACATTATCAGTTGATCCAGAATCAACCACCACCTTGCATACTTTTCCTAGGATCTTGCACTTGATCCTAAACAATGCCCTTCTATGTCTAGGCTCATTAGAAGCTGGTTGCTTGATCAGCACCCTCCTAAACATAAGATTCTCACCTTTTTCAGACTCAATATGGTCTATGTCAACATCCTTGCAACTTATATTATCTTCTTGTGCATATGCTAGCCTTTTATCTTGGCTTGAGGAAGAGGGTTTGTCCGGGCACCTATAGGCAGGATGGCCTAGTTGACCACAATTGTAACACTTCATTGTTGCAAAGTAAGAGCTGCTCCTACCTCCTCTACCCCTTTTTGATCCTCCTTGATTGCCTCTCCCTCTATTATAACCACCTCTTGAAGAGTGGTCAATAGTTTGCTCCATGGGTTTGCTTTCACTTTGGCTCTTTTGATCACTACCTTTGCCTTGGTAGCCTCCTCTTTGATTTTTCTGATTTCTGCCTTTGCCTCTATCTTTGAAGTTAGAATCTCCTTTCCTCTTGTTCTTTTCTTCTACCTTCAAAGCTAGCTGATGACATCTTTGGATAGTGGTAGGGGCCCATAAGCTAAGCTCCTCTTGAATGTTCCACTTCAAGCCACCAAGATACCTTGCCACCTTGAGTGACTCCTCTTCTTGCTTCTTGGATCTCAAACACAACCTCTGAAATTCTTCAGTGTAGGAGGTCACATCAAGATCTTTTTTCTTCAGTCCTTGCATCTTTTTATGGAGTTGGATCTCAAAGTCTTCAGGTAGGAAGTTCTCCTTGATTTTGTTTGCCATAGCACTCCAATTTGAAAAAAGGATTCTTGCCCATGCTGACTCTTTCATCTTGTACATACTTCCACCATGTTAAGGCTGAGCCTCTAAGCCTTGACTTAGCAACCTTAACCTTCTGTGCCTCTGAGATACCCTCACACTCAAAGTGGTTCTCCATACCCTCTAACCAATCCATAACTGCATCAATATCCATCTTACCACTAAAAAGTGGCACTCCTTCCAAAGCTTTACCTCCTAAGGCTTTGATTGCCTTCAAGAAGGGCTCTTCTTGCAAGATAGGATCAGGTTCAGGTACAATATCTTCCTCTGCTACCTTTTTACCATTCCCATCTTCTTCTTCATCTCTTTTCTTGGCTGCCTCTACAACTACATCTAGTTTTTGCTTCACCTCTTCTAGTGCTTCTTCAAGAAGCTGATTTCTTTGCCTTTGCTCATCAACTTCTTTAGCTAACTCCACATTTGTCACCATCATGGATTCTCCTACTAATTCTTCAGCGGCTTCCAACATTAACTACCTTTCCCAAATCTTTAACTGGCTCTGATACCACTCTGATGTAACACCCCAACCTTGCTTCCAAACCCCAAGCTCTCTCTCAGGGCTACCTTAGGTCATTCACTAGACCCACTAGGGCTTCTTCACACCCTATAATTACTAGGACCTTGCTCAAGAGATCCTAATCCTTCAGTTGGGGGTACACCAACAAAGTAACATCAAATTTCTTACTAGCCGGCTCCAGTCCGCTATTAACCCTCAAGTCCATCTATAGCTCCAAGGGTACCAGTTCTTCATCTAGGTTTTTTTTTAGACTCCTTCTAACATCCATGACCCTAAACATTGCTGATTTCATAGGCGCATTCAATCTACTAGGGAAGATACACCAAATTGCTCCAAAAAGGCTACTAGGAATTAGCCCTCCTAAATAGCTGGAAACAAGATTTCTTGAAAAAATTCTTAACAACCCTACAAAAAAATTATATTTTTGGATACCCTTTTTAGAGTACTTCAAGATTCTATAATTTTCTAGCCTCCAAACTTTCTGTACAATGAAAGTACAGTTTTAGGCCAAAAATGAGGATTTCAAGTGCTTTATCGCTGTTGTGATGGAAAACCACCTTAGACACCTTTCCAAGACCTCTCCTTTGGACTGGAGCAAGGTTAGACCTTCTCATTACTCGCTGTGCAGCTGGATTAAGGTATTTATACACTCAATCCTCTCCATAACTCATTTTCCAACTGTGATTCCTAGCCAAGTTGCATTTGGCTTGCCTAGGGCATCACCTTAAAAATGCTTGCTGATGCTTTCAAGGGCCCTCCTTCTTGATACATAATGTACATGGATCCTAGTTCCAAATCCCAAAATACCAGAGGTTTCCAATGGTGGGAAGTGGCCCTAAGATCCCATTTTCTAAGTGCAGCCCTGTTCAGATCAGCAACTTGCCAAGAACAAAAAGATTTTTCTACACTAATGCAAACGAATTAAAATGATCAAACCAACAATACAAAAAGATTAAAAACAATATTTTAGAACTTTTCCAACACAAAAATCAGGCCATTCAATCCTCCTCTATTAAAAATGCCTTCAAATGCATAAAACCGGCAACAAAATACTTGCTCAATTCGTACAAAATGCAAAACCAACTTGTCCAAACCCCTAAAAATGGCTGTCCTCACATTTTTAAAGGCTCCTCCATCAGTTCCATAACTGTTCTAAACAGTTAGGACGTTCTAAACACACAAATGCCAAAAAGTTGCTTTTTGCAAGAAAATGTTGTCATGACAACATGACAACATTTCAGCAACTTTTGTTCTACATGGAGTTAGACCTCCAAATTTGGCACAAAAACAAAGTAGACATATAATATGCATAAAATTACTTCAAATAAACAATTCAAAGACATTGGAACCTTTCTAGACCATTTTAGCCTTTTCCGGACCTAAGTCACCTAGTTGACAATAGTCGGCAACTTCTAGCAACTTGGTCACTTTGGGTCTTGCCAAGTATCCTAAACACACCTAAGGACCACATAGGACCTATTATTAGAATAGTGATGTGGCTAGCATCACTACAAGACAAAAATAAAGAAATACCTAGGTTTCACACTTAGCCTACCTAGGTGCTCCTGCACCAACTATGTGGTGGGGAAAATTCTATTTTGCCAATTTATTGTTCCTCCATTGTACCTGATGATTGATCTTTTCCTTTTTTTTTCTCCTCAAGCTATGTGACCACATTTTCTTCCTTTTTTTGTTCTCAGCTATGACAATTGGATATCTTTAGCAGTTTGTTGATCTTTTTCTTTATCATTTGTTTGGACAACCCTATCAACTAACTACAATTTCTCTATAATTGTTTCCTTGTCTATAAACTTATCCTTAGATAACACATGTAGCAGTTGTGAAACTATAAAAAAATTATACCCTCCACTTATTGAAAATTGTGTCATCTGGCCAGTTGAAATTTAGGATCTCTCTTTCTTTATTCCAGATGTCTTTTCCCAACTTCTTTGTTTCATAAAATCCTTTTCGAAAGAATCAAAGAATAATTGTACTTGAACTATTTCTTCAACTATTCTTGCAAACCATATATATTTCTCCTTATTTACCACATCATTTATTAACACTTATTATTTCTTTTAATTCATTTCCCCACTCATCCTTACTTTTTATTCTCTCTAAGCCATTTAATACATGGGGGAAAAGATCAAAATTCTTGTTGAGATATCATGAGAAGAAAATTTTCAATTTCCTTTACAACAACAGAGAAACATAGAGCACTAATGTCATCTTCCCTACTGATCTATTTATTCAATATTTCCATCAAGGTGGTTCCATTTCTATCCATTTCTTTCCATATATCTACTAAGCTTGACAACACTAAAAAGAAAAGAGGCCAATTAATTCTATCCACTAAAAACAAAATAGCGTCTGTTATTCTATTTCCATGTTGTAAGCCCAGTTGTACATGAAATGCCTAGAGTTTTGTCTTTTCTTCATCAAGCTCCCCTGTAGTGTAAGCATCTTGATATTGAGGTGTATTTGGGATCTCTATTATAGGTCCACTAGGAGTAGAGGGAGCAGGGGAGGAAGCAACTAAAGGTTGGCTAGGTTCTTCTCCCACCTTTTTTTTTCCTTGTTCTTTCTATAAGTTTGAAATATTTTTTTCCATTTCATTTATTCTTCTTCCTCTCTCATCATATGCCTCTAGCACTTTTCATATTTTATATTCAGCTCAATAAATTCCTTCTTATCTTTTATAGCTACCTCCACACCACAATCAACCACCTCTTTATTCATCTGAGCAACCTTCTCATTGTCCACTTCTCCAACCCTGTACAACACCATGCTTCTTGTGTGCTCAACATCTAAAAATTCTTGGACTATTGTCTCATCTCTCTTCTATATAGACCATATTACTAAAACCTTGTGACCATTGATATAATTTACCCCTTTATAGGCTTCCTTGATCTCTTATTCAAATTTGAATTTTCTTTCTTTCTCTTTTATCACTGCATCAAAAATCAATGCATTAGCAATTTCCCATTTTGGAAGTATGAGAACTATTGAATCCTTTAGTAGTTTCCTCCTCCTTGAAGGGGTTATCTATTAAACTCTTAAATTATATTAGTCTTTATTCTCTTTTCTATATTATAGTCCTATCTATCAGGATGTTCCATTTTAATTTTCTTACACTTTGCCTGAAAACTTTCTATGTTGCTTCTCCACAAAAATTGGATGAAGGCCCTAGATTTTACAAAATTGGCATCATCCATAAATTTCCTAGTAGTCTACTCTACAAAATGATATATTATATAGTAAGGGTCAAGAGTGGCATTGGGGTTTCTTCACATGTCCCCTCCTCTACTTCGGATGCAATTATTAGAACATCATCATGACCCCTTATCTATTTTGATTTCTTCTTTAAGGAGTCCTCACTATTAGCATGGATAGGGGTTTGGGATGGGGAGTATTCTTTAGCTCTAGATGAATATCCTTGTTCCAAATTTTTACTTTTTACAATTGGTACTGATGGTGGGTTCTCTAAATGTTGTATTTTGTATAAAGATACAGGTTGTACCCCCACATTTTTGGAAACTACATACCTTACTTTCCTTTGTATGGTGTACTACATTGGGTTTATTATTACTCTATTAGCCATTCTATTTTTTACCTCCCTAGCTTGATCTGGGTGTTCTTGTATTAGTATTTCCTTCTTCTCAATTATATTTTTCCTAATTCTAGCAATATGAGCCATGAGTTTATTTACTTTATCTCTTGAGTATTTAATATCAGCTATGGGATCATACTTCCTATTGGTCTAATTTTTAAAAAATAAAATTTTCATAAATTTAGGTATTAAAATCAGAATAAGATCTATGTCTTGCTTATTATTAGGGTTTTGGTTTTTTATCTTTCCAATTTTAAAACCTTGTGAGAAACCCTATTAAACCCTAAGCTTTGTGCCCAGTTACAAATTTTAGGTCTTGTGCTTTCTAAATTTTAATTAAGCACCAAGTTGTTCTAAATTTTGAATATTCCTTCAGGATCTATTTAACTTACCACTTTTCCAAGTGCTTGTTATTGAAGTTGTTTGCACTGTTTAATCTTTATAAGATCTACGGTGGTCATTATTTTTCATAGAGAAAATGTAAGGTTTTTAACCCATGCAACATAGTGACTACTATCAAATGGAATGATATTGTCAAAAAGTGGAGAGTCAGCACCAAAAATCTTGATTATTTTGAACCTTGTGCTGATGTGATTGATGTTAGAGTTGTCAGTGTTAGAGAAGGGACCAGCTAGAACAAGTTAAAGTCAACATCATCCGAGTTTAGTTTTTTATTAATGAGTTGCTATGTCACAACCAGAAAAGAAATGTGCCCTATCGGTAGTGACATGGTGCCTTACCAAAAGATAGAAATGACGGTAGATTTTTGAAAAGGATAGGTATTGAAAAGTTCTCAGTTAATGATATAATTATGTGATTTAAATACACTGTTAGAGGCATTGATTATAGTAATCATGGGGAAAATGTGGAGGTCTTGCTGGCACCAAATTTTCAATAGTATTCAAGAGGTCGCTACGTCACAATCGAGAAAATAATGAATCCCATCGGTAGTGACATAGCCCCTTGATAGAAAGTGAGAATGTGGTAGCAATTTAAAAGGTGGGTCCCAACAATCCTTTCATAAAAAATAAGCCAAATAAACAACTTGACATAGTGGCATCTTGTAAAGAAACATGTATATACCAGAACTTTCAATAACATGGGGGGTCATTATGTTACGACTGAAATGTCCTTATCTTCTACTGGTAGCAACATAGTGCCTAACCTAAAAATATGAAACATGGCAAGGTCTAATTCTATGATGTCATAAAAGGGATTAAAATATTGAATTATTTTCCAACTTGTTAGGACATTTCCAAGTCATAGGTGACATGGACCAACACTCAAAAGGAAAGGGTAGATGAAAGTTCATGATCATTGGATTAAAGTTGAATCAACGATCCTCACCAAGTTCTTAACAAGAGATGCACACAATTTATTCAATGTGACATGGAAGCAAAGGTAAAGAACATGTGGACCCACCACAACTAATATAAATTTAATGCAGATTCCTCATAGTCAAATCAAGTTTAGATCAATAGTCATTGCTTCATCGCTATGAGGATTGCTCAATTTTTAAGGATAGCGGCATAGTGACCAAAGGGAGAAAATGAGAGAACCACCATATTTTTATTGAACCATGAATCAAATGCACATTATTAGATTGAAATAAAATCAATGGTGGAAATTGTATCACATAGACAACATACTCATGTTTTATGCGTAGCGATGTAGTGACATGGCAACACATGTCCTCGAGAACTAGTGGGTTCAATTTATATTGCCAGCACTGAAGGAAAAGCACATGTGGAGAAATTTCATTGGATTGATTTCCAGTGTGATGAGTGGAAAATGATTCATCCTTGTTTTCACTCCTGGATCATCGAATTTTTTAAGATCATCAATGCAAGTTTGAAGGTAGAAGGTAGTGCCACTCTATTTCCCTTATAATTCATTTATGATGAATGAAAGCTTCTCATGCGAGAAAAAAATAGAGTATATTGTAGAAAGTTTTTTCACTTCCATCTTACATGAACAAACTTTGAAGCCTCCATAGAAGAAGTTATTGAGAATTTGTGTTGGGCTTGATCAAAAAGTGAAATAATTTTCCTATGTTTGCAAAGCATTATAGAACTACAGAGAAAGATAAGCAAAGAATAAAGTATGTTCCTATGCACCATACTTAACAAAGTAGTCTAGTTTTCTGTAAATTGTAATCATTATGCCTCAAAAGAAAGTTTTCTCTAGTTAGGAAGACTATTTGGCTACGAATATCCATTATGACCTTCTTCAATTACTCCCTAAATCCACAAATGAAACTATCAAAGAGAAAAAGTTAAACTCATTGAACCCTAGACTCAAAATTGCAGATGGGTTATACGATAAGAGGAATTGGGTTAGGGATGCCAAAACTTCTCAAACTAGACTCTCTTTTTTTTAAAAATGGTTTTCAAAAAGGAATTTATTTTCCCCTCATGCAAATATCTAAAACATTGATTTAGGAAAGCTAGTAATTCCTAGTGCCTTTATGGATTATGACTTCTAGGAGGCTATTGCAAAAAATTATGATTTAGCAATCAGAGTAGTGAGGAGAACTGATAGTGAGTCTCTAGTCACAATCAGCCCTGAGGAAATTCAAGAGGTATTTGGCCTAGAGCCACTAATAGAATTTCATGTACCCATTGACCTATAAGAGATAGAAAAAAGAATATTTATCAAAGAAGGATGCAATTAGGCAGGGTATGCTGAGGGCACATATAGGAACAATTATAAATTTTCCAGTAATTACAATATCCTCTAGGGAACCCTTTAAAAATGAATATTTCACTTCTTGGGTTGTGGAGGCATACATCACTTTGTGTTGAGTTTTTGGTGAAGATGAATAGAGTGTCATGCCCATAAATTTTATGTATATGATCACTTAGATTTCTTCTTTTGGTGTTGATATATATATTTTTTTTTTCCCTCCCATATAGCAGAAGAAATTCATATAGGCCTAGTGGGGATTGCAAAACAAAAACTTGATAAAACTTTTGGTCACTATTCTTTGCTGATGCATATGTTTTTGTTCAAAGAAGTAGCATATTTTGGTGAAGAGATCAATCTAAATAGAGAAGAGGAGGGAGAAGCATTGCCAATTTAGTTATGGAGTGTAGATATGACTTGAGATACTAGAAATTCTAGTTTTCTTTGATTTGATAGGTATTTTGCTTCAAAAGTGAGATGCCTATTATTCAGGGACAATCCCAGAATCCCTAAAGCATTGGTAGATCTTGTTAGACCCATGGACAATCCTACTAGTGTAAAAGTTTCACATAATTGGGGAGACATTATCCCATACTCTATTTTGAATGTTCTTAGGATTTATAGTATTAAAGGAACCCCTCATGTATTGGCCAACTTGCACTGCAACCCACCAATTTGTGACTAAAAAATGGGGTTGGTTGTTTCTTTATAAAATACTAGACACGTACAAGATGGTTGTGTCTCATTCTCATTTTTGTGACACTGAGGAATTCTATGACTTGACCTTGAGGCACAAAGTTAAGCTTGGTAAAATAAAAAATTAGCCATATTTCCCTAAGGACATAATAAGAAATTAGTTCTCCTTGTAGGAACAATAAACTATGAAAGAGAAATGGAGGGTTTTCTCAAGGGTTTTGAAATTTATTCATTGTTTTGATGGAGATTATAATCATTTGGGTAATGCCACCATAGAGGCAGATAGAATTAATAAACTTGTGATTTTTCTTTCTTAAATAATGGAAACTATGAATGAGAAAAAACAATTTTTTTATCAATACATATCTAGACAAGGCCAAAGAGGTAATGTTGAGATTGGCATCCACTCCCAATCTAGGGGTAGGACAATTGATTGTCTAGAAAAGGTCAGGCTATAATCTAATCCAAAATAAGAAGGCTACTGTGAACAAAGGAAAACAAATAATAGGATCCACTAGTATGGCCTTAGAAGAAAGACCTGATGAGCCCTCTCCTAAGAGGCAAAAAATAATGAAAGAACAATATCCTCATATTGAGGAATATTCACCTACACCATCCCCTTTGTGGATTGGAGAGGAATAACTTACTAGAGAGAAAATTGAATAGCTCGAGTCCCAAGGATGAATTTTTATTACCCAGGCAGAATTAGATGAGGGAAACCCCTAGGACCCCCCTATGAAAAGCCTATATTTGATAGTGGTAGATTATAAATTAAGGGAACTATACCTTTTGATAGAGCAAGCTAGTCATCAAATTTTTTTAGATGATAGTTTTGTTAAGTCTAGAGCCTTCCACTATTTTGCATGGAGAAAAAACATAGGAAAGTATGCAGAAAGGCACAATAAATTGAAGACTAAGCATCCAAAAATTGAAGATGTAGCCATTCAAACCTTAATGAAAGATGAAATGATAAAATAATTTCAAAGCCTAACCCCTGAAGAAGGGACGGAAATGGTGAGAGCATCAGGTGTTTTATTGCTACCCAATTGGAATATAGCAGATGCCCTAATTTTTAATTTTGTTTCCAATCTGTTAGACACACTAGACCAAATCATAAAGGAGATCAAAGGTGTGGCATTCAGTATAAACCAAGTTTCTTTGGTTATTTGTTCAATTAGAATAGCATCCAGAACAATGTCTCAACAATCAAATAGTTTGTGTTGATTGGCAATATAATTATAAAGAGGGTAGAGGATACGACTTCTATGGAGGCTACACATTTAAATGTTGTGACATCCCAATTGACTTTGGCTACTATAGAGAAGGATGAGAATAAAAGATTGGAGTTACAAGCTAAGTATGAGAGAGTATTGAAGGCATATAATAAAGAAGTTTAAAAAAGAATTGAAACTAAAAATAAGGTAATGGGGAGGTCTTCTAGGAAAAGGATTACTTATCCTCACCCTTTAATGGAACCTTTTAAGTCCATTTCTCTCATAGAAATATCAAAACCTCCACAAAGGCCACAATATTACATGGCTAAAGATTTTGAGGATGAAAAGAGAAAACTATGATGATTGCATGTAGTGCTGAATGTAAAATATGAAGACAAATTAAGGAAGGTTCTTATGTATCTAGTGGACAAAATTGAATGGCCATCCTTCTATGATCAATTAACTAGGGTAATAAACATTTGGGAAGAAATGAGAGCCAATGAAGAAAATTTGAAACCCAATGTCAATAAGTGGGGTAAAAGGAGAAAAGAAATTACATTTTTATGTTATTCTATCATAAGGTCTTCTCATGACCATATTGAATTTTTTTTTGATGTTGCTAATGATCTATAAGATTTTGATGATAGAAGAGTTGCATTACAGAGGAAGGTTGTTACTTATTTGAGTAAGTACAAAAGTAAGAAATTTAATTTATTCCCACATGTTCTAGACAAGAAAAAAAAAGCTAAAGAATAAAGATGAATGGGCCAAGGAGTTAGATGACTTGTTCTATATAAGAATGAATAAAGTCATCAATGAAAAAGGACATGCATGGTGGGTCACCACAAAAAAGATATCTGTGAAGGTTTAGTTGTTCTTTGATTCTTTAAAACAATATTTTCTTAATATTGACAAGGAGGTTGAGTATGTTATTAAGAAGCAACATGATATTTTTCATTTCAATTAGCCAGATGACACACTTTTTGACAAGTTGATGGTGGATATTGCTTTTGATGAATAGTTGGAAGAATCTAAAATTGATGATGATGACGTGCATGGAGATGAACTATAGGTCATTGAGACACTTGCATAGGATCAGAGGGAAGAAGAAGATAAAAGTAAGTGACAAATTTTAGTTGCAAGTTTAGAGGCTTAGGATGATGACATGACAAAGGAAGAAACAATAATAAAGGTAGTTTTATCAGTTCATGATTAAAATAGTGAAAACCCTTGAGTTGAGATTGGTTTGCAAGTACTAGAATGAGATTCATGATTGGCCAGTCTAGTAGTTGCATATCCCAAAGATTCAGAATAATAGTAAAAAATCAAGAAATTAGTAGCATGTGAAGGTGTAATAGAAATGAGACCAACCAAAGGAATACTATGATGTATTAGCTTTCTATTACACAAAATTTTGTCTTTTGTGTTAAGAAAAATGTAAATATCTTTTGTCAAAAGGGATAGTTGTCTTCTTCTCTTAGGTTGAAGCTTGTTGCATCTTACCCTATATAAGTGAGATTCCAAAGCTAGAGAAAGGATCCAAATAATTAAATTTTTTAGTTTTATTAAGTTTTTTTGGTCAAGTACTCTTGTTGTATATTTTATGATATGTCTTTTCTACATATTGTAAGAGAATACACAAATTTGGCGGGATCTAGATGTATTTTTTTGACTGATTCTAAGTCTTATCCAATTGTATACAATTTTTCACTTAAGCATTTGAGGTCATTTTGTGACCAAAAATTGCGACCAAGTTTTTTAAATGGGCAATTTTTTGTTTTTTTTTAATAACTAGCCTGTGTTGGTCGCAATTGCGACCAATTAGTTTTCTCAGAATTGTGACACACGGGGAAGCATAAAACATTAAAAAAAAGAAGGGCAAAACATTTCATTTGGCTTTTCTGCAAGGTTTATTTGGCTTTGGCACAAGCGAGGGTCTCCATCAACATTGGCTCTGCTACAGATCATTTTCATCTGGCTTTGGCATGAGGGTCTCCATCAACATTGGCATGAGGGTCATCAACATTGGCGCGAGGGTCTCCATCAACATTGGTGCGAGGGCACTTCTTGGCGCGAGGGCACATCTGATCTGGTGCGTTTGATTGTAGAAATTTTGAGGGCATGTCTAAAATTTTAAGGAGTTCCATGTGATTCCATTAGTATCCTACCTACAACAGGAACTAATATGTTTGCATTTCAAAGAAATAACTTTTATCTCTGAATTTTTGATATTTTACTTGAATTAGATGGTTACATAGGCATTTATAGGAAGCCAAACAACATTACATAAATCTTTGAAGAGATTGCTTCTCATAGTATTAGGGAACAAATGAGTTGGGTGGCAGGCCACAACACTCATAGTTGAATGCCATTTACACCACACATCTTTTCCCAAATCTTTTATTCAACAAGACCACATCACACACCATAATAAAAATGGACCTTCCTAAAACTTATTCAATATCTCAATTATAGAGCCCATGGAAGACATCGTTTAACATCACAGTCAAAATGGTCATTATGTGGTCAATCTTTCAACTTATTACCGTATACTACGGGTATGTCTATTGAGGGAATGATTGGAAAATTGCACAAAAAAGTGTAAAAAATTGTATAAAACATGGGTGAATACATAAATCTTAAAATGGTGAAACTAAGGGTAGAGATTTTAGGGAGTCAAAGAGATGTTTAGTGACATGATTAGCTTCTAGCATAGATCAGATTACATAATTAGGGATAAGGATTGTAGTCTGTAACTCTTTTTTGGGGCATTCTTTTTATGATATGCAGTGTATCATCTCATTAGATTCTTCAATCATACTAAGTGACTTTCCACGAACTTCCTATTTGGATTATGTTCATGACCTCAACTATTAGGGGAAACTTTGCACACTCTATCTTCTCTCGACTATGTAGGGTTCTAGAATTTTGAACACTTTTGATCTCCTTACGGCTTGAAGAGCCCTATCTTTATCAGGTCTTCTTCCTTTGAAATGGATGTCGTCTGAATTGACACTGAGTTTCTTATCAAATGCAATTGGCTACTTTGCATAATTCACATTAATAGAAACACCAACACCAACTACTTGTTACTCTGCAAGGAAAAAGTGAGCATCTTCTACACCCCTTTCACAACTTTCATGCAATCTTTTCTGTCTGTTATAAAGTGCACTCCACATTTAATGATTCGTCTTGATATAAGTCCTCTCCTTGGAAAATAACAAACTTTTTCATTCTTGAGTAGGGCTTGACTACTATTCTGTTTATCCCAGGAATGCCATGTAAAATTTGCTGCCATATACTGACATATTCAGGCTGTATTGTGTTTTTTAATGGACACTTTTAATGGATTTCTACCAAGTCACTACTTTAAGAATATGCTCTCTTTCATCAAGATTACTTTCTAGGACAGTTACTAAACTTTTTATGTCAATACTTCAGTTAGAAATATGCTTTCTTGTTCAGCAACACAAAATCTGCCTTGTCTTCATAATTTTGTAAAGTTCTATGATGCTCATCTTGCAAAATCAACCCTGACATTTTAAAAAATTCATTGAAACATAGTGCATATTCCTTGTTTCTTGTATCATATTTCATTATTCCATAAAGTTTTTCTCATGATCAAATCATACAATTACATAGCCTGATAGTTCCTTAAATCAAATTAGCATTCATATAGAAAAAATGCACGGAGATGGCAGGTTGTGAAAGCAATCATATAGGGCTGCAATGTGGTGGCCTGTATTAATCTTTGAAACCTGCCATCTAATTCTTGTCATTTTATCTGGAGAAATCTTTAATTTCACCACCTATTCAGAATTTGTAACTGCATGCCAATCAGGACAAAACAAAATTCTTAATAGAAAGTAAGGTCACTATGGTAACATTTTTCAATGCCAATTTTATAAATTCAATTGTGTTTATTTTTAATTTTAAGACTTTAGACTACTCATTTGTTTTTTCAATTTAAGACTGCCAAACACTTCAATCATTCAAGTTCCTCAGTATACCCACCCAACATAGACACAAATCTATAAGTACAATGGACCAGTGAAAATTTGAACCTTGATGATAGCCTCACCTATCTATTTTGACCCAGCTCTAAATAGATCACCACAATGTCAATTAATATTTCCTTTAATATATTTTTATTATAGTAATATATTATAAGAAAAAATTAAATCTTTACAAAAAAAAATTAATACCAAAATATTTATTATGAAAAAGATATAGGCTAGTGTAAATGTAAAACAAATTAACTAAATTTTTTAGATGTTAAAACTAGCACATATGTGATTTTAAAAGATTTATTTATATAATCTATTAATATTTTCTTTAAAATTTATCTCGACTCCAAGGAAAAAGCTGAGTGAGCAAACATAAATTTGAGTGGTAAATGGATCCACCTAGGATTCTATTGGAAGCCAAAGTGGATTCCCGTATTGCTATTCTTTTTACTAAAATAGATTCAAAATTCATAAGCTTGTATTAGATAAAAGGGAAAACTTTATACAAATTGTCAAAAACCTATGACTGTCAAATACAGGGCCTTTGATCATTTCTGCCATAAACATTCAATAGAAAAATCTCTTGTCCATAAGTTTTTGGCTTCCTTAACTTACAGATACCTCAATTCTGATTTATATATCTGAATTAAGAATCATGAAAAGTAATTATAGTTCATAATTTTTTTCTACTTTCTGAGATCTATATAATTCTGATGATGGGTGTGATTTCAAAAATTGATAAAAGCAATTTGAGACAATCAAATTAAATTGTAAATTTTTCATATTGGAAATCTTAGATTTGAATCTATTGAAACTTAATACATAATAACAAAAACATTTATAACAAAATCTACCTGAGCTTTGAAAACAAGTGGTTCATAGTAAACTGACAAATCCTCAAAATTGAGTATAGAAAGACTTTTAGGCCACTCTCTAGACAAAATCTCTTCCACAATCTCAATCCTCTCCTCTCTTTCCACTTTCACACTTTTACTTGAACTCACATTGAATGCATACCTCACCTGACCTCTTGATTGCCTTCTCTTCCTTTCACACTAAGATACTTGTGTTGGTATTAATGGCAGTGCAACAAATGCTACACACTTCAATTTCACTGCATTTACCAAAGACATTGGTTGTTCCTCTCTACTTTATTATACTCAATTCAATATCTCTTGAATTTTGACATTTATATAGCAAATTAAATGGGCCATACTGAAATAAATGAAAGCTAAATGGTTTCAAAATTCAGCTTCATTTCATGCAGATATACATTGAATCTTATCTTATATGTGGGTCCATTTTAAGACACATGTCTATACATTGGCAAAGATTTGGAATGCCTTGGCACATTCCTCTAAATTATTGTGTAGTGGATAAGATGGACTAAGCTATTGAAAGAGATTGATGGTAAATTCTATGGACTTTGATTTGCATGAAACAACTGTGTATTACAAGTGGCTTCTACAATGGAGGACAAATTGTTTTTGACTCTTGTAAAACAACTGGCTTCTATCATGGAAAGTGGGGAAGCTAAATTTTAGGGGCTTCAAATGAAGCCAAATCTTTGAATGAAGGTCCCAAGGGGCTTTAATCGAAGCCTCCATGCCGATATTGGTGTGAGGGCTTTGAATGAATCTTAAGGCTTCATTCGAATCTGACATGCAGACCTCGTTCATACTCCTAATAACCGATCGAAAAAGCTTTTAAATCCAACATTTTTTCTTTTTTGTCCCATGGTTTCATGTATGAGTTGGTGGACTAGGGTGCTAAGAGGGAAGTCAGTAACATCATACCTTGCATCAGCATCTCCGTCTATGGTGCAGGAGCACCTAACTCTTATGAAGTACAACTCAGCAACTACTTGACAAGCTTTAATAGTTGACATGCAATGGGTGATTGGTGTTAGGCTACTGCGTATGCATTAATCCCAATCTTGAATGCAAAAGAAACTGTGAATTCACTAAATAGGGTCAAACTTATTTTTGTTGATTTAATAGATTTGATTTGAGAATGATGGTCTAATGATTTGAGAGAAAGAGTTGAGAGACAGATGGAGAGAGAGATATAATACAAGTGATAGAAAGACTCCTAGATAATATTCTTGAGGACAATGTGTATTATAGTCCTTACCATGTTTTCCTTTGATCTACCAAAAGGATGGTGACATCCTGCAAATGGCATGGCTCTTTCTACCACTTGTATTATCTCTTTCTCCATCTATCTGTCCATTCTTTCTCTCACTTCATCTGACCAACATTCCCAAATCAAATCTTGACCCTATTTAGTGGATTCACAACATAAACTTCAAATGCTTCTCCTATCAAATATGTAGATTTCACCATAGCTAAGAAACATAATTGTAGGCATCATTGTCACATTTTTTTGGAAACATAATTGTGTTGTGTACCCAAGCAATGCAAAGCAACTTCCACACCTTTTGTAATGCCCCGCCTAGAGATCCTTGGAAACAAGGATTCAAATCAAGCCAAGATATTTTCTTTTTTACAAGTATGAATGCACAAGACAACATAATACAGGGATCACAAAGATTGCAACATAAGAGTTCAACACAATCTCGGCAACCAACGAATCTCTAAACACCACTACCCAACTGACACACCCAAACAAAAGCCAACAACCACCACAACAAGATGAGGGCACAAGAAATGACTACTCATCAACAAAACACCAAGCTGGGGTAAAATGCAGAATCCTGAAACTTGGCTAAGCCTGAAATCCTAAAGCCTTGAAAATTGGCCAAGTCTGGATTTTTGAAGCCCTGAAATTTCCTAGAATCCATAACTTATCTTCGAGAGGTCTGAAACCTATCTCAAACGATTTGTCGCATATATTAAAATATATCTTAAGTATGAGGAATTACTTAAATGATATATTTTAAACTCCGAAGAAATCTATTTTGAACCAGGAAGGTCTAAAAACCAAAAGGGTGTCCAAAACCAACTTCCGAACTTACATCCGACAAGCCTAGACATCCCCTATTTCTCGCGCAAGAAAGAAAAATGGTCTCAAGTTTTGTGCGAGATCTTTCACTGCTTCGCACGAGAAAGTGCACACTTTGCACAAGGACTACTGAGCTTCGCGCGAGGATCCACATTCTCGCACGAGGATTCCCTATGCACCGCGTGAAGATTTACATTCTGATGCGGGAAGTGTATTCTTTCGCACGAGGAAGAAACAATCTCGCCCAAGGAAAATACAATCTCGCACGAGGAACCAAATCAGTGTGACACAAAACACAAACAAAAAGCTAAACAAACAAGGAAACCTCCACACCAGGGAGTACCGTATCCACGTAAATCAAGGGATGAACACTCGAGAGCACTAACAGCAAGGAAAGAGGAACATCGAACCATCTAAAACATAAAAGAAAAGCACATACTGAAATAAACATTGCAATGAACAAAATACATTTTAGAACTAAACAACCAAATAAGTGCACGGTTCCTCCCAACCATCAATAGCATCATAAGGCCATCGTGGATCCTAGCCATCCCCCGTGCATAACATCCCAAGCCACCGACCAAATCATCAGTACTGTCATAATAGGGACGTCACTGCTAAAACATGCATAATAACAACATAAGAAAATCTAACATGCTAGTGATAACACATAAGATAATCCTATAGTAGATAACATCACCTATCACATGCTAAACTGCAGTAACCAATTGATATACTACTAAAGCAAATCACATCATCTAATCATATGATAAACATCATAATAAGGGAATGCGCCAAATAAAATAACATCATATAAACATGATATACAAGCATCCCAATGAAAGCATAAATCACAAGAAAGCATACTTCAAAACCCGAAGTACCAAGTGAAGACATCTAGCAATGGTCGCACTAGGACAAAAGATCATCTCTGTACACCAATCCTTAGTAGTGGTGAAGGTAGGTACACCTCCCAACCACGTAGAGCCCGTAGGTCCACACCCGCTGTGCTGATGGAGATAATGATCCAACCACAAACACACAAAATAACATCTAAGGCTAACACTTGCACCAGATAGTATGATGGCTGCAACCAAGAACCTAAGACAATGCAAGGAGTACAAGTCCTGGTCAGACACTCAATAGGCTACTATGTAGGGACTAACATCATGGAGAGTCGCTTAGCATCAAAAATCCCAAGCTAGGACTTGCGCAGATTCAACATCCCTCAACGGAAACGCTCTTGCACCCAAAACCTTTTTATTATCTTAAGTTTTATTACCAGTCACACATTTTATTTAATTTTCACTTAATTAAAGCTTCCTTCGCCAACCCTCTGGGCACAATGATAACCAGGCTACGAGGTAGAAGCCCCCTCCATATGCTACCCTACCCTACCCATGCTCATCCTACGACAAGTGCTCGTGGGCATGCATACTCCCATCCCAACCCTAATGATCATAACTTCTGGCAAATCCACGAAAGATCGGGCCTCGCAAGTCACCCAACAAATGTACATGCACGTACTCGTGTGTGGCACACCACCATCACGAAGATCATAACACAATGATAGGAATGAGAACATAATGCAAAGAAAACACCCAATTGAAAGAAACATAGGAAGGACGGATTCTACAAGAATCCCAAAGCTAATAAAATCATACATCATGAAATCACTCAACTAGCCTCAATCTAAGAGTATGGATTCTACACGAATCCTAATGATGTAACAAGACCAAACATCGTGAACTCACTCAACCGGCCTCAATCTGAGAGTATGGATTCTATACGAATCCTAGTGTTCACGAAACAAAAGCAAAGGTCCAACAAAAACCATAACAAGTATAAAATCACTCAACCGAACACAATGTCAGGAGTACGAATGCAACATGCATCCCAATGCAACATATAAGTGTAAAAGTGGTCTGACTAATATCCAAATGGATCATCAAGGTCCATGACCCACATTGTGCCAAGAAAACTTGAGAAAATAGGGCAGCACGCAAAATGAGGCAAAAACCCCAAAAATTTAGAAAACTTCAAAATTAAAACCCATTTGGACTTTAGGTTCAAAAGCCCCAAAAATCCAAAAATCAATGAAATCAGACACCGTATGCAAAAATGGCTAGCATAACAACGTAAAATTCCAAACCCTCATCCCAAAAAATAGGAAAATGTTCATACCCGCCCAACCGGGTAGAACTAGCATACAGAAATGGAGGGGAACACTAGTTCTCAGCCTCCAAACAAACGACTACCAAAAATAGAAGCAGAAATGGAGCAGAAACAATAAAACAGGAAAGCCCTACCTCACAGCCAAAAGGGCAAAATGGAAAATTGAACCAGAAAATAAAACGCTCGCAGAAGTGGCTAAAAATTGCGGCAATCTAAGGTTTCCCCGAGCTGGATCCAACGAGCCCAACCTCGTGACGATCCCACGCCCATAGCTCCCACAACGAACAAAACAATAAATCCTCATGAAGAGGATTTTGGGTTTTACTCTCCAACTTTCCAATTTGAAAGTGAGAAGTGAGGAATTAAATTCCTCTTTGGATACTTATTCACTTTTCGGGTGAATAATCGATTAGGGCAAATAACCAGCCAACCTAGTTAAATTTTGAATCGACCCAAAAGAAAATTAGCTATTCCTATAAATAGGAATTCATCTATGGAAAAGCTGCCAAAAATTAAAATAAATCAATTAAAAAGCCCGAAAAACCCAAAAACACAGAAATCACCTAAACAACTTTTGCGACAATGCAAACCTCTAAATGCACAGACATGCTTACTGGTCTAATCAAATAATGCAAATGAGTTTCGGTTTAATAATCACCGAAAGGTTTAAATTAAACATTTTAATAAAGGATATGTTAACCATACAAGGATGACATTGGTAAAATATGAAAGGCTGAATCACTAACTCCATGTGCCACTGCTAGGATATAATCCTGCACACTAAACAACACGATCAAGTGCAATTGCTATAATAACATAGCCGAAGCAATAAATGTATTAAATCACCTAATTTAACCATTTATTTAATTATATTAAAATAATCTATTTACATCACTCACATTTGCAGAAAGCATAACAACGCAAGAATGAAGTAAATAACCATAGCATTAAATCCATCACATAACATAATCAGAGGTATGTCCAAATACTAGATAACCAGATATCATCATAAAACACACTTTCATCTCAAAATGGCATCATCATGCAATATGATTAACTGAACAACATAGTAGTCTAATATCTATGATACTGGAATCAAAGAGTAACATTTGACCCTCAGGTCATCTCAAATGTAAAATATCACATAAGAACAGATATCTCTCAGATCAAAATAAAACAAGGTAAATGTCCGCAGCACATAACCAAATAATCCATCAAGAATAATCCGTTCTAATTACTTTAGCATTTAAAAATGATTGATTACTCTGCATTAAAAAGGCATTTAAAACACATAAGAAAACACTGTCATAGACATGACTAACCACTGCTATAGGAACCTAGTCCAGTGTAGTATGGTAAAAGAACATAGTGCAATCTCTGCACACATCTCAGGGTAATCACAAAACAACTGCATGATATCACATCGATCCTGGTAACCACTAGCACAAACCTCAGTGAACCAAAAATCACATCATAATCTCAAAGATCAGACAAAAGCATAATCAAAGCAACTGATAAAGAAACATAAATCCAAACACCTCAATGGTGTAGACCACTCAGGGTCACAATCATGATCCATCACAAAAAAAGATCAGCAAGGTTGCATCCATCATCATGACTTACAAAAGTCAAATGGGAGAGGCACTACACCTTTGATTCTAAGTCAAATTCATCTGTAAGAATGATCGCTTGCCAACAATTGCTGAATACATCTGTAGCTCATGAATACAAGGTCCTCCAACAAATGTATTCAACAACTGTTGGCAAGCGATCATTCCTAGCTCATGAATACAAGGTCCTCCAACAAATCTATTTAATAGATATTGGCAAGTGATCATTTCTAGCTGCTTTTGTTTTATAAGTTTTGTCTCAATCCCAATAGGTTGTAGTTTCATTTTCTAGATGCACTTCATCACTTGAGTATACAACTCAATTACATTGATTCCAAAAAATTGTGACCATGATGCTTACAATTATATTTCTTAGTTTTTGTGTCCTAAGATCCCTTATGACCCTTTACGACCATTTACGATCCCTAAGAATAAATCTTAGAGCTCTTAAAATGTTGTTAAGGGTCATAAGAGACTCCTAGGAGGGGCCATGATGAGCTTCCACCTTCACATGGTTGGCCCTGTTAAGTAGAGAATGCTATAGTTTTCACAAAACAAAGAGAAGCTCAATAATTTAAGGTCTTAGTCCATAGACAAATTAAATTAGACTTATTATCCAAAACACATAAAAAAAACATGCACATAAACATGGTAGGCACTAAATAGACATAGTTGGAAGAGAATTAAAAAAAAAAGATTAAGGATTATTTTATTTTAAGAAATATTTAAATAACAATTATAAATTGAGTTAAATCAATAAGTATTCATTTCTACCTTTTCCAATATAAATTTAAATATTGAATGGTCTCTCCTTTATATCTTAATCCTTCAATACTCATAACTCTTTATTGCATTCATTTTGATCATTCACTAAGCTTAATTAAATTATAATTATATTACATGTTATTTTAATTTTTTATATTTTTACTTTTTATTTTTATTATTGAATGTCATGTCAAAAAGGGGACATTATAGCGAGATGCATTACAATATAGAAAAATAACAAGAACATTATTGAAGAAAACTGATACAACATTTAGATTATAAAATCAGACTGCTGCAACAACACAAATTAACCTAACAGAAAGCATAAAATACCATTCTCACAATGACTGAACATTTACCCACTAAACTACACCTCTTCTAAATAATGTAAGATGCTGATAACACGTTGATACTGCCATCACACATGTCAAATTAGACTGATACACACTAAAAGCCACCCCAATCAATTGTAGCTAACATCTGGATGTACACTTATAATTGATGTCAATCAGAATACTGAAGGTCTAGAATAGGGCATAGTGGCTGCTGATATAGTAGGTACAAACTCGTAGAAAGCTCACCAAATTAGCCAAAGTCTACATAACTAAGACTTAGCATCAAAGGTTCTCCCTAGGAACCTTGAAACCACCAAATATTGGCCCCAAAATAGGAGCCCTTCATCTTCAAGCTCTCACATACTTGCTCCACTTGGTACAACACCCCATAAAGGTCATCTATTCACTTTCAACTTGGACAGCCTACAATATGGCCTTTGTATACAATTCATTTTTTTTCGTTTAATTATATGGTTTGAACAAGTGTGGAAAAAAAATCAGATTTTTATTATGAATTTTTTGTTCACCAATCTATGTTAAACTAATCAACAAGGTCACTTTCCTAATACTTTATGAACTGGATGCTATTCGCAAGGTCAGTTTCCTAATACTCACTATAGTACTTGCTATTCAATTGAGATAGACACGGCTTATTAGTTAGTTTGTATTCTCTTTAGATTTTGTTAAAGAAGACAGCTAAATGCTATATGATGAACTAAAAGTTCTATGGTGTCAACAGGCTTGTGCATCTCTTGAGCCAAATTACTAGCCCCAGTGACATTTGTTGTTGTTCAAAAGCGGCACCATACTAGACTATTTTCAAACAACCATGCAGATAGGCATTCTATAGATAGACTTGGGAACATCTACCGAAGTCTTCAGTACATAATAAAGCAACTAAATTTCATAAATTGTTTTTTTGATAGTCGATTTGTTTAAATATTGCCCATCAAAAATTACTTAGTACATCTCATCTTTTTTCTGCACAGGAGCTTGCAGTTCTTAAGAATCTAATAGCAAAGAATTTGAAGAAGATATTGTAGCAAACGTATATTTGGTGTTCTTTTTTAAGTGAAAATGTGATTGGAAATTTTGTATATTGTCATATTTCACTTGCAGAAAGGTCAAATTGTAAATAGAGGTGAAGTTGTATGGATTTAAGTTTCTTCTTCATTATTTATAATGCTCTCAATTCCTCCTTTGTAGCTGTAAAAATACTTGTTTATTTTCACCTTTCCAAATACCCTTTACCATGTTCTTCAAGATTCCAAAATATCTTGGGCTGACCCCACTCCAGCATGTCCTAACTCCTACTTGGTTCAAAGACCTAACTCCTTTTTATATGTGTCTTCCTCTTACTACTCCATCTACAGGTTGCAAACAAATCATCCTTCTTCCACCAACGAGTCATTCCATTCAAGAAAGACCATGTCTGACGATATCAATGCACAAAAAAATAGGGAGGCAATTGCTAGACTATGGTCTAACTTAAAAAGAAAAGGTGATGGAAAATGTTATTGTCCTTGTGAAATGTGTAAGGGCTTAAAGACAAAGATATCTAATCACAACAGCTGAGCAACATTCTAGGCAACATGGTCACTTGAAGGGGGAAACGAGTATCACCCATTAGTATGTATTTTAATAATTTATAAATTACATGAGACATGATTTGATGATGACATCGTGGTCATGGTTAATATAAGGTCATCATTTTCATATAGGTCAACATCCCTAAGTTTCATGTTATGGACCATGACAATTTGGAGAATGCGGTTTTCCAAATGAGGGAACATGGAGGTGTGAATATTGAAGTAGAAGGTAATGATACCATGGAAGAAGATCAGGGTGATGAAGATCACGATGATCAAAATGATCATGATGATCAAGATGATAATGATGATGATGATGATGGTGATGATGATGTAGAGTTTTATGTACCTTTACTTGAGAAGGTAGAGCAGCCCCTATATGAAGGTTCCAAAACAACTCTTCTTTCTGTTGTATTGCTATTGGTGAACTTGAAGGTAATGAATGGTTTATCCAATGTAGCAATGACACGTATGTTAAGGTATGCCATCTTCTTTCATTATTTTACTTGTAGTTCCCTTACAATTAACATTGGGTTCGTGTAGCAATTAATATTCTTTAAATTAAGAAATTATATTTTTGGTCGTAGGTTGATAGGTGAGTGTTTGTTACCACCATCAAACATTCTACCTCGCTCGTACCGAGAATTATCTGCCATCATGAAAGATATTAGAATGGAGTATCAAACAATAGATGCATGTCCGAATGATCATATTATATATTATAAATAGCATGAATTTGCAACACAATGCCCTACTTGTCATATCAGTAGATATCAATTAGATCGATTAACAAAAAAGGTGCCTCGCAAGGTTCTTTGGCATATTCCCATTATTCCACATCTGCAATGATTATTCAAGTGCAATAGCTTAGCACAATTTATGGATTACCATGCACGCGATAGAAGTCAAGATGACATTATGCGAATGCCTGCAGATGGTTCGGCATTTAATGAAATAGAGGAAAAATGGCCACACTTTACAAAAGAACCTCATAATCTCAAGCTTTCATTGGCAACAGATGGTGTCAATCCTTATGGAGAGATGAGATCTACTTACTTAGTGTGGCCTATTTTTGTTATCAACAATAACATACCTCCTTGGTTGTCCATAAAGAGAGAGCACATAATGTTGACACTCATTGTTCTAGGTATTTTTTGATTTAGTGGTCATCTAAATCAATTTATTATTACTAATCCATCAAATGGTCAAAATAATTATGTAATGTTTGTGCTCATTCAACTAGGTAAGTACCAAGTCAAAGATATCAACGTATATATTGAACCCCTTATCGATGAGTTGGTGGTGTTATGGAATGGGGTTACTATGTAAGACATTTGTAGACCAATAGGACAAAGACAATTTCAATTTCATGCAATGCTTGTATGGACAATACACGATGCCCCTAGGCTAACACATTTTTGTGGTATCTTCTCTTCTTGACACCTCTTTTTTGGTATGTCAAAGTTAACACATTTAATCCAATTATACACGATCTTGTAGGTCTTCAGACAAAGGGTAAATTTGCATGTCTAGTTTGTGGTCCAAAGACAAAATCTCGTCATTCAAAAAGTTTAAGAAAGCAGGTGTTTGATGAGAATAGACACTTTCTGCACAGAAATCATAAGTACCAAATTACCAAAAAACATCTTTTCAATGGTCTAGAAGAGACTACATCAAAGCCATAGAGAATGACACCTCACCTAAGGAAGTTGGCATACAATAAAATAAATCGTCGAGGTCATGTCATTCCATTTGATGCTTTTTGTTTCAAATTTATATTTTGATATTGTGTTTTGTTTACTGATGATGTGATTGATGGTTGTGAAGGTCGTCAAGACATCAATGTCCAACTTCCAAAAGGACTAAAAATTTATCCTACATAATTTACTAGGTTGCCATACCACGAGAAACTCTCAATTGTGCATTTGTTTGATCCTATGCATATTGGAAAGAATGTAGCAAAGACATTATGGAAAATCTTGGATGGAAGGCGTGACAAAGATCAAATTGTCAAAACTTGTAGTGACATTGAAGAATCCAACCATGCAATAAAAATGGTATTCAACCAAATAACGATGGAGACTGGATTGATACAAGTGCCCTTAGTTGGTTATTGTCACAGCAGTAGAGAAATGCTATAAAAGAAGTCATTAAAAAAATACGATTTCTCACAGGATTTGCTGCGAACATAAACAATGTCATATCAAATAAAAGTGAATTTGGGCCAGGGTTGAAAACACACAATTGGCATACATTTATTAAGGTAATTCATGTTATTTTGTATTCACTATATATTTATATACTACATGTAGTTTCAATTGCATTCTTTTATAAAATATTGACAAGATCATTTTACAAATATTGCAGTATGTTCTACCTCTATCTCTCCCACACCACTTTGCCAACAATGTCAAACAGGTTATATATGATCTTGGAAAATACATGAGGTGGTTGTCATCTAAAGAAATCAATAAAGAAGATATAAAATATTGGAAGAGAAAAATTCCTCTTCTGATGTGTGAAATGCAAAAGTGTCTACCTCCAAGTTTTTTCAATGCACAAGAACACTACCTCATACATCAAGTTGAGAAGATTGAATTGTGTGGACCTATACCAACCAGGTCAATGTGGATGGTTGAGAGGCACTTGAAATTTTTGAAAGGCTTGGTTCGATAGAGAGCACATCCTGAGGGTTCTATGGTGGAGGGATATATGGTATACCAGACCATGGTGTACATTACTGAATATCTTCCTAAGTTTGCAGCAAACATCCATGCAGATCGTATTTGGCATTCCAACTCAATTAACAAATTCAAAGGGGAGTACTTGATGGGAAAAGGTAGATTGAGGAAAGTGAGAGGTAAATCTAATATTTTATTGTAGTTAATTAATTCATATAAATCTTCAATATAAGTTATTTTTAATTGGCGTATTTATTTGAAACAGGTGGTCGAGAGTCAGATGCAATAAATTTGTATATTGCGAACAATCTTGATTGGATGACGGAATGGATTGAACAATGTCAACAAAATGGCTGCTCATTAACATGGGAAGGTGTTGCTTCATTGGTTATAGAAGCTCATCGTAATGGAGATTCCAATGTTATGCCGATGGTAGTTGATCTAGTAAATGGTTTAAGAGGTGGAGAGGTACATAGAAATTTATTAATGATCATAACTTGACGTATGTTTCATATCAACTCACAATGCAAATAATTTACATAGACTTCAAAAATTGTAGGTCAAGCACCACAAAGCTATGTACTATCATGGCCACAAATTCCACATAAAAAGGTTGGATGACACAAAGAAAACTTGTGATTCTTGGATAACTATAGTTTTCGAGGTCACCAATATATCATCTAGAAGTGACATACATCCTCAACAATCTGAAAATCAATACTATGGCATCTTGGATGATATAATTGAGTGTGAATTTAACACCTTCAAAGTAGTTCTATTCATCATCAAATGGTATAGGTTACAACTAAATCAAAATGATCCAGATAGAATGGTTATTCAACATGATAATAGATTTACAATGATCAATACAAGGTCATTTGAGCTAGTTGGAGATGAGCCCTGTGTTCTTCCAAGCCAATTTGAGCAAGTGTTTTACTCAGAGGTTCCAAATAAATAGGGTTGGTCATTTTTTGTTAGACATGATCCAAGAGGAAGGCCGATAAAGTATAATGTTATGGAAGAAGAAGATATTGAAGATGATGAAGAAGCAGATGATGAAGATCAAGATGATGGTGATGACAATGATGGTGATGGTGATGGTGATGATAATGATGATGATGATGATGATGATGATGATGATGGTGATGGTGATGATGGCGATGATGATGGTGATGATGGCGATGATGATGGCGATGATGATGGCAATGATGATGGTGATGATGGCGATGCTGATGATGATGATGATGAAGAAGAAGAAGAAGAAGAAGAAGATAATCAATGACTACAAATGTCGTCACCCCTTCTGTTGATGATCTTGCATTCCATATATAAGGTAAATTTGTTCATGTTTATGATGTTGCATATTGTTCATGTTGTCTTCTAAGTTATTTGTAGCATACATGTATCATGTAATTTTTAGCGAACTTAAGATAAATTATTAACATATGCAGGAAATTTGATTATATATTTATTTTGTTCATTTCTAATGATTACAACATATGTTATTTATAGTTACCAATGTTTGTGTTGTGTCTGATTATGACCCTTTTTGCAAATAGTCAATTGACTACAAGTACATCATCACCCATTCTATTGACATGTTTGCGATGTTGCCTATTGTTCATGTTGTCTTCTAAGTTATTTGTAGCAAACGTGTATCATGTAATTTTTAGCTAACTTAAGGTAAATGATTAACATATTTAGGAAATTTGATTACATATTTATTGTGTTCATTTCTAATGATTACAACATAGTTTATTTATAATTACCAATGTTTATATTGTGTCCGATTGTCACCCTTTTTGCAAACAGTCAATTGACTATAGGAGATTTGACCCATTTGGCATGGATTGTGCACAGTAACATGGATCAGCAGGTATAAGTCAATAAATAGACATAATTTTCTTATATTCTTCTTGTTTATCATTGAGCACGTATGTTATAAATAGACATTATATAATCATATAATGTATTCATAGACAAAGAAGGTCCGTATAGAAATATAATTGTATAATCACTTTCAACTTACTACATTTTATATATGTCACTTTCACTTTCCATTTGATGGATTGCAGGACCCACCAAATAGGTACTTGTCAGATCTATCTACATCAAATGAGGGAAATGAGGAAATGGTAGATGAAAGCTCTATATGTAGTATGGCTAAAAGAGGGAGATCAACTAGAGGTCAAAAGAATAGAAAAAAATTTGATAAACGCATGCAATTTTTCCTTGCTAATGGGGGGTCATGTTCTTATGATGATGAGACCAAAGGCGACATCAAGGTGCCCTTTCAGTACTCACACATTGAGAAAGAATGGATACCCAATGAGCTACCTCCAAGTAACACAGATTTTTGTGTTAATGAGAGGATATATCACATTGCTCCATCCTCATTACATGGTTTGGGCCCATTTTCCATGGATGGGATAAAGGTATGTTACAAAAAAGTTGTCAAATTGTTCAAATATGTCGGTCCATGTTACAATTACAATGATTGGATGCGAATTATTTGATATAAAAAAAGTATGCGTAGGTATGGGGTATCAACTAATTATATACAACAGAAAGAAAATGATCAAAGTAAAAGATTTTCTATGTACATTGATGGGAGACCAAAAATAATAGGTAATATTGCAGGTTTTATAAATAGTACGCGACCTGCTTCAACTAGTAAGCAACCCAATTGCATATTTGAGGCGCGTGAGGGGAATGAAGCTTTTGTTTGTGCAATAAAATCAATAAGTGCAAGGGAAGAACTGCTAATTGATTACCATTTAAATCGCATAGATACAAACAATGTTACTATAATGAGGGTTGTAAGTACTATTTACCATTTTGTTAATAAGTTTTTTTTTGCTGTCTATTACTTTCAGTTAGCTGATTTTTTTATGTTTAATCTTTGTGACAGGATGATATGGATCCGACAGATGATAGAGGTCAGTAGGATGCTACTCCCACCCCTTCTTCAATGAGGGTAAACCTTTTTGAAATTGTATAAATTAGATAGTTGAAAAATGTTATATTATTACGGTATTTTATTTACGATTTTTGAGTTTTTATGATAGTTTTACTGATATTCCTCTCACAATTTGATGTTCAGGATAAGGGTAAAGCAATAGCAGTGACCACATGAGCCACTAGCTATGCATTTTGATGAGGTCGATATTGCTGATACTCCCAATTTTATAAAAATGTTGAAAAAAAAATTAGGCAAATTAATTTAGAAGCAATGAAAATTTTGGATGAGGAAAATATGGAACCCGAGGAGATGAGGAAGAGGCTACCAGAATTGAAAGCGCAAGCTCAGCATTATGAAGTAAGCTCCAATGAATATTTAGTTATAACAAAAGTTCAATAAAGATTTATATTTTATAATCTTTTATGTTGTGAAGTAAAATATGTAATATGTGCAAAAATACTTTATTGATGCAATTTTTTTAAAGAGTTGTAAGAAACTTTAACTACTAAATTCTTGTTAGACAGAAATTTTTGGGAATTGATCCAGAACGTGGTCAAGGACAACGCGGTGAGGGCGGTAGTAGAAAAGTTCTGGCCACCACTAGTAAAATAATCTTTTAGTTGACAAGTTAGAAGTAATTTTTTATTTCAAACATTCAAAACTTCTTAACTCTTACTTTTATTATTTCAGAATGTCTTTGCTAACAATGTATTGTTCAAGTCATCTAGTGCAAGAGACTCCTACGAGGTTGACGGATGCCCGTACGAGTTTGTAGACTGCAATTTCGGCAACAAGGGGACATCCAGCTAGTAAATCCTTGTTTTTCTATATTTGGTTTTGTGTTAATTATGAGTTGATAATATGTACTTTAATCTTGGGATGCATCACATAGTGTATTGTTTTTTTTGTGGTAGGAGATGCACCATCTAGTACGCCATGAAATGCAGATCATAGTAAATCTATTGGTTATAATTCACTGTCATTTCTTGGAGCTACCCATGTTTCTAGCACGGGATCTATGGAGACATTGTTGTTGATTAACCATAATGAATTAATGCCTTTGAAATGTCCTAAGCTTCCAGGTACTTTAAATAATTATTTTTTATATTGTAATAAGGATTTTTTTGCAAGATGTAAACATGATAGGAAGTGGTGAATGCAAGGGCTTTTGATGTAGAGTGATGCCTCATGACCTTTAGTGTGTCGTATTGTGCAAGTTGTTTAATTATTCTAGAATTCCTTTTTATTAGGGGTTTGGTAGGATCATCTGAATTATCAATGACCTTTTGTCTATACTAGTAATTCTCTAGTTTAGTAATTTGGTACATTGCAATTTCATGCTTTGAGTAGAAGATACTAACTAATTTTTCTATAGAGAACCAAAAGTGGGAGTCTTCTTTCATATGATTCATTTTATTGGTTTTTACTATTAATTATCCCATGACATTTTTTGTAGGAAATGATACATTTTATAGGAGGCTTTATGACCTCACGCTGCGAAGATTCGGGCCCACCATACATACTAGGTTGATGTACATCATAACTGAACTAATTTTATCCCACTATTTTTTTTCATATCATTAATTGGTGCAACATTTTTCCTTTCATTTGAGTCTTTTCTTATACTAGCTAGATTTAACAATTTTGTGTTTTTTCTTAAAAGGTGGAACTACCAATCTCAAAAATTAAAAGATGAGCTCATCAAAGATATAGAGCATGAGTTTGGTAGTAATATTTTTGATCGTAAGAAATTGTTACAAAAAGCTGCCAGAGATCTTAAGGTTGTGAGGGACACATATAGAAAGAGCCTCGTCCACAACCCGAAGTACAAGCATCCTCCCTTTGTTTCAGTGAGGGACTGGAATGAATTCATTTTGGATGCAAAGGAGAAAGGGCAATGTCCACCAAAAGAAAGTGCACCAGAAAATCCAAAAAGGTATGCAATAGTATTAACTACTAGTACATTAATGAGCAAATTTAGGGTTCAACTTCAATATCAACAATTTCAACTAGCTCAATTTAATCTATCTATTGATGAAAGGTATGTAAGTCATATGCTGACACAATTGCTTATAAATCTCAATCTCAATCTGGGCATAAATCCTACATAAGATATATTGACAAAATGAAGCCCTTTATTCATATTTAGTGACAAATTTTAGAGCCTATGTCTCCTATGGGTTCTTTTCTCAAATTTTATCCTTGCTGAACTCAAACTCTAATTCAACTAAGAAATTCCTACTCAAACATGTGACAACTGAATCTTTTGATATGATGTACCATGTTAGATTTTGAGTCATAGAAATAGGCAATGCCTTGACCACTATACTTGTTGACTTTCCCTTTCTTTTACAATAATTGCTCGCTATCTTGAGTTTCCTATCCCCTATTTTCTTTTGGGTCATGTGTGCATCAAATCTACACTTAATCTGCATGTAAATGCTGATGAAATCCATCATTGAAGATATCAATCCCATATTCTATAGTATTTTGTTAACTATGATAATAGTATATAATTTTGTCTTTAGTGATTGTTATTTTATAATGTCATCAATTCCATTTTGTGCTTTGTTGCATATCAAAAAAGAAGTGCATATACACTATACATCAGATTTAAGTGTGAAGCATCACAAAATCTAATCTCTATCTTCTGATAACAATGTAGTCTGAGAATCCTAAAGAATTTAAAGCTGAGCATTTCCACCACATCTAAAATCCATTCTTCTTTTTTAGGATTTTTCGTTGCTGCTAAAGCTTTGATCACATGGATTATGTGTCTATACCCAACCAATAGATTATCCTTTTTAGGGAATCCCTACTTTTTCTCCTGTGGAAACTGTAAAGATGGAAACTCATTAAGATATTTTTCTTGATATCACCCTACTTCCAATCTTTCTCTTCTATTTCTTAGCTCTTTGCAAGCTCACAAAAGGCGTATAAGCTTTGGTAACATGTTAATTATTTGTCTGTAGACTAATTCAAACACATATACCAGTTAAGTAAAGAGACAAATTACCAAGCCTAACACATCTAACTTGGGGGAGCACTCTTAAGATACAACATAATGTACAAAAAAATTCACAGTGTGTACAAATGACTTTTCATGTGATTTGAACCTTCACTTGCACCTCTTGTTCCTTCACATTCTTATCCTTTTCAATTCAATATTTCTCGCTATGCTATTTTGTCAAAATCCCTAAAATAGGAGTTATTTCTCCAACATACTACCACACATAATCCTCAATTTTGGTATTTAAATTTTGTTATTGTAAATATGAAAGATATGTAATTCATATGCTAACACAATTGCTTATAAATCTCAATCTCAATCTGGGCATAAATCCTACATAAGATATATTGACAAATGAAGATATATTGATAAATGAAGCTTCTAATATGTTCTCTCTGTGACCAAAGGCACTCACCCTTATAAAACCTTCACTTGTGGGTCCAAACCCACTTCTTGGAGTTGTAACTATATGTGCTTTCTCAAGGATCTTAGTAAAAATATCCCATGAATTTTGACCAGGAAATCGAACCCATACATATGGCGCATTTTTTCCTCCAAAGACATCAAACCCAAGTGAAGTAAATGTTTCCACAATGATTCTAGTATTCTCTTTATATCATCTAACATATTTCAAACTTTTCATAGGTTGCAGGACACATCAAAGGCAACAAAGGCGAGGCTGGAAAAGGTTGGGCAGCACAAACTTGGCTCTGGGGGATATTCAAAAATCAAAGCACGTGTTGTAAGTAGCAATAAATGAATTGCAAAGAAAAATTATTTATAAAATGCAAATAATTTTTTTAATTAATAAAAAAATGCAGGGCATTAATTTTAATCTAGAGGCCACAGAAGAACACATAAAAATTGCCTTCAAGCAAGGCTATGCAGCGATGGCTGAACGCCTACAGCAAGCTTCCATTGCCCTAATTGAACAGTCTCCTGCATCATGTGCACAGGTAAATATGCCAAAAAATATATTAGAAATTGAATACTTGAGCAACAATTTATTTGATAATAATGTTCATGACATTGCAATGCAGCCTATTAATCCTGACACAGATCATAAATAGCATCATGAAGCCCCTGATGTGCATCGTACCATCGATGGAGGTGGTCATTTGTTATTTAAAACTAATTATGTAATTATTAATACAATTTAACATCTTTAATTGAACTTGGTGTAACCTTTTTGTGTTGAGGATATAGAATCATGTCATGCTGAACGAGTGCCAGAGGATGTTCAGACTGATCAGCAGGTAGATCATGTGGCACATTTAGGTAAACAAAATCTATGTTTTGTTCTTTTAAATTAATTTTTTGATTTATAGTTCTTTTACTTAAATAAAAACTTGTAATTCACTAATATAAAATGGTGGGAATTTAACCTCATGAAGTACTTGTTATTGTAGCAGACACCCCTTTGGTGCAGCGGCCTCATGGTGTTCTTGAACAAATGAGGAGGAGACATGTGTTAGAACCAGTAGAGGAGGGGGATCCTAACGAGGACATTGATATTCCTCTTAGAAATTTTATGAAAAAAAGAAATGGGAAGAAAGCAAAAAAGAGATGATTATTCATGAATGACTTACTCTTGAATATTGTTAATGAATATTGTGTTAATGAATTATTCATGAATGACTTATTCTTGAATGTTGGGTGTTAATGAATTATTCGTGAATGTTGTGTGTTTATGAATTTTATGTGTTAATGAATGTTATCATGTGATTATAATGATTGAATGTTCTATTTCAAAAATGGATGAATTGAATTTTATTAAATGTTAATGGGGAATTTAGAGTGATGTTAGGGGGAGGGGGGGGGGGCTTCCACCTTCACGTGGTTGGCCCTATTAAGTAGAGAATATTTAACTATTCTCAAAACCAAGTAAGCTCAAACTTTAAAGATAAGCTTATAGTTAATAGTGACAAGCAATTAGCAAGTCGAAATGAAGTTCTTTGCTACAAGTACCTTTTTTACTTTTTAAAGCACGATATCATGTTTTAATGTTGTATAGTTTTTTTCTCATAAGTTAAAGTATTCTTTTACTATAACAACATAATTTATGACCATTTTAGTAACTATTCTAACATCGCTTTATGAAAAATCCTATTTCTCAGATGTTGAGCATTGTTGCAATTGTGCAATTGGCATTTCAAAGTATTGGTGTGGTTTATGGGGACATAGGAACATCACCACTTTATGTGTATGCAAGTACTTTTCCTGATGGCATCAAACATCTTGATGACGTTCTTGGGGCTTTGTCTTTGATCATATATTCTCTCACTCTTTTTCCCCTCATCAAATACGTCTTCATTGTATTGTGGACCAATGATAATGGAGATGGGAAGATTATAAAAGCTCTAGTTTCACTTTGTTTTTAGGTCAAAGTTTGATCTTTTTGATGTGAAAAGATGTGTTCTAAGTTTAAAGGGATGGTTTCTTTTGTAGGTGGAATGTTTTCTCTTTATTCTTTGATTTTCTACCATGCAAATGTTAGCATGATACCCAATCACCAGGAAGAAGATAGGAAACTCTCCTCATATACACTTGAAGTTGCAGGTAGACAACCCAATAGATCCATTAGGATAAAGGAAGCTCTTGAACAAAGTAACTTTGCCAAGAGATTTTTGTTAATACTAGCCCTTGTGGGGACTTGTATGGTTATAGGAGATGGCGTTCTCACCCCTTGCATCTTTGGTACATATTATTGTTTTTACAATATGTAATGCTTTTTGTTGCTATTTTTCAATATATTTTATGCTTTTTATATCAATGTTTCAGTAGTGTGATCTATTATCATATGTTAGAAATCAAATGATCTCAAAGTCTACTTAATTCACAATAAATCCTTTAGATTGTACAAAATTTGTTAACTTTTCCCTTTCATTTGTTCAAGTAGTTTCACTAACACTTAATTTGATGATATATTTTAGTTCTTTCAATAGTGGAGGGAATCAAAAGGGTGGACAAGTCGCTCAACCAAGGTGATTTTTCAGCATTTTCTCACATTATAATATTTGAGATGGGTAGGAAGGTTATGGTGAGCAAAAAACATGAACAGGAAATTAGATTGATAAACTAATGACATTTCATTCTTTGTCCTATTCCTCAATTTCATGCTTGGGTTTTATAACCCCAATTGATCTTCCTTAAAACATTATTCCATTTCTTTTATGAATTCTGAAGTTAGGAATCTCTGAAATTGTAATGACTTTACAAGGTATCCCAGCAAATCTCAAACTCACATTCTTTTTTTTCTATCTTAAAGTCTTGCCTGTAGGAAATTGTGATCTTGTGTTGAATACACATGTTAACCTGCGAATTTATCTGACTTTCTCTTTGGACCTACTTTTGATGTAATCTTAGAACCCATATTGTTGTACTCAAATTTGGAAGGCATGCTAGAGATGGCATAGCTGTGAAATGCATGTGTTTGGAAAGCTGTTTGGTTTTTATCTTGATTGATGAATAGTTTGTTGTCATTATGTGGATAATGGCTTCAGTTACGGGCATCTTATCTTTCCAAAAGTTTTTATACCTAATGACTTGAGAACATCCTAAAATTTTGACGTGTTATATCTAATTTGGAGGAGGAAGAAGTACAAATGATTCAAAAGGTTGTCTAGAATGAGAGAGTAGTGTGCTTCCATAGTTTTCATCTATCTTATTTTTGTATATTGGAATGACTTGAATATTTTTAAATGTAGCAAGAACTGTGCCAAAAAGAACATAAAAGCTGGGATGAATTTCGAAGATTGCTGGAGGATCATAAAGCAACTGGCCTGCTTATAGCAAAGACACACTTCATTTGAAGCAGGCTCTTTGCTTTATGATCCTCTAGTTCTTTGATAAAGCAAAGAACTGGAGGATCATAAAGCAAAGAGCCTGCTTCAAATACATCTGGTTCACCACCCAAGGATTTGTTTGAAGATGTTGGAGAAGGGATGAAAAAGCAGGTAAGAAAGTTGCATATATTTTAATGATTTGATTGCAGGATTTAATTGCACTTTCACAATCAGGCTTGCAATCATTATTACTCAAGGCAATGTATGTTTGATTCATTTGATGTAACCATTTTTTGAATATGTATCTTTGGAAGTACTAGGAGGAAAAATCAAACATAAAATATACTATGGAGTCAGGAAAGGTGTGCCTTTTGTGCTTTAAGATTTTCCATTGGATGTAAAAATATATTGTAATCTTTTTGATGTAATGATTGCAGCTCGTAGTAACATCAGCATGGACTCTTGACAAGTTCAAAGCCTCCATTAGGGAACTATATGATTTGGCTACTACATTTGAAACAAATCTTAAGGTTTGTTTTGGTTACATTTCTAGCTTTTTTGTCTCAGCTACAGAAGACTTCACAATAAAAGTATTTGGTATTTGACTTTGAACAATGTTGTCACATATTTTTATGTTCCTAGTAACTACTATTTATACAAACAAGGATCTTATCCTTATGTTCCATATGACTCTGGTTCCTAACTGATTTGATCATTGCATTAGCTATATTATGTTTTGACTCATTTGCACTAGTAAGTAGTTGCTGGAAGTGAATCACTATCAAAAATGCATTAGTCTGTTCTCATTAGTGGATAATGGATTTTTATTAGGTTAAACTGAAACAATTGCAAATGTTGAAAGTAATGCAAGTTGTTTTGGGATATATGATTTTGTTAGGTCTGATTGACATCCTGTGTATTGCTTGCAGCTTGTGTTTGAAGAAGTGATTGAACAAGTAAAGGAAGAGGAAGAGAAAGAAGCAAAAAGGAGGGAAAGGCTAGCAGATGATTTCATGGCTTTGCTTTATTCTCTAAAGGTTTAAATTATTCATTTTGGAAAAAATCATTCTAATGTAGTCTCTTTTTCCTCTACTACTTTTACACCTGGAGTAAAATTTCACAGAGTTTTCTACATTAAAAATCTTGAATATGAATGAATTTCTATTCTTATCATAAAAAAATTTCTATCTATGTAACGATAAATTAGTTATATATTGTTTTTCCATTTCAAAAAATTGTTGCTTCCTTAGAATGGGAGGATTGCATACCTTTTCTCAAAGATGCGGAAGCATACAGGTAAAAGAGCCACTATCAGGAATTAATCTTATTGTGAGTAATTAAAGGTAGTTATCATGTACCTTACACTAGTAGTAGCTATAAATATATTGGATATGAATATTCAGGGAAATTAGTGATGAAAGCTTCTGTCGGGAGATATTTGATAAGTACATTGCAAATCTTCACGAAAAGGTTAAGGAAAACAAGCGCAAATGAGATGAAGAAGAGGTACATGACCTAATTATCATTTTCACTTTCATATCTAATTTTTTCAAGATCTAATTGTTGTTTAAATACCTTTTGAAAGCATATTTGGGTGAGTGTTGTACTGAGAATGCAAATTAGACCTCCTTATGAAGATAATTGTATTACTAACACGTTATTTTAACTACTTTTACAAACTAGCTATTAGAAGTTAAATTGTTTCAAACTAGCCTTTATCAAGATCTAATATAACCTAGATGAGATGAGTTAGGGTTAGTAGACTAACCAACATGAAAGGTCATTCCATGTTGAACTAGAAAAAATTAATTTTAAAATTTAATATGAGAAGCACCCACCAGATAAGATTTGGATGTTGTCTCTGAGCACAACTCTTAACTATGAAATTGTTATAATATAGTGTGTTAAGATTTGGATGCCTTAGTTCAATTTCCTCTTGGTAGAGTTTCAAACATTAGCTCAATGCAATCCTTTTGGTTTAAAATTTGACAAAAAAAGTTTCTTAAAATTCTTATAAATGAAAAAAAGTTTGTAAAAAAAGCCCTCATATTTCCATACAGTGAAATTTATTTTTAATTATAAATTAGATTAATTGAAACTATGAACTTCACTGTACTATGACCATTTCTACCACTTAGGATAGCCCATACATTGTAACCAATCTTTTTCTTATATTTGCAGCTTAAGTAGTTCACCGCCAACAATTTTTCTCTTCAGTTTTGCTACTATTAAGTTAATCCATACGACTAATTTATTTTTATTCAAGCTTCTCTTCAAGGCTCTCATACATGAGGAAAATGGGGTAAAATTAGTGCCTTGGCTGTATTGATGTTTTCACATATTATTCACCAGACCTGATTAGAACTAACCTATGAGAACTTTCTACTGCAACGACTTTAGTAAGCACATTATTTGTGGAGTAGATACAAGGTTCTGTCTCCAGCATTGAATGCCTCATAGATGGAGAAGAAGTCTAGTGCCAAGGTTTGTACATTCCATAGAGATTTTTGTTGTCTTGATCACATGGAACCATCATTTTTTTGTTTGAGGTATAATACAAAATGGCGACGTACAAAATGTAAGGTTGCTCAATCAAATTATATTAAGTTCCTCATTTGCAGGAGTAATTTAAACATTTAATACTACAATATATTGCATTATTATTGATCATTTTCTGAGGATGATGAAAGATTTTTAGGATAAGCAATCTATGGTTCAAAACATTTTGTTGTGCCATCATAAAAAAAATCAACTCTTCAATGGGAAAGTGAACTACAACAGTTGTCATCCTAACTATAATGATTACAAATATATGTATACATTATGTTTAACTTCAAAAAAAGTCATTCTATTGGCACAAGATTCATATACATCGGCCATTTGTGAAGCAAATATTAGCCCAAAATAGTTGGAACACAGTCATCAATGTTAAAGCCAAAAGAAATACAAAAGTGGTCAACAACACTCTTGACATTCTCTATGTATATCCTAAACAAATGTGCTATCATCAAATGCACTTAATGATGATGTTAGCCATTCCAATATGCATGCAGATTTAATGTTAAATGAAGATAATTCTAATGTAACAATCAATCATTCTAGCGATTCTTTTGGGTACAACTTCTTCCAAGCTAAAATCTCTTGCTCTATAATTCACTTCCGAATGCCTCCATAAAATCCTTCAACCTCACCTCCTGCTTCATGATGACATTTCCTATTGATTGGAGCATGTCTCCATCGAGAACCAGAGGTATATTGATGAAGAGATATTGAATCTTATTAATATAACAACTAACTTGATAGCATTAATATACATTATGGATGAAGAGATATTGAATCTTATTATGGACCTTATCCTTGGTGGCTATGAAACGACATCTAACTTGATAGCATTAATTTTGAAGTTTCTAATTGAATGCCCTAAGGCATTGGAGCATTATTAAAGAAAACATCAAGGGATAATATTTGAATTGTGGATATTTTTAAATTATGTTGGTTTTAGACAGTTATAGTTATAGTTATATACGCGCTCTTATGATGATGTGATTGGGACTATAAGTTTTTTTGTCACATTTATCTGTTTGAAAAATAGATCAAATTATTGGCTTTCATTCCTAATAAATAATTATTTCCTAATTTTATTCTTCCCTGCAGGAACCAAAATTTAGACACGTTGTGCCAATTATTGCAAAGCCTTTGCTCTCATAGGAGCCTTCTAAACTCCACAAAATCTGAGTTGTAAAGCATAATTGCTCTATGGAAACAGGATATCATGCACATTTCTTCCTCCTTCCCATTGTTTTGTATAAAATAAATCATTTGACAAATGAAACAATGGTGTGGAGTGCATGATACCTTGACTCTCATGCATCAAGCAATTGCACTTTATAATCAAGTTTTGTGCAGTTTTGAATGCTCCTATGAGAGCAAAGCTTTGAAAAAAAATGGGATAGCGCATCTCAATTGCGACATATGTTGGTCTCAATTGCGACCAATCTTCGTCGCAATTGAGACACCAAATTGGCAACATTTACGTCACGAGTATGGCTCCGATGTCAAAAGCTAAGGGTTTGTCATCAAAATTTTGACTCAAAATTGGGCAAGTTTACATTGAAATTGGGAAAATAACAGTTTAGGCTGGATAGAGAAATGGACGAAATTTGTGTCGGTAAATCGATGCTTATGTAGTCAAAATTTTGACGCGCAATGAATGTGGTGGAAAACTGACCAAATTTGTCTGATGATGACTTTGGTGGCTTTAGCGACCAACTTGTGTCAAAATTGAGACCTTTTTGCATTGCAAATTAGGCCTAAATTTACTAGTGTTTAAAGAAAGTTAATGAAGAACATGAACTATCCCCATTTATGTTCTCTCTAAATCTTGTCTCCAATTTTACTATATAGCTATTTTGAAGTTGTAGAAGCAAAAGTGTGCCTAATTGAATGAATTTGACTTTCAATTGTATGTCAATGCATTATTGCTTTTAATTCAATGAATTAAGTAAATGCTTTATTGATATTGATGGGATTTCCATAGTAATAGGATGGATGTTGGTAAGTATGAGATCCAGTGAGATCTATTGATAGTATTGGTTATAATGCAATCAATTAGATCTAGGAATTGAATAGACTCTGAATCCCCAATGGCTATGACATTGAATTGATTATTTTAATTTGCATATGGAAGGTCATAAATAAGCATCAAGTTCATTTTTAAAATCAATTTTATTTTTGTATTCAAAATTGTAAATTATGGTCAACGCTCATTTGTATCTGATCTCTGAGTCTTAGTTAGTTGTTATTGTCAATAAATATTTTCAAACCTGAGGAGAATTATGACCAAATCTACTATTAAGGGATGTGTGATGTTGTGAATTGGTATGGGATAAGAAAATTAGTGTGTCTAACATTATATTAAGAATTCTTCCATCATTTAGGTATACCCACCTTGGTTCTATAGAACCTAAAGAGTAGAAAATTAGTCTTGTTTTTGTTGAAGTTGGATCTAGATAAGAAAGCATGCATAATTCATTATGGAAAATAGCTTATCTCTATATTTTGTGAGTTTTATTATCTTAGTATTAAGCCTTGTTGCTTAGTAGTAGAAAAACACCAACAAAATGGTGACTCTACTGGGGAGTTTTCTTAATGCATTTGTCTATACAGAATGAACTACAATTTTCTTTAGTTGTGATGTAGACATGTGTGGTAGTGATCATAGTGTTACCCATGGTTATAGTGGACTTTTTTTGTGACAAACCTTGAGAATTTAAATAATGAGAATAGACCAAAAGTACCATGGATTCACAATGACATGTATAGGCCTCATGAAGTGTATTATTTGTCAAGAAAGATTTGTAGCTATGTGTTATCTATGATTGTTTCTTTCTATGTTACAATTTATTTTGATTCTCTTGGTATCTTCACCTTGAAGTCAAAACCTGTTGGATACAATTGTTAATTGTGTATTGTATTTTGATGTTACACAAATGTCATATTAGCCATCAGACAGAGTCTACCGAGCTTAGATGGTTAGCAAAGCAATTTATAGTGACTACCAAGCATTCCTGAACATTACATAATAAGTTATCTTTTACCGAACTCACTCAGTAAGTGAAGAAAAGTTAGCTTTTATCAAGCTCACTCAGTAAGCAAACGAAAGTTAGCTTTTACTGAACTCACTTGGTAAGCAAAGGAAAGTTAGCTCTTATCAAGCTCACTCGATAAGCAAAGGAAAGTTAGCTTTTACCGAGCTCACTCGGTAAGCAAAGGAAAGTTAGCTTTTATCGAGCTCACTCGGTAAGCAGAGAAAAATTACCTTTTACCAAGCTCACTTGGTAAAAAAGGGAAGGTTAGTATTTATCGAGTTAACTCAGTCTCCAAAGGAAGTTGCAAGGTTTGCAATGTTTACCAAGCTCCATTTGGTTAACACTGGGGAAACCATTCTGAGCAGTGGTCATCGAGCTAGGTCTGGCAAGTGAAGAATTTTATTGTTCTAAAGAATTAAGTTTAATTGTTTTATGCTACCGACTAATTTATGTTTTTTAGTTGATTGAGCCGACTTGACAATCTGTAAGGTATATATGAAAGGTCAAGTTGTGAATTCAAAATATGTAGAAGTGTGTGGATGCATAAAAGTGCAAATGTATGAATAAGAAAATATATGAGTGAATGTTGAAGAAGAATTAGATATCCCTATGAAGCTACAAAGTTGCATTCAATCAGTGAGGATCTAGTGAAGCAGAGTAGAGATCTTTATTTAGCAAAGATAAGTTGCATATATTTTAGATCACTTCATTGTTGCTTTCTAATCATTGTAATAGTGATTCAAAATCTCTTAACAGAGTTTGTTTGAAAGCCATTTGTAAATCCTCTAACAAGGTGACAATTCAATTAAATTATTTTAAAGACCTCTGACAAGGCTACTTCTAACAAGGTGATCAAATCCTCTAACAGGGTCACACCTAACTGTGTGTTTTGTAACCTTTAACAGGGTTGACTCCTAACAGGGCTCACTTCAAAAGAGTGAAAATTGGTAACTAGTTACTTGGTGGTTTCTCCCAAATTGGGTTTCCATGTTAAATCTGGTGTCTCTTGTGTTCATGTTACTTATTTATGCATGCATGTTATCACTTTAATGCTAAATAAGTTATCAGAACATCTATCAAGTTTCAGATTTATTTGTGAGATTGTCAGCAGCTATATTTTAAGACATCTAAGGATCTATGGATTTATTTTGTAGTAACTGATTCACCCCTCCACTCTTAGTTACTCCATCTCTATTTCCAACAATTGGTATCAGAGCTTTTGGTGCTTGCAGGATAAGATTTCAAGGATCTAAGCCAAAGATCAGGATGTCTTACAAAAGGGAAATCCCAAGAATTAACAAAAATAACTTCTCAGCATGGCAAGGATTGATGAGACTTCACCTAGCATCCATTGGTGATACAGGACTGAAGTGCCTTGATGAAAAAATGCAAAACTAGCTGGTACACTATTTGTCAATGATATTGTTGAAAATAAGACTCACAAGATTATGATGATAGATATAGCAACTGCTCTAAGTTATGAAGAATTTGATGATATCAAGGACTACAAATCTGCCCTTGAAATGTGGGAAAAGTTGAAAGAGATCTATGGAGGAGACGATAATGTTAGAAGAGCCAAAGTAGAAAGTCTGAGAGGACAATTTGATCAAATGAGGATGAGAGAGGATGAAAACATTGCAAAATATGTTGAAAGAGTTAAAGCATGTGTCAATACAATCAAAGCTTCTAGAGGAGATATCAGTGAAGAGATAGTTATAAGTAAAGTTCTTAGAACTCTACTTCCCATTTATGCAATCAGAGTTTTTGCAATTCAGGAAAGAAGATGTGAAGCAAATCATAAGATAAATCTAGAGGCTATAGTTGGAAGATTGATTGCATTTGAATTGGACAACTTTGATAACTATATTCTAGCTTCCAAGAACATTGAATCAGAAAAATTTCACTCAAGGAGAAAGGCAAAAAGAAATCTAAGTCAGAAAGGGAAGATGAATCAAACCAAAGTTCAGACAGTGATCTTGAAGTAATTGAAGCCCTTCTAGCAAGGAAATATTCTAGAGGTAGAGGAAAATACAAAGTTAAAGTACCCCTAATCTGTTTTTCATGTGAAGAAGTTGGTCATATTGATACTAGATGTCCATACAAGAAGAATAAAGATGAAAAGAAAGATAAAAAATGGAATGGAAAGAAAGATTTCAAATCATTCAAGGACAAAGGTAAGAAAACATGTTTTATGGCTAAAGATTCTAATGATTCTTATGATGAAGAAGAAGAAGAGATTGTCTATATTGCTGTGAAAGATGAATCTGATAATGATGAAGAAATGACACTCATTTCTTATATGAGCAAAAATGATACATGGATCATAGATAGTGTTTGTTCTCATCACATGACTGTCGAAAAAACTAAGTTTGAATACTTTGAAGACTATGATGGTGGCAATGTAAGATTTGGTAACAATGAACCTTGTTGTATAAAAGGAAGAGGAAGAATCCCTCTAACCAAAGAACTTATATGTGATAATGCCTATTGGGTAGAAGGAATAAAGCATAATCTATTAAGTGTGGCACAACTACTCAATAATGGAATCAAAGTAGAATTCATGCATGGTAAAACAAGACTGTTGGATGGGAAAAGAAAGCTGATTGGATCAGGTACTCAAACTAAAGGTAACTCGTTCTATCTTGAACTAGGTGAATGTTCATGTTTCATTGCTCAAGTTGAAGAAAGTTGGTTATGGCATAAAAGGTTGTGTCATGTAAACTTTGATAATCTGGTAAAGATAAGAAAATTCAGAAAAGTAAAAGGCATTCCCAACATAAAGAAACCTGAGGTCGGTCTATGCAAAAATTGTCAAATTGGAAAGATGGGAAAGACTAGTTTTAAAAGTAAAAACTATCAGTCTAAAGACATATTAGAAATTGTGCATGCTGATTTATGTGGACCCATTGGAATTGAAAGCTATACTAGAGAAAATTTCTTCATTCTTTTTGTTGATGATTACTCAAGAATGATGATAGTCATGTATCTAAGAAATAAATCAGAAGCATTTGAAAAGTTCAAATGGTATTTGGCCAGAGTAGAAAAGGAAACAGGGAAAATATTAAAATTCCTGAGGTCAAACAGAGGTGGAGAATTCATTTCACATGAATTAAATAACTTTTGCATTGAAAGAGGAATCAAAAGACAGGTATCAGCCCCTGGAACACCCCAACAAAATGGAATAGCTGAAAGAAGAAACAGATCCATCATGAATTGTGCAAGAACATTAATGATTGAAAAGAGCATTGCTATCAAATACTAGAAGAAAGCAATCAGCACTGCAGTCTATACCTTGAATCGAGTACAGCTGAAGAAAGACTCATTCAAAACCCCCTATGAGTTATGGTATAGCTATAAACCTAATGTAAGTTATCTTAAAGTATTTGGAAGTAAATGTTACATTTTGAAAGAATCTAGTAAAGGAAAATTTGATGTAAAAGGTGATGAAGGTATATTCTTTGGATACTCATGCACAAGTAAGGCATATAGATGTTTGAACTTGTCTACTCACAAAGTCATAGAAAGTGCACATGTGAAAGTTGATGAGTTTGCAAAAAGGACTGAAGAAGAAAGAAAAAGGGAACCAGAAGATTATAAAAGGTTTGTCTTCAGTGAACTTGATATAGTACCAGTTACATCAGAGAATCAGGAAACTTCTACTCCCGAGTCATCTGTAACTGAGTTACAAGAAGTTCAAACTGAGCCATAGCAAATCGAGTTAAATTTAGTATCTACCGAGCAAGTACTTACCAAGTAAACATCTACCAAGCAAATATCTACCGAGCCAGAATAGACAAAGCCTGAAGTTGAAATACAAAAAGATAATAGTGAAATCCATTCAAAAGGCAAGGAACCTATATTAGCTAAGTATGTCAGGAGACATCATTCAGCAGATCAGATCATTGGAGATAAATCTGAAGGAACCATGACACGAAATAAGCTAAAAGGTGTTGGAAATATTCAAGATATGACAAGTTACTGAGAGGGGAGGTGTGAATCAGTAACTTCTAAAATTTTAACAATAAAACTGCATACTGATATATTCACCATTCATCCAAGTAACCTACCGTAAGCATGAAAAATCATTTGCAACACTTGAACACACAGATTTGGTGACCCAGAAACCTTCCAAATAGAAAGTAAAACTGGGGTGGGGATGAAACCCACAAAGCTTCGTTACTACAGTATGAAGTTAGCCGGTTAAGGCTTACAATGACCACTTCTAGTGATCTGCCCTGTTAGAATGAAACAGTGGATTTGATTGCAACTGGTTGCTGATAAGATCCGCTATGCTCTGATTCACCTTGATGTGATAGATAAAACTTTTCTACTCCAAAACTTGACCTTGCTGAATATTTTCACAACTCAGCACACATACTTTCGCACGCATGTATTTCTTTCGCACTTTCACACTTTCATACTTTTATTCATTCCTTTGTTCCTGTTTCTTCCTTGTTTCATTACATTTGAGTGATTGTATATATATACCATCCAAATAAACAATGCATGCAAGGTTGGCCAAAACAACAAGTGCAAATCTCTATACAACGTCGGCCCAAGGTAAAAACTCGGGTTCACTGAACTGACTCGGTGTCCTTCTGATACTCGGCGTCCACTGCGTTACTCGACATCATCATGCACTCGGTAGAAGTGAAGGCACGGTCCATACTAAACACATCGAGTAGTTCTGAACTCGGTAACCACTGGAGACTCAGTAGAAGAGATGTCACTCAGTGATCAAAGAAAACACTCGATAGAACCTTGTGACTCAGTGATAGTTAGTTTCCTTGATAACCGTCTGAGCTCGGTAATCATGAAGTTTCTTGGTTAATACTAAGTACATTTTTACTCGGTCAAAATTGATTCCTTTCTTTACCTCGAACACTCAGTAAACACTGGCTACTTTGTTCACCTTGATCACTCGGTAAACACTAACTTCTTTGTTCACCTTGATTACTCGGTAAACACTGAGAACTAGGTAAAGCTTGGCTTACAAAGGAATGTCTGGTGAGAGCTCGGTAAGCATTCAGAATCTAATAAGTGTTGTAACTAATGACAAAATGTATCATAATGCCAACAATCTCCCCCTTTGGCATTAGTGACAAAAACACTTATGAGACAAAATTTATCTGACATGCTGATGATTGATTCTGAATATACATAGCTTTGTTATATACAACTCCCCTATAGAATGTACATATATTATTTACATGAGTTGTATATCTCTTCTTTTGTACAATTTCTCCGAAAACACTTATTTACCCATAGTATATATATCCAACAATAATCTCCCCCTTTTTGACAATAATGCCAAAGAATAAAAGAATATATATACTTATATAGAAACACCAAAATGAGAGATGAACTCTGAATGCACCTGAAGAATAAGCTGGAGAGTTTTATCCCAATTCTCTTGAAAAATTTTGTAGGTGGAAAGAGCTACTTGAACTTTAGCCAAAAGTTCAATCACATGGTCTGCAATGGAGAAGTTATTATCATGGATTAATGTCTTTGAATGTGCAATGTGCTTCTGCATTGAATCCATGATGGGAAGGATCATTTTTTGGATATCTATCAATGTAGATCGGATCCTTGCCTCTTCTCTCAACAGCTCTACCTACTTCTCTGATAAAAATTTGATCCTGAGGTGATGAGATGAGCTTGAACTGGGGTCAAGTTTCAAGTTTTGTGCGCTCACCTTCAGATCTTCATCAATTTTATTTAGTTTCTCTCTTATTCCCTTAGTGTACTCGGTAACATCACAAAGCTTAGCAAAAAGAGATGTTACATTATTAAAAGAATTTTCCATATCTGCCAAAACTGAGGTTAATGCAACCTGATTTATTGCAATGTTCTGGGCAATGTGCCCCAATACCTTATTATCAAATTTCTTTTCTGCACGCTCAATTAGCTTTTCTTGTCCAGAGGCATCTTCATTGAATTTATTAACTGCCTCTTCCAATTGAATCAAAATGTGTTGAGAAGTATCAACATCAACACCTATAGCCTCAGTAATTATGTTTCGGGCATCCTCAATTATCTTGCATTCCTTATGCCTTTTCGATCTTAACTGCATCTGAGTAGCCTTTTTCTCAATAAGTTGACTAGCATACCTCATTTCTTCAATGGTAGCATTATCAAAGTCAATCTTTGGAATTACTATCTCTGTGTCCAAGTCAATGTCTTCAGGAATTTCCTTTCCAGTGATCATAAGTCTTAATGGTTGCTTTTGTTTGACTTCTGAGATGACTGGTTTGACCTTTGGAATAGACACAACAGTAGAGATAGAAGGACTAGCAATAAAAATTGGGATGCTTGAGGTTTGAGTGCCAATAGGAGTATGTACAGGGTCAAAAATTTGAGTACTGGCCAAAAATGGTGATACACTCGGTAATATAGTATCTAAGCTCACTGTGCCTGAAGTAGATGGCGACAAAATTGTAGAATAAATTGGAGTAGTCAAAATTGGAGAACTTACAGCAATACCAACTGATGATGATGGAGTCGAGGAGGCCAACTCGGTAGATGAAAAGGGGTGCAGCTCGGTAGATGAAGAGGGATGCAGCTCGGTAGATGAAGTGGTAGTCACTTCCACTGATGATACCTAGAGCTGAGATATGGCAGGTGTAGATGGTAAATCTGGTGTAGATGAGCCTGCTGAAGCTAACTCCAACTTTGATGATGTCACAGGTTTAGCTGGGGAGTGAGGAAGAGATGCAATAACTGTTGCTGCAATTTTTACTGTATCATCCTCCTTATCTTCCTCTTCAGCTTCTTCCTCTTTGTCTTCTTCCTCTTTCTCTTCCATCATTGCATGCAACTCTCCTGGTGTAACTGTGATGGATGGAGCACTATCTGATTCATCACTACTGCTGCTGCTATCATCATCCTTTATTTCTACTGGGTCTACACTGGGCTTATGTAGATGATAGATGTTTTTCCACATGTTTGTAGCATCATTTACAACATGCTCTATATCTTTGATCAAAATCAAACAAGTGTGGAATCTGATCATCATTTTACCTACATAGCTTTTCAATTCAGATTTTACCTCTGCTCCAGTGAGACTAGGCCGAAGATTCTTTAGGGATTGCTCATATATATCTTTTACCGTCTTGGTGGCTAACTCCCATCTTGGCTGTACTCTCTCCAGTAGTTCTTTAGAGATATGAGCAGCAATCTAGTCTGGGGAGTATTTCCATTTTCCCATTTTGTTAAGTACCAGTTCCTCAATTTGCATTTTCTCTGCATCAGTCCTTGTCTCAAATCTCAATGCCTTGAAATTTGCGATGCCAGCTCCTTCTTCCAATGATTTGAGCCTTTGCTCGAATGTAGGTGCAGGTTTGACCAATACAAGTTCCTGAATACCTTTTCTCGTCTTCCAAGTGAATACTGTAGTAGGCTGCTTCTTGGGCTTGGTAATGATTACCTTGCCTTTCTTCTTTGCCGGTTGCTCTTTTTCTGATTCTTTTTCTCCTTCTTCTTCTTCTTCACTTTCTTTATCTTCAACTTTTCCCTCGGTGAGCATAAGAGGACTCATTTCAGTTTTTAGTTTGGCCACTTTCCTCTTACCTTTGCTGATGGCCTATGGAATTTTGATTTCCAGTTCAATTCTGGCCTTTGCTTCATCATAAGTACCAAAAATTCGTTGCCTTGGGTCTACTGGCTCATTTACCAGTGCTTCAATGATATCCCTTGTTTCATCAATATTTACCTCATATGGAAGAGGTTTTAGCCATGCAACTCAGGGTCTAACTGCCTGTATGTACACTTTGTCATAGTCAACCATGAAACAGACATCATCCTTATACTCTTCAACAAGTTTTGGAGGTATTTTGAATCTGTTGTTCATTCTTTCCTTGAAATCTTCAAAATAATTATCCATTACTTTGTCAAAATTCATACCCATTTCTACTATGAATTCATTTATTTGATACAAAATTGGAGTATCTTTCCTCCATACAACTGCACCCTTAGATGGAAAGAATTTCTGTACATAGAAAAATAAACAAACTAGCAAAGAACCAAATTTACAAGGGTTTGTCTTTGCAGTCCTTATGCTTTCCATGTTTTTATTAAATTGTTTTAATAGCACATCAGCTAGGTCAAACTCCATATTTTTCTTTACAATTTTATATGCCAAATCTACAGCCTCGCAGGGTACACTATTCAGCCTGCTGGAACTATACAGTCTGTATGCAATAACACAAATACCAAATTTCAATTCTATATCTGAAACTTTGTTGAGCTTTAAACCTCTGCCATCCCATTCAACTTGGGTTTTCCTCTGTAACTCATCCCGTCCTAGGGTTTTGGTGGTTTTGGCTTTGCTGAGCATCGGGAGACCCGTGATTTTGTGAATCATCTTCTTGGTTATCAAAACTGGTTGTTCCAACCACAACTGACCATTATGCACTCGACTCAAGATATACCTCACCCATTTTACTTGGAAACTTCTTGGCAGATGCGGGATATGGGTTAAGCCTTTGGTTTCCAAATGTTTGAACTCAGGTTTTAGGGTTCCATCCACGCATAACTCAGCTAGGGTTCTATCCATATCTAGTGTCCCTATTTCTTGCACAGTACACTTGAAATGAGTACGAATATCATTGATTAGAAGTACCTTTGGAGGGATTTGCGATTGAGCTCCATGCGGGTCGAGTGATTCAGCGATGGCAGGAACAATTTTGAAATTGGGCGCCTTCCATTCGACTCCCTTCACAAGCATTTCATAACCTCTCTTCGCCTTGCTACTGCTGGTGCTTGCGAAAGCCATTGCTGCTCGGTGAGTGAAAAGATTTCGTAAGAATACTTCACTAGAAAATCTCTTCAAATCACTTGAACTCGCTTGAAAGCCTTTTTTTTTTTTTTTTTTTCTTTCGAATTCGTGTTGAAAAATGAGGTTGAAATCTGCCCTCTTGATGAAAAATTCGCTATTAATGTTCAGTACGGAGGTAGCTGCGATCGACAGACTGTCATCCACTAGTTCGGCTTAAACTTCGCAACTCAGTGACCAAAAGAAAATAGGTTAAACTGCCCTTAACTTGGTAAGAGAAGAACCAACCATGCTCGGTAAGTGCAACTTGGTGAAAGAAGCCTTATTGCACCCGACTGAGTTCAGTAAGGTCATGTACCGACCATGATCCTGATGTATCTGAAATATTGATTTGATCATATTTTTATTCTAGGACTTCTTAGGATATTGCTTTGTAGATACAGTCCTGGTCTTATCCTGATGAGTCTTAATTGGAAATGGGAGAGTCACTCACTTCTTGAGTGACCATTCCATTACTTGAATTATCTGGCTTGGTAGATTTTGGAATCCATTGCTGCTTCATTTGCTTTCGAATATTGTCTACTTTGATTTTCTCCTCATCCTCGACTTTCTTTATGTTCATGCAGTTTTTAGATATATGACCAAGTTCTGTACATGTATAACATCTTACAGTGGTATCCCTTTTTCTTAGGTAATGCCTTGCACAGTTTATGCCAGTATGACCATATTCTCCACAATAATGACATCTGCACCAAGTGTTGTAGTCCCAACCAAATATTGCTTTGACAAGTTGTTCAGCTGGATTAAATGATTTGGATTTGCATTGTGATGCCTTATGACCTTGCTTTTGGCATTTGTGACATTTACCTTCAAATTTCGGTTTCTCTTTGCATTCATTGGCTTTGTGTCCATGCTGATTGCAATTCTAGCACTTTCCATTAAATTTTCCTTTTCCATTGCTCCAACATCTATTAGATGTATGACCTATGTTACCACAGTGGCTACAAGTAGGTTTTTGATTCTTTTGAGTACCCTGTTTTGAGGATTCACCTTCTTCCTTGTATCCAAGGCCTGCTTTACCATTTTTTTTATGAAAGTTTTCTTCATTTTGTAGATTCAATTGATCCATGTCCTTTTGAGATTTTACCATTCTCTCATTGACTTGTTTTTCAGAGATTAGATCACTTTGTAAGCTTGCATTGATTTGTCTTTCAGTAATTAAGTCATTTCTCAAATTCTCATTCTCAGATCTCAGATTCATAATTTCTTCATTTGCATTAGATAATTGAGTTACAAAATTTTCAAGCTGAGAGGATTGATTATTCCTTACCTCTAAGTCTTTAGCTGCCTTGTTCCTTTGCTCCAAGATTTCGCATAGCCTGATGGACTGGATTCCTTGTTCCCTTTTGAGCTTTCTTACTTCTTCCTGCAGAGATCCATTCTTTTCTAAAAGTTCTTTGATTGCTTTGTCAGCTTCATCTGAACTATTTGATGGTGAGAGATCTTCAATCTTTTCTTCAACATACTGATGGTCATTCATCTGCTTTGCAAGTTCTTTTCTTCTTTTCAAGGATTGTGAAAGATGCTCTTTTGCTTCATTGAGTTGAGCCATGGCCATTTTCAGATCTAGCTTTTCATTCTCAATAGTTTTGCGAAGTTTGAATATCTCCATTGTCCTTGATCTTTGTTCAAGCTATGAAACTTTTATCTTGAGAACCAACTAGGCTCTGATACCAATTGTTGGAAATATTCAAGATATGACAAGTTACTGAGAGGGGAGGGGTGAATCAGTAACTTCTAAAATTTTAACAATAAAACTGCATACTGATATATTCACCATTCATCCAAGTAACCTACTGTAAGCATGAAAAATCATTTGCAACACTTGAACACATAGATTTGGTGACCCAGAAACCTTCCAAATAGAAAGTAAAACTGTGGTGGGGATGAAACCCACAAAGCTTCGTTACTGCAGTATGAAGTTGGCCGGTTAAGGCTTACAATGACCACTTCTGGTGATCTGCCCTGTTAGAATGAAATAGTGGATCTGATTGCAACTGGTTGCTGATAAGATCCGCTATGCTCTGATTCACCTTGATGTGATAGATAAAACTTTTCTACTCCAAAACTCGACCTTGCTCAATATTTTCACAACTCAGCACACATACTTTTGCACGCATGTATTTCTTTCGTACTTTCACACTTTCATACTTTTATTCATTCCTTTGTTCCTGTTTCTTCCTTGTCATACCATCCAAATAAACAATGCATGCAAGGTCGGCCAAAACAACAAGTGCAAATCTCTATACAACTTCGGCCCAAGGTAAAAACTCGGGTTCACTGAACTGACTCGGTGTCCTTCTGATACTTGGCGTCCACTGCGTTACTCGGCATCGTCATGCACTCGGTAGAAGTGAAGGCACGGTCCATACTAAACACATCGAGTAGTTCTGAACTCGGTAACCACTGGAGACTCAGTAGAAGAGATGTCACTCGGTGAACACTTCTATCTGAACTGTAGCTCGGTGATCAAAGAAAACACTCGATAGAACCTTGTGACTTGGTGATAGTTAGTTTCCTTGATAACCGTCTGAGCTCGGTAATCACAAAGTTTCTTGGTTAATACTAAGTACATTTTTACTCGGTCAAAACTGATTCCTTTCTTTACCTCGAACACTTGGTAAACACTGGCTGCTTTGTTCACCTTGATCACTCGGTAAACACTGACTTCTTTGTTCACCTTGATTACTCGGTAAACACTGAGAACTAGGTAAAGCTTGGCTTACAAAGGAATGTCTGGTGAGAGCTCGGTAAGCATTCAGAATCCAATAAGTGTTGTAACTAATGACAAAATGTATCATAATGCCAACAAAAAGGTACTTGTTTACTTGCTGATTTTGAACCTAGGAATATCAAAGATGCATGGGAAAATGATAGCTAGATTGAATATATGAATGAAGAAATAAAGAAAATAGAGAAAAATAAGACATGGACTCTTGTACCCAGACCTAAAGACAAAAATGTGATTGGAACTAAGTGGGTATTCAAAAACAAGTTGGATGAATATGGTAAGGTATCAAGAAACAAAGCTAGACTAGTATGCAAAGGATATGCTCAAGAAGAAGGAATAGACTATGGAGAAACTTTTGCTCCTGTTGCAAGATTGGAAGGAGTCAGAACCTTACTAGCATATGCTGCTCACAAGGGATTCAAAGTTTATCAGATGGATGTCAAATCAGCATTCCTCAATGGTATACTGGATGAAGAGGTTTACATTGAACAACATGAAGGTTTTGTTAATCCAGATAAGAAGAACACAGACTACAAATTAAACAAGGCATTGTACAGTCTGAAACAAGCCCTAGAGCATGGTATGAAAGATTGCATAAATATCTTATTCAGATTGGTTTTCAAAGAACTAATGATATCAGTAGCTTGTATATTAAAGAAGGACCAGATAATAAGATTTTCTTCGTAGAAATATTTGTAGATGATACTGTTTTCATAGGGAATGATGATCTGTGCAAAGAATTCTCAGAACAAATGAACAAGGAATTTGAAATGTCTATGTTTGGTGAGATCAAATTCTTTGTTGGTCTTCAAATTCAATAGAATAAAAATGGTATCTACATTACTCAATCAAAGTACATCAGGGAGATATTGAAAAAATTTGGAATGGAAGATTGTAAACCAGTTGGGACTCCTATGTGTACTGGATTAAAACTTACCAGGGAAGATGAATCAAAAGAAGTAGATCAAACATTGTATAGATCTATGATTGGAAAGTTGCAGTATGTAGTTTATACTAGACTAGATACTACCCTTGCAGTTTGTATTATAGCAAGATTTTTAGCAAAACCAAGAGAAAACCACTTGATGGCAATCAAAAGAATAATAAGGTATTTGAAAGGATCTGAAGAGTATGGTTTATGGTATAAGTTTGGAGGAAATTTTGATTTGAAAGTATTTACTGATATTGATTGGGTAGGAAACCTTGATGATAGAAAAAGTACAAGTGAAGGTGCATTCTTTCTTGGAAAAAGGTTGGTTTTTTGGACAAGCAAAAAGAAAAATTGTACATCTCAATCAACAGCAGAGGCAGAGTATGTTGCTGCAATAGTAAATTGTTCTAACATTGTTTGGTTTAAATAGTTTTTGGAAGGCATGAAGATGGAAATCAAAGAACCAGTTGTTATGTTCTGTGATAATACAAGTGCAATCAAAATATCTAAGAATCCAGTGATGCATTTCAAAAGCAAGCATATTGCAATAAAATATCATTTTGTCAAAGAATTGGTGCAAGATAAGGAGACTAGATTGGAATATATTCATACAAAGGACCAAATTGCTGACATATTCACAAAACCATTACCTAAGGATGCATTCTTGTATCTAAGAGGTAAGTTAGGGGTCACTCCCCTATCTGAAGTTCACTAAAATAAAGTTTTAGTGATGCATCAACTCATACTAGATTGAAGATCTATCAGTTGATGCAGCATAATTAGGAAACATTGCATATGAATCAGTACTAAAGGTACACTAAAATTCATTTGAGTTTGAGTTGTCTTTGGCATGTGTTGTCAAATAGGGAGAGTTTATTACTATCATATCTCTTTGAAATTTTTTCAAAAGAGTTTTCTATGCAATTTCTTCATAGAAGGAGATTATTGTAAGAGGAAGAGTTTTCTATCTTAGAGGGAGAATTGTTATATTGACATGTTGCGTTTCCATATAAGTGAAAGACTTGTTTTCAAATTTCATTTTTTCTATGACATGTTTTGTTGCCATCAATGCCAAAGAGAGAGATTTTTGGATACAATTGTTAAATGTGTATTGTCTTTTGATGTTACACAAATGTCATATTAGGCATCAGATAGAGTTTACCAAGCTCAGATGGTTAGCAAAGCAATTTATAGTGACTACCGAGCATTCCTAAACATTACAAAATAAGTTAGCTTTTACCGAACTCACTCGATAAGAAAATAAAAGTTAGCTTTTACCGAGCTCACTCGGTAAGCAAAGGAAAGGAAAGTTAGCTTTTATCAAACTCACTTGGTAAGCAAAGGAAAGTTAGCTTTTACTAAGCTCACTCGATAAGAAAAGGAAAGTTAGCTTTTATCGAGCTCACTCGGTAAGCAAAGGAAAGTTAGCTTTTACCGAGCTCACTCGGTAAGCAAAGAAAAATTATCTTTTACCGAGCTCACTCGGTAAACAAAGGAAGGTTAGTATTTACTGAGTTAACTCAGTCTCTGAAGGAAGTTGCAAGGTTTGCAATGTTTACCAAGCTCCATTTGGTTAACACCGGGGAAACCATTCTGAGTAGTGGTCACCAAGTTGGGTCGGGCAAGCGAAGAATTTTATTGTTCTAAAGAATTAAGTTTAATTGTTTTATGCAGCCGACTGATTTATGTTTTTCAATTGATTGAGCCGACTTGACAATCTGTAAGGTATATATGAAAGGTCAAGTTGTGAATTCAAAATATGTAGAAGTGTGTGGATGCATAAAAGTGTGAATGTATGAATAAGAAAATATATGAGCAAATGTTGAGGAAGAATTAGATATCCCTATGAAGCTGCAAAGTTGCATTCAATCAGTGAAGATCTAGTGAAGTAGAGCAAAGATCTGTATTTAGCAAAGATAAGTTGCATATATTTTAGATCACTTCATTGTTTCTTTCTAATCATTGTAACAGTGATTCAAAATCTCTTAACAGAGTTGGTTTGATAGCCATTTTATAAATCCTCTAACAAGGTGACAATTCAGTTGAATTGTTTTAAAGACCTCTAACAAGGCCACTTCTAACAAGGTGATCAAATCTTCTAATAGGGTCACACCTAACTGTGTGTTTTGTAACCTTTAATAGGGTTGGCTCCTAATAGGGCTCACTTTAGAAGAGTGAAAATTGGTAACTAGTTACTTGGTGGTTTTTCCCAAATTGGGTTTCCATGTTAAATTTGGTGTCTCTTTTGTTCATGTTATTTCTTTATGCATGCATGTTATCACTTTAATGCTAAATAAGTTATCAGAAAATCTATCAAGTTTTAGATTTATTTGTGAGATTGTCAGCAGCTATATTTTAAGACATCTAAGGATCTGTGGATTTATTTTGTAGTAACTAATTCACCCCTCCCATCTCAGTTACTCCATCTCTATTTCCAAAAAAAGCTATATTATTGTTATCTATATCCCTAGATTAGGATGGTGGCTTAGTCATGGTTTTGAGCTAGTTCTTACATAATATGAAATTTCCTCTTAATGGCTAACAAACAGAAGAATACATGAGATTACACAATGACCAATCCTAATATAACCTTATATATGGATCTACCTGAGGATGGTAGGAAAAATCAAGGAAAAAAGAAGGTAGATTTGAATCCCACTTCAAAAGCCAGAAGTAATACATTAGTATATCCTCAGTACCAACCAATGCTAGGAAGGGAATCCACTTCATTAAGTTTTGAGTCAGTAACAAAAAGGCTTTTCAGAGGGATTTTTAGCATCCCATTAAAGAAGATCACATTTATCATCATAAGAATGTTTCCTCAGTAGGCGATACATTCCATAGATCAGAGATGAATTATAGGTTGGGATATGGGAATACTATGAAAGATCGTAGAATAGTCCCATTTGTGGAAACCAATCTTATAGATCTTGATGATCATGTTGATTTAGAAGAAAATTCTATAGATCCTAAAGACATATGCTCAGAAATAGAAGTATTAAAGGAATGGGTTGCAAAAGAAGAGGAGAAATGTATTCATTTGGAAAATAAAAGAGAGCAAGCTACCTTGAATGCTATTATCGAAATAGATAATTTTCTCAGGAGAATGGCTACCTTGAAAGAAAAAAAGATGAAGTTGGAGGAAGGAACCACATTCCTTCATGCTAATAAATTTGGGGATATATATAGTTTAAGCTCTAAAGTTCTAGAACAAGAAAAGCTTACAAACTAGACACAAGAACTTGTTATTTCTCAAGTCCAAGCCTATAAGCTTGTCCAAGTAGATCATATGGAACTCCCTATAAAACAAATAGATAAAGGCAAGGGTAAAGCCATAGGAATCCATATAAATGAACTTCAATTTTTATGAAGAAAGATTGTAAACCTTCCCATGACTAAACTAGATCTAGATTTAGAAAAGGCTAGGAAGGAGAAAGAGGATTTGGCAAAAGAGCTTGAAAAGGTTGAGAATGAAGCTCAAGTAGCAGAAACTAGGAGGAAGATTCAATTTCTCAAATCTAACTCTACTTTAGCTTCTTGGCCTAATTAGTATACTCAAAATAAAACCTCCATGCCTACTTGTGGATTAGTAATAGATAGCTATGCCATATCTCAACCCACCCATATATCTGCATCCACTACTAGTATCCAAATCACTACTGTCCAGATACAACCATCTCAAAATATTGTTCAAAATTAGGTCAACATAGTAAGCACCTCTAATACTATTGGTTTTCAAAAGATACCTATATATATATGGAAAAATTTAGGCAAATATCACTTGCAAGAATTCCTAGTTTCCCTCATCCTATATCCTTTGATTTGAGAGACAAAGTTGTTAACTTCTTTGGAAACAATGTTTTAACTAGTGAAGAACATTTGAGAGTTTTCATAGATATGTTGAATGACTTTGAAGTTGAGAAAGAAGATGTGGTGATGAAATTGTTTGTGCATTATTTAATAGAAGATGCTAGGGATTGGTTTAGAAGGTTGCCAGATAATTGCATTAGTTCTTGGAATGACATGGAGAAATCGTTTAAAGAACAATATCGTGACAACACTAATGTTGGTTTCATGTTGAATGATTTATATAATATTAAGCAGAACCCCAATGAATCCACATTTGATTTCAATGTGAGATTCAAGAAGGGAATGTACAAGTTATTTCAAGTTATGAAATTGAATGAATATGTTTTCCTCACAACATACTTTAATGCTTTTGATAGAAAAATGGCATATCAGTTGAAAGATAAACAACCCAAAAATTTGAGGGATGCTTTTAGGATTGCAGTAGATATTGAGAATAACAAAAAACCATCTGGCAAGTTAGGTAGGAAATATGACCCAAAACTTTTCAATCCTAAGAACAACAAGAAAGAAAGTCATAAAGTTCAAATAGGAAAGAAGCTTGAAGAACCCACAATGAGTTAAATATAAGACTTGTTAAAGAAGATGAATCAACTAACCTTCAATCCAAATAAACCAAATGTTGGTGAGAAGACAGTACTAAACAATAACAATTGAAATAAATAGCCAAGAATGCAAAATTACCCTTATACTACTCAATTGAAGGATGATAAACCAATTCCCAACTAGAACCCAAATATAAAGGATAAGGGTACCCTAGATCTACTACAAAGAAGCTTTGTAAACATTAATGATGATGTACCATGGTGCATTGTATGCAAATTACCTCACTCTATAGATTATTGTTTTGTTGCTTAGTCATTTGTTTCAAATCATAGTACACATAATGATGAAGAAGATGGAAAGAGCCATGATGAGGTAAGTTGTAATAAGGTAATTATGTTTGATGATTTAATAGATTCGGATTTAAATGAGCCTGATGATGATGTCACTAGTAAGAGAATTGCTTACCAAACACACCATCAACAAGTATTCTTATATGATGGAGATTATCATAAGGAAAAGGTATGTATTGTATTTTCAAAAGTTGAAAATATAAATCTGAGGATGCCTTCCAACGAAGAGATTGACAAAATTATTGTACAGATGATCTCTCAAGTGTATAATAATTATAGTTTGAGGAATAAGATAGTAGGGAATGATACTACCAAAACTTTTGGTATATTTATCAAAGATATTACACACAAGATGGAGGTGATAGCAAGAGAACTCATATAGAGATAGCAAAGGCTAAAGACAATAATGCTAAAAAGTGGGCACCAAAAAAAAAAGTACAAATTTAAACAAGTGACACCCCAAGGTAGCACTACAAGAAAAGAATTTAGGATCAAATTCAGTTAAGTAGATCATAGCACCTACTATTTAGAAGACTTCTACTCTAGGTATGCTTGTAAAGCCCACTATTTCTAAGCCTATTGACATGATATCCATGTTGTCACAAATTATTGTTAAAGTACCTCTATTTGAATTATTTAGAATTGATGAGCACAAGAGAAAAGCTATGTCATGGCTAGGTGGGATAGGAAATAATGTTATTTTGTCTAAAACAAGCCCTAGTCAGCCTTTCCTAGTAATAGAGGAAAGTGGCATTATATCCCAAATACCTTAAATTTTTTTGTATGACTCATTAGTAGCTTATATAGAGGATATTGCCCCATTTTTTCTCAATCTAGCCATAGTAAGAAAAACTCTTAAGAATTGCATGATAGATTTAGGAGCCTCAAACACCTATATAAATTTTAAAGTTATGGAAGCCTTGGGTTTTAAGGTAGATAACAAGCAAGGAAAACGTGTTTCCATTGAAATCAGCTGCATACCCTGAGGCAGAGTTGACTATCTGAGTTCTTGTGGTGAATATTCCTCCACATTACAAGATGTTACTCTCTAGAAAATGGAGTGTTGCTATGGGAGGTAGTTTACAATGTTATTTATAATATGAAACCTTCCATATAGGAGAAAAGGCTGTCAGAGTAAATAGGGAACCTAGGGTCAACAAAATTCTGGGAGAAGAAATTGACAAAGATTCAACTTGTTTCTTACACACTAGTGTGAATGCTTTTAGGGTAGAATTAATTATTCAAGAGGTTGAGAAATTTCCTACAACAATTGAACATGAAGTGGAGTGTTGCATGGATTCACCACTTTTGTGGACCATGTACTTTGATGGAGCTAGTTCCAAAGAGGGTGCAGGAGTAGGGTTAGTTTTTCTATCCCTTGAGAAGAATACTTTTAGGTACTCATTTACTCTAAAAATTTCTTGTACCAAAAATGTATTAGAGTATGAAGCCTTTTTGTTAGGATTGAAAGTTGCTACTCACCATGGAATAAAAAAAAAATGCATGTTATAGGTGATTCTAAATTGGTTATCTCCTAAATAAAAGGATCCTATGCCTCAAAAAATAAAAGGCTAAAAAAATATATGAATGTAGTTGGGACCAAATAGATTTTTTTAATGCATTTGGTATTTCATGGAGGGATAGAAGCTAGAATAAAATGGTAGATCTATTAGCAAATGTAGCAACTAACCCTAAGGAAAAGTCATTTTCTGGAATCTCACAAATGGAGGTTCAAAAAAATTCTTCAATACTTGATAATATTGAGAATTTGCAAATTTTGAAGATGATAAAGATATTTTGAGCTTTATGTTAAGTGAAGATAAATATCATGGTCAAGAAATGGATTGAAGTGATTTGATTGAAATTATCAATGGTAAGGAAACTATTTTTGGCCAAGAGATTATGTAGTTGAAATCTAACAAGGTTCCCAAGGGATTAGTCATTTTGGAGAATATTTTTTATAATCAAGATAGAGTAAAACTTGGAACTAGGGATTCAAAGCCTCAAGAATTAGAATAAATAAATCTTGGTACTAACAAGGCTCCTAAAAAGGTTTATATTGGTCAAAACTTGCCCACTGGAATTAGAATACAATTGATTAGTTTGTTGAGAAAGTATAGACATGTTTTTGCATGGTCACATGATGATTTAAAGGCTTATACAAAAGATCTGTTCAACATGTCATACCACTAAAGGAGAATGCAAAACCTTTCAAACAAAAGCAAAGACTATTCAATCCAAGTCTAGCTCCCAAAATGCAAGAAGAATTAATGAAACTGATAGATCGAGGTAAAATAAAGCCAATTAGACATTCCACATGGGTCTCAAATTTGGTAGATATATGAAAGAAGAATGGAGATATAAGGTTATGTGTAGCTTTTAGAAATTTGAATATTGCATCATTAAAGAACAACTATGGGCTACCAAATATAGAGGATATGCTTCAATAGGTAACTGGGTCTTAGATAATGTCCATGATGGATGGGTTTTCAGGATACAGTCATGTCCTTGTGAAAGAAAGTGAACAATTCAAGACAACTTTTACAACCCCATGGGGAACTTATGCATATGTGTGGATGCCATTTGGTTTAATTAATGCAGGTGCAACTTTTCAAAGAGCTATGGATGTAGCATTCCATGAGTATATTGACAAGTTTATGGTGGTATACCAAGATGACCTCACAACATATTCCAAGAAAGCTAGTGATCATTGTAGTCACCTTGAAAAGATATTTATCAAAGCTTTGGAATATGGAGTATCTATAAACCCTAAGAAGTGTACATTTGGGGTCACTAAAGGAAAACTATTAGGACATATAGTATCAAAGGATGGAGTGAAAATAGATCCTAAAAGAGTAGCATCTATTGATAAAGTGCCTAGGCCAAGAAATGTAGAAGGGATATAGTCTTTCTTTGGGCAAGTAAACTTCATAAGGAGATTTGTTACAAATTTTGTTGAGATCAGTAGGCCCATTTCAAAAATGCTTAAGAAAGGAGCTATTATAAACTAGGATGGTGAACCTTCACAAGCATTTTAGGACATTAAAAACTACCATAAAAATGCTCCAGTCCTTAGGACCCCTAACTATACAAAACCCATGCATATGTTTTTCCTTTGCATCTTTTCACACTATAATTGTAGTCTTGTTACAAACAAGTGAGGAATGGTTTGAAAAACCTATTTCCCTTTTGGTAAGTCATTACAACCTGATGAGCTAAAGTATGAGATAAATGAGAAGTAAGATTATGCTTTGGTGAAGGTTGTTAAGGCTTTCAAATGTTATTTGGTGGGAGCCACTATCATTGCATTTGCACCTAGTGTAGCTATCAAGAAAATATTTTACCAACAATAGGAATTAGGTAGGAGATGTAGGTGGATCAACAGGATCCAAGAGTTCAACATTGAAATTCAGATTACAAATTTGGTAAGAGGTCAAGCATTAGTTAAGCTTATGGATCAAACTAACTTAGATGCTAATTAGATTAATACAGTAACATATGAATTGAAGTAGTGCTTATGTGATATGGATCATGTTGAATGGTACACCAATGTCATTCATTATCTACAACATATGGAAGTCCCTTCCTATTTAAATGAGATTGAAAAAATAAGTACCAAGCTACAAGCCATTAGATATATTATTTTCTAGAATGATTTATGGTGGAGGAACTTTGAGGGAGTGTTGTTAAAATGTGTTGATTAGGAAAGATCAAGAGAAATATTAATGGAAATGAATTTTGGAGTCAGTGGAGGACATTACATGGCCAAAATCACTACACACAAGGTGATGATAGCTAGATTTTGGTGGTAATATCTTTTTAAGGATGCTTAGGTAATGATTAGAAAATGTGATGCCTATGAAAGATTTGTAGGTAAGTTAAAATTTTAAGGAAATATTCCTTTGAAACCAGTGGAATTCCAAGCACCATTCTAAAAATGGGGAATGGATTTTATACGCAAAACTTCTCCCAAGTCTAGTAGTGGTTATTCCTAGATATTAGATGATGTTGATTACTTTACAAAGTGGGTGGAGGAAATCCCTGCAAGAAATGCAACTAGTAAGGTTGTTAACAACTTTTTGATAAATAACATTATATCAAGGTTTGGTTGACCTCAGAGAATTGTTATAGATAATGCAATGTGTTTTAGGTGTGAGGAATACATAAAATTTTGTGACAAATATGGAATTACAAGATCAACCTCTTCCCATTATCATCTGCAAGGGAATGGACAAGCTAAGTCCACAAATAAGAGTTTCTTGAAAATAATAAAAAGGACATTGGATGACAATAAGAAGGCTTGGGATTCTAAGTTGCAATTAGCAATATGGGTTGATAAGATGACTGTAAATAAGGAAATAAGAGTAGCACAATTTGATATTGTGTATGGAATTTAGTCAAGGATGCCTCAAAATAACCTGGTAGGACTTTATAATTATAGTCACTTATATGATGAAGATGTTACTAATGATATGCAAGAAAGGTTGGATGAGCTTGTAGGACTAGCAGAAACCAAGAGAGAAGCATCTCTTAGGAACCAAGAATTGCAACTATAGGTTAAGACATTATATGACAGAAGAACAATGAGTAATAAGTTTGAATCTGAAGATTTGCTCATTATGTGAAATGCAAGAATTCAAGAAAAAGGAAAACATGGAAAATTTAACCCTATATGGTTGGGTCCCTATCTAATTGAAGCTTCATGGGAGAACATTCTTATTTACTAAAGGATCTATCAGGTAACATTCTTGAGCTGCCAATTCATGGACATTTCTTGAAGAAGTATTCTTGCTAAAATGCTTATTTTATCAATGAACAGTAGTTTTAGGTTTTTTTTACATTTGTGTATTCTTTAATATTTGTATAGTTTCACGTGCATAATTTTTTCTATTACTGTTACTCTCTTAGAGTTGTTAGGTTTTAAGGAAAGTCAAGTATGTGATTTTCTTCTCCTAGGGATTTTGAACCCTCATTTGAATCTAGTGTTTTTAATGTCCCTAGATAGAGTAGCTATTGGTCTTAGTTTTACAAAATAAAATTTTCATATATTTAGGTATAAAAATCAGATTAAGATCTATGCCTTGCTTATTATTAAGGTTTTTATTTTTTGTCTTTGCAATTTTAAAACCCTATGAGAAACCCTATCAAACCCTATGCTTTGGGCCTAGTTACACATGTTAGGTCTTGTGCTTTTTAAATTTTAATTGGGCATGAAGCTATTTTGAATTTTGAATATTCCTTCAAGATCCGTTTAAATTATCACTTTTCCAAGTGCCTATTATCGAAGTTATTTGGACAATCCAATCATTATAAGATCTACAATAGTCATTATGTTGCATAGGGAAAATGTGAGGTTTTTAACCCATGTGAAATAACAATGACCGTGAAATGGAATGATGTTGTGAAAAAGTGGAGAGTCAACACTAGAAATCTTTATTATTTTATAACTTTTGGTGATGTGATAGATGTCAAAGTTGTTAGTGTCAGAGAAGGGACCAACTAGAACAAGTTAAAGTTACCATCACCAGAGTTTGGTTTTTTCCTAATGAGTTGCTATGTCATGAGCAGAAAAAAAATGTGCCCTATCAGTAGCGACATACCACCTTATCAAAAAATAGAAAGGACGATAGATTTTTGAAAAGGATGGGTGCTGAAATGTTATCAGTTAATGATATAGTTATGCTCTTTCAATACACTATCAGAGGCATTGAATATAATAATCATGAGGGAAACATGGAGGTCTTCCTAGCACCACACTTTCAGCAGTATTCAGGAGGTCACTATGTCATTACCAAGAAAATAATGAATCCCACTAGTAGTGATATAGCACCTTGACAGAAAGTGGGAATGTGATAGCAATTTAAAAGGTGGGTCCCAACAATCCCTTCATCAAAATAAAGCCATGTAATCACCTTGACATGTTGGCATGTTGCAAATAAACATGTATTGAACTTTTAGGAATACTGGAGGTCGCTATGTCGCGACCCAAAAGTCCTTATTTTCTGTTGGTAGAGACATAACACCTAACCTAAAAATATGAAACATGGAAGGGCCCAATCCTATTATGTCACAAAATGGATTAAAATATTGAATTATTTTCCAACTTTTTAGGACATTTCCAAGTCATACATGACATGTACCCACACTCAAAAGGAAAGGGCAGATGAAAGTTCATGATCGTTGGATTAAAGTTGAATCAATAATCATTGCCAAGTTGCTAATGAGAGATGCACAATTTATTCAATGTGACATGGTGACTAAGGTAAAGAATTCATGGACCCACCATAGATAATATAAAGTTAAACTAGATTCCTCACTATTAGATCAAGTTCAGATCAATGATCATTGCTTCATCACTATGAGGAGTTGCTCATTTTTTAAGGGTAGGGACATAGCAACCAAAGGGATAAAATGAGGGACCCACCATAGTTGTATTGAAGAATGAATCAAATGCACATTATTAGATTGAAATAAAATCAATGGCTATCACTATATCATATAGACAACATGCTCACTTTTTATGCATAGCAATGTAGCAACTTAGCGACACATGTCCTCGAGAACTAGTGGGTCCAGTTTATCTCAACAAAAGTGGAGGAATAGTACATGTGGAGAAATTTCATTAGATTGACCTCCAACATGGTGACTAGAAAATGAGATATTCCTATTTTCACTCCTAGATCATTGGATTTTCTAAGATCAATAGTACAAGTTTGAAGGTAGAAGGTAGTGCCACTCTGTTTCCCTTATAATTCATTTATGAGGAATGAAAGCTTCTCATGCAAGCAAAAAATAGAGTATATTGTAGAAAGTTTTTCCACTTACATCTTATGTGAACAAACTCTTAGGCCTCTAGAGAAGAACTTATTGAGAATTTGTGTTGGGTTTGATCAAAATGTGAAACAATTTCCCTTTGTTCGCAAAGCATCACAAAACTATAGAGAAAGATAAGCAGAGAATCAAGTAAGTTCTTGTGCACAATACTTATCAGAGTAGTCTAGTTTTTTGTAAATTTTATTCATTATGCCTCCAAAGAAGGTTTTCTCTGGTTAGCAAGACTATTTGGCTAGGAATATCCATGATGACCTTCTTGAATTACTCCTTGAATCCACAAATGAAACTATCAAAGTGAAAAAGTTAAACTCATTAAACTCTAGACTCAAAATTGTAGATAGGTTATACAATAAGGGAAATTGGGTTAGGGATGCCAAAAGTTCTCAAAATGGACTCTCTTTATTTAAAAAATGGTTTTTGGAAAGGAATTTATTTGCCCCTCATGCAAATATTTTGAACATTGATTTGGGAAAGCTAGTAGTTCCTAGTGTCTTTATGCATTATGACCTCTTGGAGACTATTACAAAAAATTATGATTTAGAAATTAGAGTAGTGAGGAGAATTGATGGGGAGTCTCTAGTCACAACCAACCCTAGGGAAATTTGATAGGTATTTGGCCTAGAGCCACTAACAGAATATCATGTACCCATTGACATACAAGAGTTAGAAAAAATAATATTTCTCAAAGAAGGATGCAACTAGGCAAGTTGCATTGAGGGCACACATAGGCACAATTGGGAATTTTCTAGTGATTAAAAAATCCTCTAGGGAACCCTTTAAAAATGAATATTTCACTTCCTAGGCTATGGAGGCATACATGACTCTATGTAGAGTTTATGGTGAAGATGAATAAAGTGTCATGCCAATAAATTTTATGTATATGATCACTCATATTTCATCTTTTGGTGTTGATGTTATTTTTTATTTTTCCTCTTATATAGTAGAATAAATTCATATAAGCCTGGTGGGGATTGCAAAAGGAAAAGTAGATAAAACTTGTGGTCACTATTCTTTGCTGATGCATATGTTTTTGTTCAAAGGAGTAGCATATTTTAGTAAAGAGATGAATCTAAACAAAGAATAGGAGGGAGAAGCACTATCATTTTAGTTATGGAGTGCAAATATGACTTGGGATTCTGAAAATGCTAGTTTTGTCAGATTTGATAGGTACTTTTCTTCAAAATTGAGAAGCCTATTATTTATGGATAATCCTAGAATCCCCAAAGCATTGGTAGATCTTATCAAGCCCATGGACAATCCTACTAGTCTAAAAGTTTCACATAATTGGGGAGACATTATCCCATACTCTATTTTGATTGTTCTTAGGATTTATGGTTTTAAAGGAACCCATCATGTATTTCCCTACCAAGTGCCATTAGAGGTAGGTATAGTTGAGTGTTTATGGTAGTTAGGATGATTGGGGGAAAGTTATTTGGTGAAAAGGGAAAGAGGACCAATTTGTGATTACAAAAGAGGGTTGGCTATTTCTTTATAAAATAGAAGACCAGTACTAGATGGCTGTGTCTCATTCCCATTTTTGTGACACTAAGGGATTCTATGACTTGGCCTTTAGGCATAGAGCTTAGCTTGTTAAAATAAAAAAATAGAAATTGACAATGATTCAACTTGTTTCTTAGACACTGGTGTGAATGCTTTTAGGGCAGAATTAATTATTCAAGAGGTTGAGAAATTGCCTACAACAATTGAACATGAAGTGGACTATTGCATGGATTAACTAGTTTTTTGGACCATGTACTTTGATGGAGCTAGTTCCAAAGAGGGTGTAGAAGCATGGGTTTTTTTAATATCCCCTAAGAAGAATACTTTTAGGTAGTCATTTACACTAATTTTTTCTTGTACCAACAATATAACAGAGTATGAAGCCTTGCTATTAGGATTGAATGTTTCAACTCGCCATGGAATCAAAAATTTTCATGTCATAGGTGATTCTAAATTGGTTATCTCCCAAGTAAAAGGATCTTATGCCTCATAATATAGGAATGTAGTTTGGGATCAAATAGAGTATTTTGATGCATTTGGTAATTCATGGAGGGATAGAAACTAGAATAAAATGGCAGATCTATTGGAAAATGTAGCAACTAACCCTAAGGAAATGTCATTTTCTAGAATCTCACAAATGAAGGTTCAAAACAGGCCTTCAATAAAAATAATATTGAGAATTGGCAAGTTTTTTAAGATGATAAAGATATTTTGAAATTTGTCTTAAGTGAACATAAATATCATGGTCAAGAAATGGATTGTCATGATTTGATTGAAACTATCAATGGTAAGGAAAATATTTTTTGCCAAGAGATTATGTCGTTGAAATCTAACAAGGTTCCCAGGGGATTAGTCATTTTGGAGAATATTTTTGATAATCAAGATAGAGTAAAACCTAGGACTAGGGATCCAAAGCCTCAAGAATTAGAACAAATAAACCTTGGTACTAATTGTATATGAGCAATGTTAGTATGCTAATAGAAACCAAATTTAAATAAAGCTTCTACAAACTAAAAAAAATTCATAAACTTCAAGATAGACTAAGATGAGCTCTCAATTGAGAATATGAGCCATTAATGGACTCTCTCAATAAGAAGCTCTCTTGTTGAGTAGCTTTATCTAAATGGATAGGATGTATGTTCAATATGCTTCCAAAGGCTTCAATGGATGATTGTGGATTTTTGGTGTGGATAGATGGCTTTAGTATGGATTTGGCTCTCAAAATAGCATTATAACTTTACTTCATGGATTGTGTTATTTTGCAAAGGGGAAGGATCCAATTTATAGGCAAGAGGCTTGAGGGATTGAGGGCTAAGATGCAAGGATGGAAAAAAGCTCATGGAGGGCTCAGATTGCATGAGAGGAGAGCACATGGATTGTGCTTCTTTACAGCCAATCAAGGAGTGACACATGTCACATGGTGAGAGGATGGAGGAAAGGGGAAGGATGAGTCAAAAAAGGAGGCTCAAGGGATAAAATCTTCATAAAGACCCTCATAATGACTTGTAAGAGCAATAAAAGGGCTTGTAAGAGTCATTTATGACCTAGTGGACTTCATAAAGTTTTATGGTTGAGATATTTTGAGGGTGATGAGAGCAATTTCACTTTGGACTTGATTAGGAAGGTTTTAAGCTTGCTTAAGCTTGTGCAAATGATTAGAGGATGGATTAGGATGGTTTAGGATTAGCTTAGGGATAGGCAAGTGGATGGCATTTAATGAGGGTGGGTGAAGGAGGAGATATTTGTTAACTTTGGCTTGGGTTAGTAAGTCTTAACCCATGTTTAGGGAATGTGACAAGGTTAGGAGGGGATTAGGATTAGTTTTAAAGACATATTCTAGAAGAGTCTAGACTTTGGATGAGGATAAAGACTTTCTAGAATAGTCTAGAATTTCCTAGGATGAGGATGAAGACTTTCTAGAAGAGTCTAGAACTTCTTAGGGTGAGGATAAATTAGATTTTTAGGAAATAAATAAAGTTTTATTTATTTCAAGGGTTTGGGTTGAGGAGATATTTATTAATACTTTTTTAATAAACATGAGGATTAATATTTAATCTTAATTAAATATTTTGAGTTGGGATTAGGGGTAGGAAATGATGGGATTAGCCTTTAATCAAAATTAAAGAAGGATTAGAAGATTTTGGAAGAGGTTATTGGTCATAAGGAAATTGGCCAAGTTTTGGGCAAAAAATAAATTTTTTATTTATTTTAGGATTTTTGGTCAATTTATTAATTAAATAATTAATAAATAAGAAAATAATGTTTAAATAAGATTTAAACATTTTTGGGAGGGATTCCTTAATTAAATATTTTTAATTAAGATAAAGGGATTTAATGGCATAAAAATTAATTAATTAATTAATTAAATAATTAATTAATAAATGATGATGTCATCAGAGATTTTTTAGAAAATAAAAATACTTTATTTTCTAAGGGTTTTTAGGTGTCTACATTTTGCCCTTCTTTGATGTGATGCCGCAAGTGGCATGGCATCAAAGATAAGAAAATAAGATGCCCAAGGCTAGAGCAGAAGAGGAGAGAATGGACTGTGAGATGCCCCCTCAAGAAGGCAGCAGGGAGAGAAAGCGAGGCTCGATGGCTTCTTGAAAAGTACAAGAATCTCGGATGAGCAAGGAAAATCAGATTGGCAAAGAGAAGGGGCTAAATTAGCTCAAAATCTCACTATGGGAGAATGATAAAGGGAGAATTAGAGGCACAAGAGGAAGCAAGCTTAAGATCTCAGGGATTGCAGAGGATGAAGGAGCGGAGCGCTATAAAAAAGAATCTAGGATAGAGAGATGGATGATAGGATGATAAAGCTGATGCAATAGGATTTCAAAGAGTCAGATTGGTGGAAGATGGGTTTCGGAGATCCCTAGGACTAGGATTGTGGATCTCAAAAGATGAGGCTTGGTGGATTGATTTGGATTGGTGGATCCCTAAGACTAGGATTGTGGATCCCTAAAGCTAAGAGTGATGAGTGATTCAAAGAGATACTAATGCATAAGCTGGGGTAGGAGAGACAGATGTTGGATATGGATGGGGGATAATGGAGATGAAGGGATTCCATTGAAGCTTTTTGAGCGAGGGGATACTTCCAAGAGAAGTACCACCATGTAGTTGAGCACTAGATTTGCTATAGGACTATTGGTTAATTGCCAAGGTTACCAAGAACATCAAGGCCTTTTCACCAACTATCAAGAGGACTGAAAAAATGACTCAAAACAAACATGCAAGGATTGCCCCAGTATCACACATGAATCCCAGAGGAAGCAGTGTGGAAACGACACTGGGTAACCCACAAGTAGAAAAGAAAACACGCAAAAGACATGATCAAGACCTTATGCTCTAATTGCCCCATTCGCAGCATACCATGATATGGAAGATCATGGAAACCTTGAGGAGGGAACAAGGAGATTGCTTGGAAAAGATACTTCAAGACCCAAAAGGGAAGATTCCAAATCAAAAGAAAGTGAAAATCCAAAAGAGAGCCGTTTGCCAACGAGATGGGTAGGACAAGGTACTAACGGACCAAGATCAGACATGAGGAAAGCTATATCCTACAAGGACCTATCAGAGAGAACCAAAGCTGGTGGATTTGGATGAGTGATGCGTCTGGCAAGCTGAACTAAGAAAGATAACACTTTGGTGACAGGAAATCTAGCTAAAGGATGCGTTGGAATAGCTAACCAAGACGTGCGATGTGTGCAAGATGCTGATCAAGGAGGAACTGACACAAAAGCTAGATAGATACAATGGTACTAAGCTAAAGAGGATGTACAAGCTGATGGACCAAGATATTTACAAGTGAGCTAATCAAGATATGGTACAAGCTAACGGACCAAGATAGTTACAAGTAGGCAAAAGCTCAGGATGATAGGATAGTGGGATGGTTCGATGTTGTGCAAGATGCGAAAGCTAAGGGTGGGGTGATAGCGAAAGATATGGATTTGGCAGGATGCATCCAATGATGATGAGAGATTTTGTGACCAAGGATAGCTAGAGGAGCAAGATGAGATGGCTGGATAGGATGGTAGATAGCTAGGATTATGATGGATATAAAGAGATGACATTGGGTTTGCATGAGGATAGCCTAGAGCTAGATACCAATGACAAGGGAGGATGGACAAGACAAGATCTCCAAGGAATATAGTGCCCCCAATCAGAAGATAACATGCGAAAGGAGGTCTTATGATGGATGTGATAGGATTGAAGCTAGGATGGAAAAAGCTGAAGGGGCTAGGGAGATGGATGATAGCTGAGATGATTGGCTGAAGTTGCATAAGATTAGTGGATGGTGTGAGATGGAAGTTGGAGCATGGAGGATAGGTGGATAGATTGGAAGATGGAGTTGGATGTCAAGAGATGACCAAAAGCATGAGGGTGATAGGCTAAGCTGGGGATGGCAGGATTACGCATGACGCTTGTTTGCCAAGTTTTCATCATGGTACTTGTCCAAGGCGCTTGAATTGCCAAGTTTTCACCAGTGGACACTTTATTTTTCTTTCCTTTTTTGACTTTTTGACTTTGGACTTAGCTGGAATGATTTTGTCTTTCTTCAGCTATTTTGGCTTTTTTGGGATTTTTCACTGGCTGTTGGAATGTTTAATTTTGTTGCTAACTGTTGGTACACCGGATGTGTGATTTATGCAATAGATCAGATTAGATGGGATTGATGGTAGGAGATGGAGGGATGAAAATGCTGGAAAGGAGCATGAGATGGGGATGCTTGCAAGAGCAACATTGGCACATGTTGGAATGGGTGTGAAAAGAGCATATGGGGGATAGATGGTAGATGCGGGCGTGATGGAGGATTTTTGGAAGCGTGCTTGGGGATATAGGCACCCAAGATGGAGTTAGGAGATGGGGGACATGAGTCACTAGATGGGGGATTAGCAATGGTGGATCCCATTATGCATTGGGTTTCAACTTTTTTCTTGGGGATCCACATGGTTTTGGATTTTCTTTTCATAGGCTTTTGCATTGTTTTGCATTCTTTGATTGGATTTTTCTTTTTTGGAGTATGTCTTTTAGAATAGACATATGATTGCCTAGGATGTGGATTTTTAGCTTTATGCATTTTGAAGTTGGCATTTACATTGTTGTGGTAAGCTTTGGGAAGATGGTTAGGAGAAGCTTTGTGAGATGGAGAGGATTTGAAAGAGCATGTAGGGGGATGATGATGGATGATGTGCCCTGATATGTGCCTTTATTGATCTTTCATAGAAATGGATGGAATAGGATTTTTATGATGGCTGATAGGAGGATGGAGGATGGTAGATTTTGGGACATAGGGACCCAAAATGGATTTAGCGGATGAAGGGGGGATATGGTAGGTTGTTTTGGGTTGCAAAGATGGTGGAGGGGGGATGACATAAGATTTCTTGAAGGAGTGATGGGAGGCTGGCATGGTGGGCTTGGAGATAGGCTTGGTTTGGGGGTGTGGTGTACCAACACCTTTAGATGGTGAGCCTTTGGATACATATCCAAGACCATGAAATCCTAGATTTTTTTGTGCAATAATAGGCTCTCTGATTCCTTTCTCTTGTGGTCCTAAACCTTGACCTTGATAATGCCATCGATTGAGCATTTGAACAAGCTGAGGAAACTTTTTGCTTCTAGAAAATGGTAGAAGTGATTTATTAGGTGTATTGCAATGGGGAGATACTATTCTTAATTCTTCTGCTGAGAGAGGGCCACCGTGGATGAATGTAAGTGAACCAAGAGGGTAGATTATAGATGGTGGAATAGCTTTGATAGGTGGTAAGATGGAAGCATGGAGTGGGGGAGATGGAAGGATAGGATCTTGATGTAGCTGGTGGGATGACAAGATATCTTGTAGTGGAGGAGATATGGCTCGAGGTTTTGGAGATGGAGGAGATGGTGACTGCACTATGGATGGAAGACATGGTATGATGATATCTTCATTTATGCTTTGGGGGATGTCAACATGCTTTTGGATAGGATCTTGATAGGATTGGTTTGGAGTGGATGGTGCGATAGGAGGTAAAGGGATGGATTCTTCAAAGGCAGTGGATGGATAGATGGGAGATGGGTGAGTAGAAGATGGATGCATAAGGGTCATTACGAGAGATTTGGGAAATTCTTGGAGGCGATGTGGATAGGATTTGGAGGGATTTGATAGGTGGTGGGATTTTGATGCTTGCGGGAAGTGGAAGGATTTTAAGCAATTTGATGGATGGTATGGGGATGATAGCTATGGGAGATGGAGGTAATATTATAGATGGGGAAGCTTCATCACTGACTACTTCACATGGTTGGATTAGATGACATGGCTTATCAACTATTGGAGGCAACTTTTCTTGTATTTCCTCTAGGAGATTCCTTGGAGACTCGTGTGTCAAAGGTGGAGGTGGATTGACAGGAATAGCTAGTGTGATGGGGGTGGAAGATTGGAAGCTTGGTTGATGGGGTGATGGAGGGGAAGCTGGAATATCAGATGGCATGACTAGATAGTTTGGAATAACTCTTGGATTTTGGGAGATGCTTGGGGGAATGTTTCTAAGGCTTTCAATATACCCATCATAGTCAACAAGATTTTCATCATCATTGGAATAGGAGGTGGCGGGAGCAAGGACAATGCGACCAAACACATCATGATAGGATTGGTACTTCATGCTTTGATGATGAGTTTGATGGGGATGGGGTCTTGCGTATGGATGAACACGGAAGCTCATGGTTGGATTTGGGTTAAGCACAAATTTTGGATTGGCTGATGAAAGATTTCCTAGGGAGAGTCAAAGTTGCATGATAGACCTAGGGAGGATTGGCTGGAGATTTTTGGCTTTCCTGTGGATGGAAGACTTCAAGGGCATGCTGTCAAAAAGTGAGAGTTTTGCTTTCCTATGCGCTGGATTGGTGGAGATTGTGTCAACCTAAGAATAGACTAATGATCCTATGGGCATGACACGAGATTGATCACTTGTGGATCCCAACCTTTAGCTCAAGGTGATGAGGGATAACAGGTGACAAAGCTAGATTACCCTAGACAAAGCTCTGTCAAAAGGATAACCGTGGTGAGGCTGGTGGATTGGTCGGATTGATTGGATAACAAATTCTAGCAAAATGACAACAACTCTCTAAAGGCTTGGGTGTGATTTTGGATTGGGTTTCTAGCTGGCTAGGGGGGGATGATTTGGAGAGACTTTGGATTTGGGATTGTTCTAAAGCAAGGAACTAGATAGATTTGGTTGCAGCGGGGGAGCTTGGATGATTTTCTGATGAGGCATTGACTACGCTAAGTATGCCTTGAGCTGGGAGATTTTTTCTTTTTGGGGATTTTGACCAAAGTTGACAAACATTCATTCAAAAGCTATGAAAAAATAAGTAGACAAAATTTTTGAGCAAGCACGTCAAACACATCAACATCCTAGGAAGCTTTCTACAAGGATGAAATTTTTTATAGCTAGGGAGTCCTCGATATACACAAGGTACATGAGGCCCAAATCTGTAGATGAAACCAAAAAGATGTCACACAGCCGAGAGGAGCGGTAACCCACTTCTCCTCTTTCACTTCTCAAGGGTATAAAGTTCCTTGAGGCTTAGCCCGAGTGGCAAAATTTTTATCCCAAGAGAGGTGTCTTTGGATTCACCTCCCGATCTTTATACTCCGCCGGAATGCTGGAGTTGAGGTCGTCCCAAGGGGTGATGAAATCCCCAAGCAGGCCTCCTAAAAAGCTAAGACAAGATTTTGGATCCTAATCTTATGCACCCAAGATGGCCTCAAAAGACGACAAGGGGAGAGAAGACTTGGATGATCTTGGGCTAAAAAAAACACGCTTTTTCTTTTACCAACTAACGCTTAAGTTTTATGATCTAGACTTTGCAAGCACTCATGTTTAAGATACAATGTTTATTCCAACTTTGAAGCGTCGACAAAAATAAAATTGATCGAAGAATGCGAACAAGAAGAAGAGTTGGGGTCAACAAGAAGGTAAACCCGTGCACCCGGAGGCCCTCCACGTCAAGTATCGATTGATTTTTCTTTAAGGCATTCAAGATTGAGTGTGAGTTTATTTTAAGCCCAAAACAAAGGTGTGTGAGATTCGATTCCAAGCGCACGCCCGGAGGCCCTCCACATCAAGATTTGTCCAATTTTTATGCCCAAATGAAGTGTGAGCGAGATTAATGCGCATTCAAGGAATTTTCTAACTTAGAAAAACCACTAAAAACCCAAGTGAGTGGAGTTTGATTTGCGTGGAGCACTTAACACCCTCTTAGGTGGACTCATCCCCATAGATGGCACTGAGATTGCAACCAATGGTTAAATTGATGGGTGATTAAAGAGGGTGAGTCCAACGACAAACTCACTCAAAGAATTTTTATTTGTTTTTATAACTTAAAAGATTACAAAAATGTAGATTCTTTTTATGCTCCAAAAGATGATTATTTGATCTATGGAATTCAAGATTGGATTTGTTGTTTTAATCATGCATTCATAAAAAAACAAACTTTGATTTTAATCCATGGCACTCAAGAGTGATTTTAGCAACATGCATTCAAAGACAAGTGATTAAACATTCAAGTTTTTTCCTTTGAGCATTCAAGATTGAGATTTTGTGTGTTGTTTTAAGAACTTTGAAGTGCTTTGTTTTAACCTTAGATCATTCAAGATTTTTTTGGACTCAAAAGTGAAAATGACTCTTTGGACTTTGCTTTTCATTCAAGATTTTGTGTTCTAGTTTGCATGTTTTAAGCCCAAAAATGATATTCCTAGATTGTTTTGATGCATAAAAAACCTAAGAAACATTCAAGATTTTGCAACAAGACATTTGTTTGGAACAAATAACAAAGTTTTTAGAACAATTTTTGGCAACCATTTAGGACTCTTAGTTTTCATGAGATTTTTTTAAAGAACTTTAGTGTGCACTTAGTGTTGATTTTGAACCTTTTGAAATGGAAACTTGAAGTTCTTTTTAAATTCCCAAAAATAAAGTGTTCCTAAGTTTGCATGAATGCATCTAAAACCTTGATGTTGCAAGGATGCAAATGATTAGATTAGTTTAGTTTCACTTGTTAAAAGATTTTTTCTTTTTTGCAAATTTTTAATTTTTTTAATGGATTTAAGTATGATTTGGGAGTTCATTTTAAGCACTAAAAAGAAGTGTGTATGATTTTGCTTCCTTAAAAAAAAAATGGCCAAGATCTCCCACAAGAAGAAGAAGAAGAAGTAGATGTAATAAGAAGAATATAGACAAGAAGAGGAAGAAGAATTCTAAGTTCTTTGTCCACCTATAAGCTTGAAAAATCTGTAAACACTATGAGATATACTATGAGTTCCTTTGTCTTCTTCATGCTCATGTGGACCTACAAAACCAATTTATACAATCCTACCAATCACAAAAACAAGAAAAATTAGCCAAAATCAGCAAATGACATACAAAACTTGACTAAAAAAGCTAATGAAGATGACCCATGCGGGGTCCCACCGGGCGTGCCAAAATGTATATGAGCAATGTTAGTATGCTAATAGAAACCAAATTTAAATAAAGCTTCTACAAACTAAAAAAAATTCATAAACTTCAAGATAGACTAAGATGAGCTCTCAATTGAGAATATGAGCCATTAATGGACTCTCTCAATAAGAAGCTCTCTTGTTGAGTAGCTTTATCTAAATGGATAGGATGTATGCTCAATATGCTACCAAAGGCTTCAATGGATGATTGTGGATTTTTGGTGTGGATAGATGGCTTTAGTATGGATTTGGCTCTCAAAATAGCATTATAACTTTACTTCATGGATTGTGTTATTTTTCAAAGGGGAAGGATCCAATTTATAGGCAAGAGGCTTGAGGGATTGAGGGCTAAGATGCAAGGATGGAAAAAAGCTCATGGAGGGCTCAGATTGCATGAGAGGAGAGCACATGGATTGTGCTTCTTTACAACCAATCAAGGAGTGACACATGTCACATGGTGAGAGGATGGAGGAAAGGGGAAGGATGAGTCAAAAAAGGAGGCTCAAGGGATAAAATCTTCATAAAGACCCTCATAATGACTTGTAAGAGCAATAAAAGGGCTTGTAAGAGTCATTTATGACCTAGTGGACTTCATAAAGTTTTATGGTTGAGATATTTTGAGGGTGATGAGAGCAATTTTGACTTGGACTTGATTAGGAAGGTTTTAAGCTTGCTTAAGCTTGTGCAAATGATTAGAGGATGGATTAGTATGGTTTAGGATTAGCTTAGGGATAGGCAAGTGGATGGCATTTAATGAGGGTGGGTGAAGGAGGAGATATTTGTTAACTTTGGCTTGGGTTAGTAAGTCTTAACCCATGTTTAGGGAATGTGACAAGGTTAGGAGGGGATTAGGATTAGTTTTAAAGACATCTTCTAGAAGAGTCTAGACTTTGGATGAGGATAAAGAATTTCTAGAATAGTCTAGAATTTCCTAGGATGAGGATGAAGACTTTCTAGAATAGTCTAGAACTTCTTAGGGTGAGGATAAATTAGATTTTTAGGAAATAAATAAAGTTTTATTTATTTCAAGGGTTTGGGTTGAGGAGATATTTATTAATACTTTTTTAATAAACATGAGGATTAATATTTAATCTTAATTAAATATTTTGAGTTGGGATTAGGGGTAGGAAATGATGGGATTAGCCTTTAATCAAAATTAAAGAAGGATTAGAAGATTTTGGAAGAGGTTATTGGTCATAAGGAAATTGGCCAGGTTTTGGGAAAAAAATAAATTTTTTATTTATTTTAGGATTTTGGTCAATTTATTAATTAAATAATTAATAAATAAGAAAATAATGTTTAAATAAGATTTAAACCTTTTTGGGAGGGATTCCTTAATTAAATATTTTTAATTAAGATAAAGGGATTTAATGGCATAAAAATTAATTAATTAATAAATGATGATGTCATCAGAGATTTTTCAGAAAATAAAAATACTTTATTTTCTAAAGGTTTTTAGGTGTCTACACTAATGAGGCTCCTAAAAGGGCATATATTGTTCAAAACTTGTAATCCCACTCTAGCCCACAAAATGTAAGAAGAATTGATGAAACTAAGGGATGGAGGAATAATTAAGGTAATTAGACATTCCACATGGTTCTTAAATTTCATACCTATCTGAAAGAAGAATGGAGATATAAGGTTATGTGTAGATTTTAGAAATTTGAATATTGCATCTTTAAAGGACAACTATGGTTCACCAAACATGGAGGCTATGCTTCAATAGGTAACTGGGTCTTAGTTAATGTCCATGCTGGATGGGTTTTTAGGATACAATCAAGTCCTTGTGAAAAAAAATGAACAATTCAAGACAAATTTTACAACCCTATGGCAAACTTATGTGTATGTAAGGATGCCATTTGGTTTAATTAATGCTGGTGCAACATTTTAAAGAGCTATAACCATAGAATTCCATGAGTATATTAACAAGTTTATGGTGGTGTACCAGAATGACCTCATAGCATATTCCAAGAAAGTTGGTGATCATTGTACTCACCTTGAAAAGATCTTTATCAAAGCTTTAGAATATGGGGTATCTCTAAACCCTAAGAATTGTACATTTGGGGTAACTAAAGGAAAGCTATTGGGACATATAGCATCAAAGGATGGAGTGAAAATAGATCCTCAAAGAATGGCAGCTATTGATAAGGTGCCTAAGCCAAGAAATGCAAAAGGGATACATTATTTCTTTGGGCAAGTAAACTTCCTAAGGATATTTGTTACATTTTTTTCTGAGAGCAGTAGTCCCATTTCAAAAATGCTTAAGAAAGGAGCTATTATCAACTAGGATGGTGAACCTTCAAAAGAATTTCAAGACATTAAAACTACCATAAAAAATGCTCCAGTCCTTAAGACCCATGACTATACAAAACCATGCATATATTTTCCTTTGCATCTTTCCACACTGTAGTTTCAATATTGTTACAAAAAAATGACGATGGGTTTGAACAACCTATTTCCCTTTTTAGTAAGTCATTGCAATCAACTGGACTAAAGTATGAGATAAATGAGAAGCAAGCTTATGCTTTTTTGAAGGTTGTTAAGGATTTTAAGTTTTATTTGCTAGGAGCCACTGTCATTGCATTTGTACCTATTGTAGCTATCAAGGACATATTTTACTAGCAAGAGGTATTAGGCAGGAGGTGCAGGTGGATCAATAGGATCCAAGAGTTCAACATTTAAATTTAGATTAAAAAACTGGTTAGGAGTCAAGGATTAGCTAATATTATGGCTCAAACTAACTTAGATGCTAATTAGATTAATGTAGTAACAAATAATTTGAAGTCAAGCTTATGTGATATGGACCATTTTGAATGGTACACCATTGTCATTCATTATCTACAACAATGGTACACCATTTTCATTCATTATCTACAACATATGGAAGCCCCTCCCCATTTGAATGAGAATGAAAAAAGAAGTACCAAGCTACAAGCCATTATATATATTATTGTCTAGAATGATTTATAGTGGAAGAACTTTGAGAGAGTACTATTAAAATGTGTTGATCAGGAAAGATCAAGAGAAATATTAAAGGAAATACATTCTAGAGTTTGTGGAGGAAATTACATGGCCAAGACCACTACACACAAGGTCAGAGGAGTTGGATTTTAGTGGCCATCTCTTTTTAAGAATGCTCATGTAATGATTAGAAAATGTGATGCTTGCCAAAGATTTGCAGTTAAGTTAAAAATTTCACAAAATACTCCTTTGAAAGAAATAGAAGTTCAAGCACCATTCCAACAATGGGGAATGGATTTTATAGGCGAGATTTCTCCCAAGTCTAATAGTAGTTATTCCCAGATATTAGTTTCTATTGATTACTTTACAAAGTGGGTGGAGGCAATCCTTGCAAGAAATGCAACTAGTAAGGTTGTTAACAACTTTTTGAAAAATAACATTATATCAAGGTTTGGTTGTCCTCATAGAATTGTGATAGACAATGCCATGTGTTTTAGGCCTGAGGAATTCATTAAAATTTGTGAAAAATATGGAATTACAACATCAAACTCTTCCCCTTACCATCCAAAAGGGAATGGATAAGTCAAGTCCATAAATAAGAGTTTCTTGAAAATAATAAAAAAGACATTGGATGATAATAAGAAGGCCTGAGATTCTAAGTTACAATTAGCAATATGGGTTGATAGAGTGACTGTAGAGAAGGAAATAGGAGTAGCACCCTTTGATATTCTATATGGAATTCAGGGAAGGATGCCTTAGAATAACCTGGTAGGACTTTATAATTACATCTAGTTATATGATGAAGATATTACTTATGATATGGAAGAAAGATTGGATGAGATTGTAGGACTAGTAGAAACCAAGAGAGAAGCATCTCTTAGGAACCAAAAGTTGCAACTATAGGTCAAGACATTATATGATAGAAGAACAATGAGTAAGAAATTTGAATCTGAAGATTTGGTCCTCACGTGGAATGTAAGAATTGAAGAAAAAGGAAAACATGGAAAATTTGACCTTATATGGGTGGGTCCCTATCTAATTGAAGCTTCATGGGGAGACTATTCTTATTTAATAAAGGATCTATCAGGGAACATTCTTGAGTTACTAGATAATGGATAGTTCTTGAAGAAGTATTTTTGCTAAAATTCTTATTTTATCCTTGAACAATAGTTTTAGGTTTTCTATACATTTGTATATCCTTTGGTCTTTGTATAGTTTCCTGTGCATAGCTTTTTTTGTTGTTATTACTCTCTTAGAGTTGTCAAGTTTTAAGGAAAGTCAAATATGTGGTCTGCTTCTTGCAGGAATTCTAAGCCCTCATTTGAATCCAGTGTTTTCAATGTCCCCAGATAGAGCCACTGTTGGTTTGATTTTTACAAAATAAAATTTTCATAAATTTAGGTATAAAACTCAAAATAAGATCTATGTCTTACTTATTATTAGGGTTTTTCTTTTTTGTCTTTGCACTTTTAAAAACCTATGAGAAACCCTATTAAACCCTAAGCTTTGTGCCTAGTGACACATGTTAGGTCTTGTGCTTTTTAAAATTTTAATTGGGCACAAAGCTATTTTTAGTTTCAAATATTCCTTTGGGATCTGTTTAAATCACCACTTTTCCAATTGCTTGTTATTGAAGTTGTTTGCACCTTCTAATCTTCATAAGTTCTACAATAGTCATTATGTTGCATAGAGAAAATGAAAGGTTTTAAAACCATGCAACATAGCAACTACCATGAAATGGAATGATGTTGTCAAAAATTGGAGAGTGAGTGCCAAAAATCTTGATTATTTCCAGCCCTTTGGTGATGTGATTGATGTCAGAGTTGTCAGTGCAAAAGAAGGGACCAGGTAGAACAAGCTAAAGTTGACATCATTGGAGTTTAGTTTTTCCCTAGTGAGTCACTATGTCATGACTAGAAAAAGAATGTGCCTTGTCAATAGCAAAATAGTGCCTTACCAAAACATAGAAAGGATGGAAGATTTTTGAAAAGGATAGGTACTAAAAAGTTCTCAATTAATGATAAGTTCTATGCTTTCAATACACTATCAGAGGCATTGATTATATTAATCATGATGGAAACATAGAGGTCTTCCCTACACTAGATTTTCAACAATATTTAGGAGGTCACTATGTCAGGACTGGGAAAATAATAAATCCCGCCAGTAGCAACATAATGACTTGACATAAAGTGGGAATGTGGTAGAAATTTAAAAGGTGGATCCCAAAAATCCCTTCACCAAAAATAAGACACATAATCACCTTGACACATCGGCATCTTACAAAGAAATATGCATGCACCAAAACTTTCAAGAATATGGAAGATCACTATGTCATGACTGAAAAGTCCTTATTTTTTGCCAGTAGTGACATAGCACCTAACATGAAAATATGAAACATGGCAGGGCTTAATCCTATGATGTCACAAAATGGATTAGAATATTGAATTATTTACCAACTTGTTAGGAAATTTCCAAGTCATACATGACATGGAACCATGCTGAAAAGGAAATGGCAAATGAAAGTTCATGATCATTAGATTAAATTTGAATCAATCATCATTGCCAAATCACTAATGAGTGATGCACACTATTTATTCAATGTGACATGGTGACTAAGGTAAAGAACATGTGGACCCACCATGACTAATATAAAGTTAATGCAAATTCCTCACCATTAGATCAAGTTCACATCAACAATCATTTCTTTTTCACAATGAGGTGTTGCTCATTTTTTAAGGGTAGCAACATAGTGACCAAAGGGAGAAAATGAGGGACCCACCACAGTTGTATTCAACCATGAATCAAATGCACATCATCATATTGAAATAAAATTAATGGTTTTCGCTATATAACATAGACAACTTGCTCACTTTTTATGCATAGCGATGTAGCGACTTGGTGACACGTGTCCTTGAGAACTAGAGGGTCTAGTTTATATTGCCAGTAGTGAAGGAAAAGCACATGTGGAGAGATTTCATTGGATTGACTTCCAGCGTGGCAAGTAGAAAATGAGTCATCCCTATTTTCACTCCTAGATCATCGAATTTTCTAAGATCAATGGTAAAAGTTTGAAGGCAGAAGCTAGTGCCACTCTGTTTCCCTTACAGTTCATTTATGAGCACTAGTAGAATTTTGGAAAATAAATGACTACATGACTAAAATATTTAGTCACAAGACTAAATTTTTTATTCATGTGACTAAAAGTGATCAAATTTTGGTAATATTTTATAATTTAGAAGTACATGTGACTAAATAAATGATTAATTTGGTCATAGGGAAAAATCTAAAGGTTAGACAAACATAAGTGACTAAATAAATGATCAAAAAATGAATAAACAATTGGTCACTAAAAATTAGTCACCAAAACAAATGACTAAATGAATAATCAATAATTTTTTTATCATATTAATATATTATTTAATTTTTTTTATAACTTTTATTGATAAATATTTTTTTTCCTATTAATTCATTTTTATCTGTTAGCTTTCTTGAATGTCCTCTCAATTGATATTAAACTACCCATGAGCTCAAAATCACATCAAATTGCACTTAAGCTCCTAAAAATCTATGTATGAACTCCTTAGATTTAAGAATTTTTTTAAAGTAAATAAGATTACAAATTCTTATGAATTTTGTGTAAAATTTAATTTGGTTATACTTCATAAAGGTACAAATATTAAGATGGTAGAAATTTAATGTAGTATTACCTAAATATTTTTTGAATTTTTATTAATATAAGTTTTGACTTCAACATTCAAGAATCAATATTTCTCACATTTCTTTTAAAGTTTCAATACTATATTGGCTTCAAATTTTATTTTTTAATGTTATTAACACAACAGTCAAATATAGCTTCAAAGATAAAGATTTATAGAGTAGGTTAACTTAATGTAATGAGTGGTATAATTACAACTAAGAGTTGACACATTTGATTTATACTCATTTTCATTTGCACAAATATTTGCAAGAACAAATTCTATCTTTTAGTTTCACCTAATTCTTTTTCTCACTAGGGTATTTGTAATAATGTGTTAAAGTGATCTAACTAACTTGAAAATTTTGAGAACCCTTGAACCTTTCATTTTTAAATTCAATTTTAGGCATGTTTGGTTCCCACCAATTGATATCATGAATAAATTGAAGTCTCAAACATTTTTCTTGGACTAACATTGATATATGATCTAGTGTCAATAGCATTCTACGTTATATTATATGACTATGTGACATCATTTATTCCTCAAATTCCTTACAACATAGAAAATTTTTAAGGAAAGTTTAAAGAATTATACAATAAATATTGTAAATCATACTTTTGTATAAGTTAAAATATGTATTCTAATATTTATGTAAGAGGTTTTTGTATTTTCCTTACATTTATTTATATAAACCTAACTTTTCCTACAAAGAGTGATAACTTTTGAAATTTTCATTTTATTCTCAAATCTCATATTTAAAATGCATTTCCATTTTAGGTCGTACTAGGGCTTTGATCATATTTTATTATTATGCCAACCATTCTTTCATTTTTTAATATATCAATATAAATTAGTGTAAATCATATTTACTAATCTTATTTTTACTTGCTTAAATATGTATCTTATTGATATTGTAGCACTAAATGAAAATATTATATTAACAAAAATTTTTACTATCAATTTACAATTAATAATTAGACAAATTTTTATAAAAAAATCATTATAATAACAAGTAATTTAATTAAAATATCATATTCAATAACTTAATATTATGAAATTTATTTAGTGGTATAAATGAAATATGAAAGATAAGTTAATGTTAATCATTTTCATTAAAACAAATATAAATATTTTAACAAAACCTATTTAAAATTATATTCATATATCTAACAATACCTTTGTTTGTTAAATTGGCAAATATTTGTTTGCTCAAATTTAGATTTTAATGTGGTACATTCAATTTGTGTATTACACTCTCAAATTTTCCATTAGAGTAAGTGATCCGATATTTAAAATTATTTAAATAGTTTTAAATTTCTACAATAAACAAGTTCATATTAAAATACTTGTATATTGTGCTATGTTTATTTTAGTTTGTACTTTATAGGGATTTTTCTTCCAAACAAAGGAAAAGGAATCACCTTACAATATCCTTTCCAAATATGTGTTTTAGAAAATTTTACCATTAAATTACCTAAGAAAGACATACTACATAATGATTACATAGAAAACACTGCCTATAATCCTATTTTTTGAGACCGTGTTGGGGTTCACGACCGTTGAAGTAAATTTATGGCAATATTGTCAAAAGTTGACTTCAAGAAAAAAAATAGCGAAAGCTAAAGCTAAAAAAAATTATTGTATGATGTATTTGGTGATCTGGGATACCAACATATTTTTTGAGACATCCAATAGGTTTGTGGGGAATGGGGAATAGAGGATTAGAGCGCTCACAATGTCTATTTTCAATATATGTTAGATTTATTTCATTTAACGTCAGTAGGTTTTTCCCCAATGGTAGAGAGAGTGGAGCTCCATTCGGACCGATAGTCCATGTTGATCAGCTCAATGATAGAGAGAGAGAAGATGGGTTCCAATAATAGTTCTGAGTAGCCATATTTCTATAAGTTTCTCTATGGATTAGGGCTTGATGGGAGAGGAATATCTCAAGGAGATTCAAAAATGTGTCTAAAGACATGGCATTGAAGAAAATGTGATGTGGGGTTATCTCTAGTAAATATGTATACCAAATGTGGAAGAATAAATGATGCACAACAAGTGCTTGACAAAATTTGAGAGATAAATTTAGTGTTACATGCTTCAAGATCGAAGATGGCTATTCGATGTTGGGATGATTTTGTGAGATGATTTATCTAAAAGAAACTAGGTTTTTTTCTTATGAGTTGAGGGCTTCTAGCCTTATCAAAGCCTACTGCAATATATATGCTCAGGTGAGTGGATTTGGATTTAAATCTGATTCAAGTGTGGTTTGTGTTTTGATAAGTAGGTGAGGCATCAATCATGCCAAAATGAAATACCCAACAGATGCCTTGTCTATATTTCTAATAACCAACTTCATCCTGCGTGGCCTACATTAGTGACACTGCTCTTCATTCTTATTTCCTCCTTTCTATTATAGTCAATCAGGATAGGTGATCAACATTATGAACACACTAACCATTCAAACTTACAGTCCTTACCATGAAAGTTTCATGCCAGCTTCACAATTCACATGAGTTCTCTCTAAGTGGTTAACAAATTATTTTGCTATCATAACATAACATCAATCTCTGGTTTTGGTTTACAATCAGTTGAAAGGAAGCTATATAAGCTTGTGGATTTGAATCTTTTTATCATGATTAGTGGTGTTTGATCCAAAAATAAAAACCAAGCATTCAAAAAATGGTTGAATCTAGTGGTGATAACAATGCTGTTATGGAAATGGAGAAAGGAAATAGTAGGGTTTAGGGGATGGTAGGGGGGCTGAGTCCACTTTGTGAGACATTATGGAATGAGAAAACTGATACAAACGAATAGATGTATTAGCAAGGCTAACATGGCAAGATTTGAGTGTAATAGTTTTTGAGATGTATTAACTTAGATTTTGACAAAGTGAAAGCTACACTAAAGGGATCAATAAGACTGTGGGTACTTTCTAAATCTTGGATCTTAAATGATTATGTGAACCTTATAATTCATTGAAAGGCATCTGTTTAATGAAGATGAGCTTTTTTTCATGTGAACATTAGATCGAGAGATCAGATGACCCATTGGACAAAATCACAACATGCCAAGCTACAAAAAATCTCATGGACAAGTGCCAGCATTCTGAGCATCATGAGGTAGCATAGGCCAAAGTACATGAAATATCACAAATTGTAAGCTCCATTGTTTTGAATCTTGTTTTTGTGATAGATTGAAGGTAATGAATTTCTAGAAGCATTTTTTGTGATTTCAAGTTTTGATTTGCAGAGAGGAACAATGTTGGATTTAGGGGGTAGCCATATTCCATAGTCATATATTAAGGTAAACACACAACTCTGATTCTTACAGGCACTTCATGTGTTGTACATATTTAATTATTTAGTAAATCATATTGATGTTATTATGACTGATGTTCAACTTCATCATTTTATTTCCACTATTGATTGTAAGTTGAATAAACTAAGGGCTTGAATCAAGATAATTGAGATCTGGACATTATTATGCTAAAAATATCTCACTTTTGTATTGTTGTAAGTTACAGTAATGGAATCTAAGAAGTTGTATACTATTTTTATGTGATTGGTGAAGCTTAAAGAAATTGGTGTACAGAATTGGTTGGGAATCTATCAATAATAGTATATACAATTTCATTTTTATATATCACTTCTTTTCATGTTAAAAAAATATTACTTGAAACAATAAATTTTTTGTTTGCTATAACAAAGGGTAGGTTTGAGGAGTCACATGAAAAATTTGGCAGGTAGATGGCACATGTACCTAGGATATCATACCACTTGATTGTTCATATCATCATTATGATAATCATGTTGATTACGAACTATCTTGCAGAGCAGAGAGAGATAATGCATGTTTGTTTACAGATGAAACGGATGCTCTGGTTAATTTGATAGAAGCTTAGAATTGATTTTTTAAAATCTCTAGTCAAAGATTGTTAAGGTTCAAGCCAAATATTTTAGGGCCTTTAGGGGAGAATATGCTTCATAATTTAAATATCAATCATTTTCATCTGGTTAGAAGTGAAATAGCAGATTTTATATTAAAAAAAACTCTTATAACTTTACCCTTGTAATGCTTTAGATCAAAAAAATGCTTCTCACAATTCATCCACTTTTCCAAATCATCCCTGTCATGCTTTAGATTATCAAAAAAATGCTTTTTGTAGCTATAAATACTCTCACACAATAAACTGCACTAAAAAATGTTTTTCCTCTCCCATGGTTCAAGACATCTTGTTGATTGGAATTAGAAACTTTTGACTCTATGGTCTAACATCTTTGACCCAATTTTTTTGGTCATAACTCCCCACTAAGGAGGTTCAAGGACCTAATGAATGTGAGAACTTCTTCCCCATGCCATCCTTTGGTTAGCATTTTCTTGCCATGGAAATTGGTTGCTTAAATTCACCATGTTTCATGTTTTCTTTTCCTTATTTCCCTCAATTCCTTTTCTAGCGATATGTCATTATTTAGCTCCTTTTGTCCACAAGGGGCCAAGTCATCCATTGTAGGTAGCAGTACATCTTTTTAGTCTAACATGGAAGGTTCAATCAACCAAAGCTTATTTAAACTAATTGCTAAGAATATTACCATATGAGGAGGTTGGCCCAGTTGGAAGAAAGCATTCTCTTCCACATTCTCATAATCTGAAAATGGAGAAACTGATGGGTTTTAGCTTCTTGCTGGTCCTTGGATTCTATCCTTGTCAAAATAACACACAAATTCTATCATCAACTTGGCACTTGTGATTCATTCTATACTAGTTGTCACCATGTTTGTATTTTTTGATTTTGACTATGGAGTTGCATTTGTTGAACTTTTTTCCATGAACTTTTTAGCTTTTTGAAACTTTAAATCCTTGTTTTCTAAACCAACCTTTGACTATCCCCATGAAACATTAAAATATCTAGGAGGTAAACACCCAAAACATGTCTCCTAAGGCAATGTCTTGACAAATGGATGGGCTACTCTATTACAGGGACTTTGTATGTAGGATATATTTCCCTCCCAACTCTAGGAAAACTTTTGATTATAATCTTCAATTTCTAATTTAAATTAGTTTATTTTGATCATTTCCATTGCACCACTATTGTTAGGTAGTGTGGCACTATAGGATGCACCATTATATGCTAGGGAATTAATCAAGAAACATGCTCCACTTTCTCTCATTCACATTTCGTTTATGTTTCGAAACTATTTTCTAGGTTGTTTGAGTTTTAATATGATTTTCAACTAACTTTAAACTAAACCTTATATTATGGCATCTTTAGAATAACAATCATGACTTGGTAGGCTTAGGGTAATTGTAAAAAACTTCTCTAAACATATGAAAATCAGTGTACACACATTATTAAAAATGTTAATTAATGATGAATAAGACCTAGATTAAATGACTTGGTGGAAAATGTTAATGCAGGTTCTTGCTTCAATCAATTGTAGACTTCTAGAACATCAATGTGAGGGAGTAAAGTTTCGTTACAATCTGTACAAAGAAAATCTTGAAGGTGTGCCTGGAGATGACATGAAAGGTTTTTATCCCCTTAATAATATATCTAGCTTGGAAGTAACTTCTTGTTTTCTTTGGCATTAATATCTAGTCTTAGTGGGTAGTTTTCTTTGCAATGTCATCTCAAACATATACCAGTTCCTTGTTTCTTTCTTACTAGTACAAGAATATAATAACAATATCCATTATCATTTTTCCTTGAAATCCATTGGCACATGTGCATATTACTAATCTAAATCTTCTATGATATGATGGATATAGACATGATTTTACTCTACTTTAATAGCATCCAATTGCTACATTTGTGTCACTAAAAGCTACCTTGTCATTCTATAATGATCTTGTCCCATTTCAAGAATATTTTCTAAGTTTGTCAAAACAATCATTGATTATAAATGTGATCATTTAATTGAAATGAAACTGCAAATATTTTTGAATTGAAAGCTTGGTCAACTATAAATTGATTTCATCAAAAAAAGATCAGGAGTTTATTACAAACTTGATAATTGTTGTCACTGATTTTTCTCCAAACTATGCTATCTATCAGACCTTATGAGCCAATTTTGATTTCTCCTTCATGTGTCAAAATCCTTCTAAACATAAAATTTCTACCTTTTAGAGTATCTGGACAGACTGATCTTTGCTTAAATGAATAGAGCAGAATCTGTATATGTGCAGATCAATAAGTGATACCAAATTGTAGACTAAATTGCTTTTCATGTAGAGTGATGAAAAGATAGTTATGCCCAGGTGTGGTAAAGGGAATGAAATATCCATCTACAAACTATTTGAACTATTTGACAGAATGCTTTAGTAGTTATATAAGAAAATGAACTCATGTACTTTGGAACTGGTGGTTGATGTTCATGAAAGTGCATTGAATGATATTCTTATCAAATATTAAAGTTATAAACACCCCCAAAGACTTTCAATGTAAAATGTGAAGTCGTGGATAGTGAAGTCAAACTCTACCACTGAGTCAATAAAGAATAATGAAAGGATTTAGATTAGTAATAATGCTAGTACATATCAAACTTTTCAGGTAAATCTCTTGTAGAGCAGTGATAAATTAGATATGGGTTTTAGGTGGGAAAATTGGGGTAAAGAGACGCAGGGGAGTTTAGGGATTGAAGAACATGATTTAAAGAGAAAGGTAGAAAGATGTGGCATGGACAAGCCCAAAAGGGAGCCAGACAAACTAATCAATATGAAACAATTAAGGTGTCTATTGTTATTTATTGACAACAATTTACAAGTTTTTACAAATTTTAAATTAATTATGTGGAATGCAAGACCAACCTTCCATGCCCATGGACCTAGAGGTGGAATGCAAGACTAGCCTTCCATGCTCTTAGGCTTGAACAAGGACTACCAGCCTCCAAGTTAAATTGAGGGATGGAAGGGTAGCATACCTTCCATGCTCTCATAGTATAAAGCCGATTAACCATGAGACTATGGTTTGCAAACATTTGAACAAATTCCCAATAAGGTTATTATGGGAATCCACATGGAAATGGTTGATGCCTTAATTAGAATTTATTATAAGTATGTTATATGATTTTTTGATGTATTGTAATGATGCTAAAACATAGACGTTATCTTGACATATGATTTAATGTCAATTTCTACGTGACTAATCTTGTGTGTAGGACCTAAATGAGAATTTAAATTGTTAAGGCATTTCAATTGGTAGACTCTTAACTATATTATTTCTCCTATCTTTAGTTAGAATTGTGATTTTACAGCAAAACATAAGACTAGCCTCTTAGGAGACATTACACTTATTTAGATGAGGTATCAGGAAGCATAAAAAATTGGATGACAACTTGCAAAAATAGCTTAAGGTTTTTTTAGCTTAGCCTTTATCCTGTACAAGTTACTATATTGCCTTCTTAGAAGTAAAGCTACAAATTTTCACGCATCAACCCAAATAGCCAAAATATTAAAACAATCTAAATAATATTTTACTATCATTACATTCCATTCAAGTCCAATAAATATCTAAAGCTGAAATAATAAAAGAAAGTTATGCAAGTGTAAATAGGATGGAGGCATGGCATAGCTTTGTTGTAGTAACACAAAGCTCCACAGCACTAGGATATGACACCTTCACAAAAAGAGTACATAACTTCTTCCAACAAACATTAAATTTACAAGAGTAATACAAAAATTAAAATAAACATGAACCTTAGCAAGGGTATTATAAGTTTAAAGACAAAATAATACTCCTAAATCTCTAGTTAATAGTACATCAAACATTAGAAGGTTGTGACTAACTTCCTAGAAGGCAACTCTGTTTAATATGAAAAATAATAGGAACTTTTAGCCACATGTTATAAGTTCTGATTTGAGTACAAAAATAATTTATTATCAACATTTTGTATCATATTATAGGAATTGATAGGGTATGGATATCCATCAAAGCATAATGAAATGTATATTTTTGTTATATATTGTGGTTGCAATGTCCTAGTAGACATATATACAAGATGTGGCATCATATATACTGACTATCAAATATTTGACAAAATACCTAGAAAACATTTGATCTCGTGGACTACAATAACTTCAAGATATGTAATAAATGGTTGTGTTCATAATGTCTTGAATATCAACTATTAACAATATTTTCTTTCTTTATTATAATAATCTGAGTAATAATATTTCATAAACTATTATTATTTATTTGATCAACATTATTATTTTTATGATTATGATTATATATAATTTTTTGTTTAACTTTGTATTTAGGCTCTATTATCATTCAAATCTAGCTCTGAAAAGGAGACATTACATTATGGTCAAGTATATGGTGTTTATGGTTATGAACAACCATCTCAGGATCCATCAATGTATGATTCTAGGGCTTATCCTATAATTGAGGTTATCAATAGGTGAAGCATAGCCATTGCCTACCAGACTTTACTAGTCCATTATTTCCTTTTGTTATAGGTTTTTTTAAGCAATTTATCATAAACATATTATTTAATTCTTTGTTACGTTTATGAATTAGCACCAATTTTTTTTAATTACTAGGAATAACTTGATTTTAGGTAATTGATAAAAACTTTCTTTTCATGTGCCTTATTTTTATCAAATTCTTATTTTTATGTTGTTTGTAGACTAAGGTTCAATAAATGTCAACATTAGGTGTAATGAACACTTTTAACACCCACTTGAGCATAAGGAAGAGGAAATTTTTGATCCTTTGGCACCTCCATATGTTAAAAAGTGAGTATTTCAATTAATTGTGTTTCGTAGTTTTTAATCGATGTAATTTTTTAATGGGGTTTGATGTTTTTATTTAATGCAAAGGTTTATTTTCTTGACATAAATTGCATAATCATTTGTATCTTTTTCTAAGAAGTTAGCACAAGAAACAATACTTGTGTGTGGCCAAAGTGCTCCAAATTATATTTTGTAAGAGCCTATCACTACAATAATTTAGAGAAGTGTAATTGACATTAAATATAATTTTAAAATGCTTGAATAGAAGAATTTAAAAATTTTGAATTGTTATTGATAAAGATTTAGATTATTGTTTTTCATAGTAACTAAAATTTGTGTTCTTTGAGAAGAGTATATCATGTTACAATAACCATGATCATGGTAGATCTAATGTTGGGAAGAAAAATTTGTCAATTTTTTGCATTATTCTTTAAAGGGCACTACCTCAATGGAAGAGCACCTGCTTTATAAGTAGGAGAATGGCAGTTCAATTCCATTGTTCCCTAATATGACTAAATTAATGATTAAATAAACTACAAAATAAATTATCAAATATATTACCACATATACAACCATATATACTACCAAGTATACTACCAAATAAATACCAAATATACTACCATATATACTACCCAAAAAACTACTAAATCAACTACCAAATATACTACCATGTATACTACCCAAAAAACTACCAAATATACTACCATATAAACTACCCAGTAACAACAATAAATGACTAAATAAATGACCTAATCAATGATTAAAACAATTTAGTCATAAATTTGGTTGGGAGATAAATGTCTGGAAATAAACTACCATTGGTCATGTGATCACAATTAGTCACATATCTACATTTTTTAGTAGTTTATTTAGTAATATATTGTTGTTTTTGTACTAGGGGAGGAATGAAAGCTTCTCGTGTGAGCAAAAAATAGACTATATTGCAGAAAGTTTTGCCACTTCCATCTTACCTGAAAAAACTTTTAGGACTCTAGAGAAGAATTTATTGAGAATTTTTGTTGGGCTTGATCAAAATGTGAAACAATTTCCCTTTCTTCGCAACACATCGTAGAACTAGAAAGAAAGATAAGCAAAGAATCAAGTAAGTTCTTGTGTACCATACTTATTAGAGTGGTCTAGTTTTTATAAATTGTATTCATTATGCCTCCAAAGAAGGTTTTCTCTAGTCAGGAAGACTATTTGGCTAGGAATATCCATGATGACTTTCTTCAATTACTCCCTAAATCCACAAATGAAACTATCAAAGTGAAAAAGTTAACCTCATTGAACCGTAGACTCAAAATTGTCGATGGGTTATATGATAAGGGAAATTGGGTTAGGGATGCCAAAACTTCTCAAAATGGACTCTGTTTGTTTAAAAAATGGTTTTTGGAAAAGAATTTAGTTGTCTCTCATGCAAATATCTAGACCATTGATTTGGGCAAGCTAGTAGTTCCTAGTGTCTTTATGGATTATGGCCTCTTGGAGGCTATTGTAAAAAATTATGATTCAACAATTAGAGGTTGTGGATGAATACATGACTCTGTGTAGAGTTTTTGGTGAAGATGAATAGAGTGTCATCCCCATAAATTCTATGTATATGATCACTTAGATTTATTCTTTTGGTGTTGATGTTATTTTTAATTTTTCCTCTATATAGTAGAAGAAATTCATATACGCCTAATGGGGATTGTAAAAGGAAAAGTAGATAAAACTTTTGGTCACTATTCTTTGCTGATGCATATGTTTTTGTTCAAAGGAGTAGCATATTTTGGTAAAGAGATGAATCTAAATAGAGAACAAGAGGGAGAAGCACTACCAGTTTAGTTATGGAGTGCAGATATGACTTGGGACGCTGAAAAATGCTACTGTTGTTAAATTTGATAGGTACTTTTCTTCAAAATTGAGATGCCTATTATTTAGGGACAATCCCAGAATCTCTAAAGCATTGGTAGATCTTATCATGCCCATGGAAAATCCTACTAGTTTGAAAGTTTCACATAATTGGGGAGACATTATCCCATTCTTTGTTTCAACTATTCTTAGGATTTATGGTTTTAAAGAAACCGCTCATGTATTTCCCTACCAGGTGCCATTAAAGGTAGGAGTAGCTAATTTTTTTTGGTAGTTAGGAGGATTAGGGGAAAATTATTTGGTTAAAACGGGAAGAGGATTAATTTTTTGTACTTGCACTGCAGCCCACCAATTTGTGATTAGAAAAGGGGGCTAGCTATTTTTTTATAAAATATTAGATTAGTACAAGATGGCTATGTGTCATTTTTGTTTTTGTGACAATGAGGGATTCTATGACTTGGCCTTTAGGCACAAAGTTAAGCTTGGTAAAATAAAACATCAGCAATATTTCCCTGAGGACATAATAAGAAATGACTTCTCTTTATAGGAACAAGAAACCAAGATAGAAAAATGAAGGGTTTTCTCAAGGGTTTTGCAATTTATTCATTATTTTTATGGATATTATAATCGTTTGAGTAATTCCACCATAGAGGTAGATAGAATTATTAAACTCATGATTGCTTGTCCTAAAATAATGGAAACTATGAATGAGAAAAAAAATAATATTTATCAATATTTATCTAGACAAGGCCAAAGAGATAATGAGGAGATTGGCATTCCCTCCCAATCTAGGGGCAAGAATATTGATTATCCTAAAAAGATTAGGCTATAATTTGATAAAAAATAAGAAGGTCACTATTGATAAAGGCAAACAAATAATAGGATCCACTAGTGTTGCCTTAGAATAAAGACTTGATGAGCCCTCTCCTAAGAGGCAAAAAATAATGAAAGAACAAGGTCCTCAAATTGAGAAATATTCACCTACACAATCCCCTTTGTGAATTGGAGAGGAACAATTCACTGGAGAGAAAATTGAACAACTCGAGTCCTAAGGAGGAATTTTTATTACCCAAGTAGAATTAGATGAGGGAAACTTCCAAGAGCCTCCTATGCCAAGCCTTGATTTGATAGTGATAGATTATAAACAAAGGGAACTAGACCCTATGATAGAGTAAGCTAATCATAAATTTTTGTCAAATGATAGTTTTATTATGTCTAGAGCCTTCCACTAGTTTGCATGGAGAACAAACATAGGAAAGTATGAAGAAATATGTAATAAATTGCAGACTAAAAATCCAAAAATTGAAGATGCAATCATTCAACCCAAATAAAAGATGAAATGATAAAATAATTTCAAAGCCTAACCCTTGAAGAAGGGAGAGAAATGGTGAGAGCATCAAGTGTTTTATTGCTACCTAATTGGGATATAGTAGATGCCCTATTTTCTAATTCTATTTCCAATAAGTTAGACACACTAGACCAAAGCAAAAACAAGATCAAAGTTGCTACATTTAGTGCATTTAAATGTTAGGACATCCCAATTTACTTTGGCTACTATAGAGAAGAATGAGAATAAAATATTGGAGTTACAAGCTAAGTATGACAAAGTTTTGGAGGCACATAAAAAAGAAGTTCAAAAAAGAATTGAACTTGAAAATAAGGTAATGGGGATGTCTTCTAGGCCAAGGATTACATATCCTCACCCTCTAGTGGAAACTTTTAAGTCCACTCCTCTCATATAAATACTAGAGACTCCACAAAGGCCACATTATTACATGGCTAAAGATTTTGAGGAAGAAAAGAGAAAACAATGGGCATTGCATGTAGAGCTGAATGTGCAATATGAAGACAAATTAAGGAAGGCTCTTATGTATCTAGTGTATAAAATTTAATGGCCATTGTTCTATGATCAATTAGCTAGGGTAATGAGCATTTGGGAAGAAATGAAAGCCAATAAAGAAACTTTGAAACCCATTGTCAATAAGTGGGGTAAAAGGAGAAAAGAAATTACATTTTTATGTTATTCTATCATAAGGTCTTCTGATGAACATATTGAAAAAAAAATTGATGTTGCTAATGATCTATCAGATTTTGATGATAGAAGAGTTGCATTATAGAGGAAGGTTATTATTTATTTGAGTAAGTAAAAAAGTGAGAAATTTGATTTATTCCCACATGCTCTAGACAAGAAAAAAAAACTAAAGAATAAAGATGAATGGGCCAAGGAGTTAGATGACTTGTTCTATTTAAGAATGAATAAAGTCGTCAATGAAAAAGGACATGCATGGTGGGCCACCACAATAGAGGAATTATTGAAGGTTAAGTTGTTCTTTGATTCTTTAAAACAAGATTTTTTGAATATTAACAAGGAGTCTGAATATGTTATTAAGAAGCAACATGATATTCTGCATTTCAATTGGCTAGATGAAATACTTTTTGAAAAGTGTATTATAGATATTGAATCTGATGAATGGTTGGAAGAATTTGAGATTGATGATGATTAGGTGCATGAAGATGAACCACAGGTCATTGATACACTTGCACAGGATCAGAGGGAAGAAGAAGATAAAATCAAGCAACCAATTTCAGCTACAGGTTCATAGGCCCAAGATGATGACATGACAAAGGAAGAAATAAGAATAAAGGTAGTTTTATCAGTTCATGATGAAAATAGTGAAAACCCTTGATTTGAGATTGGTTTGCAAGTACCGAAATGAGATTCATCATTGGCCAGTCTAGTAGCCACATATCTTGAAGATTCAAAATAGCAATAGAAAATCAAGAAATTAGTAGCATGTGAAGGTGTAACAGAAATGGGACCTACCAAAGGAATACTATGATGTATTGGTTTTATGTTACATGAAATTTTATCATTTTTGCAAAATGTAAATATCTTTTGTCAAAAGGGACAACTATCTTCTTCTCTTAACCTGAAGCTTGTTGCATCTTACCCTATATAAGTGAGATTCTAGGGCCAGAGAAAGGGTACAAATAATTGAATGTTTTACTTTTATTAAGTTTTTCCAATCTAGTACCCTTGATTTATATTTTATGATATGTCTTTTCTCAAAATTGTAAGAGAATACACCAATTTGCCAGGATCTACATGTCTTTTTTTGAGTAATTCTGAGTCCTATGAAACTGTATACAATTTTCAAAGAAAGTTAATGGAGAACATGAACTGTCCCCATTTATCTTCTCTCTGAATATTGTCTCCAATTTTATTATATGGCTATTTTGAAGTCGTAGAAAAAAAAGCTTGTCTAATTGAATGCAATTGAGTTTAAATTATATGTCAATTCATTATTACTTTTAATTCAATGAATTAAGTAAATGCTTTTTATGATATTGATGGGATTTCCATATTAATAGGACGGGTGTTGGTAAGTATGAGGTCCAATGAGAGCTATTGATAGTATTGGTTTGAATGCAATCAATAAGATCTAGGAATTAAATAGACTCTAAATCCCCAATAGATAGGGCACTGATCTGATTATTTTAATTTTCATATGGAATGTCATAGATAAGCATCAAGATCATTTTCAAAATCAATTTTATTTTATTTTTCAAGATTGTAAATGTTGGTCAGCACTCGTTTGCATCTAATGTCTGAGTCTTTATTAGCTACTATTGTCAAGAAATATTTGCAAACCTGAGGAGAATTATGACCAAATCTAGTGCTAAGGGATGTGTAGTGTTATGAATGGTAATGGGATAAGAAAATTAGTGTGTTGAAAATTATATTGAGAATTCTTCCATCCCTTAGGTATACCCACCTTGGTTCTACAGAGCCTAAAGAGTAGAAAACTAGTCTTGGTTTTTTTGAAGTTGGATCCAGATAAGAAAGCATGCATAGTTGTTTATGGGAAATAGCTAATCTCTAGACTTTGTGAGTTTTATTATCTTGGTACTAAGCCTTGTTTCTTAGTCATTGAAAAAGACCAACACTTCCTATCTAGAGAATTTAAAAATTCTATAACTATACCTTCCATTTTTCTTCCTTCACTTCCTACTCTTGTAGAGAAAATTCATTACTAATAATATCTTCAGGAAAGTAAACTACTTGTTCATATGACCTTGCTTTAGTTCTTTCCTTGAACATATCATAAAAAAAATTTGAATCAATAAAATGAGGATGGGATTGGGCCTTTTGATATTTTTTCAAGAACTTACCTAAGTGTCTACATCCTCCCTTAGTGAGCACAAAATTATGGATGACTGTAAAATTTTGAGAGATCAATCCCCTAGATCTTCCCATCAACTTCCTCTCTTCAAGTCCTCATACATGCCATAAAAATTCAGCAATTCCTACCTTTAAGGGAACATGGTATGTTAGGACATGAGGTTTCCCTTGGAAACTATACACTCTAAACATTGTTGAAATAGAGTAAGGGATAATATCTCCCCAATTGTGGCTAACTTTCAAACCCTTAGCATATCCTTGGGTATGATAAACTCTAATAAGGGTTGAGGAATTCATGGGTTGTCTCTAGATAACAACATTCTCATCTTTGAAGTAAAATACAAGTTAAAATAGACAAAACTAGCATCCATGATTTCCTAAGTCATGTCTACACTCTAGCATTAAACTGGTAACTTCTATCCATCTTTTTCTAGTTCTAATTTCTTGCCTTTTGCAAAGATGGAAGCACCCTTGTATAGACTAATGTACATCATTAATAAATACTAGAAAAAAGGCTTATCAACCTCACTCGTGCTAATTCCAGCTAACCCATTATGTAATACCTTAGCTAGATAGGATCCAAAATTGAAAATAGATCTCATTCCATATTACAAAATCTGAGCAATCATAAAACCAAAGACCCCTAGCTGTGTTCTTGCTCATCTATGCCGATATTTTGTAGAGAGAAAAATAGAGGGCTTGTGCCCTAGGATTGAAGTTCATCTTTAATAAGGGATCTAGGGGACAAGATGTTATAAGTGAAAGATGGCCAACCTTTGCAAAAATTTCTTGTAATGGCCCTCCTTGAAGATATAGTTTTTGATCATCATATATGGATTGCATATCATCAAAGTCAATATTTTTGCACAATGCATTGTTAGGGTTCAACACAAAGACCTCTCCGATTACATCAAATGTTACCCTAAAAAGATTATCACCAGTGTGGTTCTTCACAACCCTGAGCATAGGATCATATCTCTTTGCCAATATCATCAGCAAGTCATCAACCATGAAAATACTAGGTACAACTAGTTTCCTTACATCAAACTCCCAAATATTTCTTAGTGACCTATCATATTTTCTCTATGAAAACCACCTTCTAAAAAGATCCAAACCACGACTAGATTCCTGAGCATATCTCCACCAATTCCCCTTATCATAGAAACCCTCACTAATTAACAATCTGGGGTTCTTGGGAACCAACTCCTTTCTTTTGGCTACCTCATTGGTAGAAAGGGGTAATTGTTCTAGGAAATCATCATGCATATTCCTATTTTGATAGTTTCTTTTGTCGAAAAAATCTCTTCATGGAGGTATTTTTATCAATTCATCAAAATTTTGGGAACAAGAAATTTCCAAGCAACAATAGCTCAGGCACTTACTCACAATTTTTTTGATCTTGACAAGGCAATTCTATTCATAACAACTCATTGTATGGAAACCCAAAATCCAAGCTCTGATTCACTAGGCTTCAAATCTCTTCTAGTTTGTAATAGGTTATGGAGTAAATGATAAACTTGATGAAAAATTGGTTCACATGATGTCCCCTTGAAGCACGGTTACTTCTCTAATAGTCAAATTGTGCATGCTACATTAAGAATTTGAAAACTAGTTATTGATCTGGACATAATTTGATGGGTATGATTCAATTTTTGAAATTGCATCACATTTTAACTAGTTGGACACATGTCAACTAATCATATTCTCACTTTAGTTAAAACTCAAACACTTTTATTATGCATGAATACGACCACTATAGGTCCTTTTACATTCCATGATCAAGAGAAATCCTCATTGTCCCTACATTCCTTTGAAGAAACGATCCCACTAAGACAAACGTCACCCCCTCACATTCTTTCTTTGACTAAAAACCTTAAATCTTCTTTATGAAAAAATGTGAGCACCCTAGATCCTTATATAATGGATGGTTAAGATATGTGTCTAGTGCCATATTAGTAGAGTGGCCCATAGGGACACAAGATGAACCCTTGCATTCTTGCATTGGTTAAACTTTGAACACCTTCATTTTGTAAGGATGTGATAACCGTTCATTCTTTTACACGTTACAGTTGGGAGAAAGTATTTCTCTTTTTCATATTTAGTATGTAGAGAAAAGAATGTCATCTAGTACTCTATGTTGATATCATCCCTTTTGGTAACTAAAACATGAGATGGTCTTGCAAATTCAATATGTCGAGCTCTCACTTTCTCACTTTGGTTAAAAAAATTTCACTTTGACATTGTGAGAATACTACCATCATGGATCTTCATCTGAATCCATGGATGATGAAAATTCTCATTCTTCAAGCTCTCAAAAATAATATAGGCTAATAGTGAAACTTGTCATGTTGTCATATTGCCACTTTTTACAACACTTTATGTGACAACATGAGGGACATTGATCTGGTTTTTGATCAATAGTGTGGAAACATGTGTCATATGCTATAGAAAGGGGAACTAAAAGAAAACAAGGTAGTTCCTCACACTTTTTCATTCCTTAAATGTTGAATACCTTTATATTGTGAGGATACAACAACCCTCAATACTCACTTAAATAAACGATCAAGAAAGAAAGTTCAATCTAACTTAGGAACCAATCATAGTGTGACAATTGGCATTTTAGAATATTAGAGGTAAGATGTTATGAGTCCCATTATTCTCACATAAAAATCTCATAATGTCACTTTGGTTAAGCTTCAATCATCTTTATTTTGCAAGAATGTGAAGATAGGAGATCTTCCCAAGATCATAGGGTTGCTATCAAACTGTCAATTCTTTTACTTTTTTGACCTATAAGGACATGCATCATCTCCTCACATTCTCACTTTGGTTAACAATAATGAATCTTCAAATTTTGAGGATGAGACATCTGGAGACTTTCAAGGACATTAATGTTGCAATAATAGCTTACTTCAAGGGTTACAATTAGGCAATTTTCAGCATATGGGCTAACCACAATATGACCCAAGGTTAAGTAAAGATGTGAGTTAGGGAAATAACCTCATATCATGAAGAAAATTAAAAAATAAATAAATGAAAAACCCTAACTAAGAAACAACAAAGATGTTCTTAGGGTTTTTTGAGGTATTTTGCACTTAGAGTAGGGCTTGATTCATGATTCCTCCTGATTAAAAAGATATAACTATTAAAAATTTCAAGGATATTTGAGAAAATTTGTTAGGTAATAGGGCAAAAAAATAGGGTTTTTTCTAGGGGTCAAAAAGGTACATGAAAATGCAAACCCTAACTATTCAGATAGTTAAAGTTGGGTTCTAAAAATAAACCCTTTAGAATTTTAACATGATGAAAAACTAGGCCAGTAGTAGCTCGATCTAGAGATGATGAATAATTCATATTCATATGATGTCTTAGAATTTCTAGTAGAAGAATACCACAAACTTGGATAATGACAACTTTTAAACAGAAACACACGCAAAGGGAAACACACAAAATACATATAGGAAACACACATATGTACAAGATTTACAATTTTCACAAAGCCCTAAACTACTATTCATGGAAGCAAAAGTACCTTCAACAAAAGTACTTCTTCAAGAATTGTCCATGAAATGGAAATTCAAGAGTATCACATGATAATTCTTTCAAAAAATATGAATCCTCACCCCATGTGTATTCAATCAAGTAGGGGCCAAACCATATTGGGTAAAAAATGTCATGCTTTCCCTGTCATGAATCCTTGCATTCCACATCAAGACTTGAACTTCAGCCTCAAATTTTCTAGCCACTACCTTCTTCTCATATAGGTATTTTGCCTACAACTATAACTTTGCATTTTTTATAGAGGCTTCCTTCCTGATTTTAGTCAATCCTACCAATTTCTCCATTTTCTGCTACATGTCATCTATGATATCATCATCATACATCTAGATACACATCAAGACTAGATCTTCAAGCTCAATTTTTCTAGCCACTACCTTCTTCTCATACAGATGGTTTGCCTACAACTGTAACTTTACATTTTTGATAGAGGATTCCTTCTTGATTTCAGTCAATCCTACCAATTTTTCCATTCTCTCATTCATGTCATCTATGATATCATCATCATACATTTGGATATAGCTGTATAGGCCTATTAAATTATTTTGAGGCATTCTAGATCGGATTTCATATATTAAATCAAATAGTGAAGCAGCTATTTCTTTATTAACTATTGCTCTATCATCCCACACTACAAGATAAATCCCATGCCTTTTTATTTTCATCCAATGTCCTTTTAATAATCTTTAATAAAATCTTATTGGCATATTAAACCTACCCATTCCCTTACAGATGATAGGGAGATGATGTTAACCTTGTAATACCATACTTGTTATAGAATTTTATGAGCTCTTATAATCTAAATCACATAGCATTATTAGTTACAATTCTTTCATGACATCAAAATATAGTTATTATATTATTTAACAAACATTTGTTCACCACTTTTCTAGTAGCTTTCCTAGTAGGAATGACCTCTACCCATTTAGTGAATTAATTTGTTGCTACTAGTATCCATTAATAACTAGTGATAGATCTAGTTGATATTTCACCTATGAATTCAATCCCCCATTGTTGGAAAGGTGCTTGCACTTCTATTGACTTCAGAAGGGTATTTCTAGAGAATTTTAAATTTTCAAAAAATGTTTAAAAAGAATCACATTTCCTAACCAAAACATGTACATCCTTAAATACACTTGGCCACCAAAATCCATATCTCATTACCTTATGAGTTGTAGTCTTTTCCATGTAATGATTTCCACATACTTGTGAATTAATCTCATTGAATATCATCTCTAACTCTTCATGGTTAATATATTTCAATAGTAATCCTTCAAAATTTCTCCACCACACACTCCCACTTACAATAATATATCTAATTGTATGTAGATTCACAAACCTATTCTCATTGTTAGTCCAAATGAGATGGAGCTTCTATATGTTGAAAATAATATATGACATTCTTATTCCAATCACAGTTATCCATGTCACATATATATCTAACCTGCAGTTCTCATCTACAACATCGGTCTAATTAGTATCAAAATTTGACTGATCCATCAAATTTTCTAATCCTTGACCTCTCACATTTTTTTTGATTTCAATTTAAATTTTAAACTCCTAGATTCTATTAATTCATCCACACATCTAGCCAGACACTTCTTGTTGGGAGAATGTGTCTTTAACTACTACACTAGAAACAAATACAATAAAAACAATACCTACTAGATAACATTTAAAAGGTTTCACATCTTTGACAAGAGCATAGCCCTACTTCTCATTGATATCATATTTTAATTTTTTACATTGGAGTGGCTTACTGAAAAATACAATGGGTTGTTCATAACCCTCTTCATTCTTTTGGAGTAGGACTATTGCTATGTTATGAAAATATGCAAATGAAAATATGTGCATAGGTTTTGCATAATTTGGTGTTCTTAGCACTGGTGCATTTTTTATGGAATCTTTAATCTCTTGAAAAGTATTTGATGGCTCACCTTCCCAACTAATCACTACTCCTTTCATAAGCATTTTGGAAATAGGTCTGTTAATCTCAGCAAAAAAATTCATAAATCTTCTCAAGAAATTGACTTGGCCAAAAAAGACTGAATACCATTGACATTTTTAGGTTTAGGAACATTATCTATTGCTACCACTCTTTTAGGATCAATCTTAACTCCCTCTTCAAACACTATATGACCAAGCATTTTTCATTTTGTTACTCCAAAGGTACACTTCTTTGGGTTTAATGAGACTCCATAGTCAAAAGCCTTTAGAAATATCTTCTCTAAATTCTTGCAATGATCTTCACCCCTCTTGGAATAAGCTCTCATATCATCCTAGTAGACAACCAAAAAAAATTCTATGTATTCTTTGAAAGAGACATCCATAACCCTTTGGAATTTATCTCATGCATTGATTAAACTAAAGGTCATCCAAACATATACATATGTTCCCCAAGGAGTTGTGAAATTTGTTTTGAACTTCACTTTCACATATACCAAAACTTGATTGTATCTAGAGAAACCATCCATCATTGACATTAGCTTAGAACTAGTAACTGATTGTACCATGGCTTCCATGTTTAGCAAGCCATACTTATCTTTCAAGGAAGCAATATTTAAATTCCCAAAGTCTACACAACCTAATGTAACCTTTTCTCTTTGTAACTGACACTAGGTTGAATACCCATGAGGAATGTTGGATGGGCTTAATAATCCCCCCATCTCTTAGCTTCATAAGCTCTTCTTACATCTTGGGGGCTAAAGTCGGGCTAAGGGGTCTTTCCTTTTGTCTAAAAGGCTTAAAATTTTCTCTTAGGGGTATAACATGCTGAAAAAAATCTTCCCTATAAGCCTTAAGGTCATCATATGACCATGCAAAGACATTCCTATATTTTTTTAGCAATTCAATCAAGGATTTTCTAATTGCAAGAGATAGATCCTACCAGTGTTCATTTTGTTAGGTGATTTAGCTGTTCCAATGTTTACTTCCTCAAGATCCTATTGTTTCTTGTCCTTAACCTCCAAATCCACTCTGTTTAGATTTTCAAAGACACATTTTAATGACGCTAGTCCTTTGGGCACTTTCCTTGTTTTCAACTGCATAATTTCTTGTCCAAAAATGGTTTCCTTCCTATCTATATTGTCAACCAAATTACTGCAACCCAATTCATGGCCATGGTATTTATCTTTATTAAGGAGAAAATTAAAAATTTCTTTATCATCCTCAAATACCTATTAGCTCTATATGTTATCAAGAATGGATAGCATGTTCTGCATTTCAATCTTAGAAATAGTAGAAAATGACATGTCATCAGGCTCAATGGCTACATTAGCTAGCCAATCAGCTATCTTATTTTTACTCCTACCCATCTAAGAAATACCAAAGGCATCAAATGCTTCAATCTGATCCCAAACACCTTTCGTGTATTGTTTCAATATTTTTTCTTGGATGCATATATCTCCTTAATATGAGACAACTAATTCTCAATCACCAGTAACATGCAATTTTTTGATACTTTAATTTTCTACCACCTTTATCCCAAGTAAAAGTTCCTCATACTCTACTATATTATTGGTACAAGTGAAATTTAAGGTGAATAAACATCTAAATATATTTTTCTCTAGATCTATGAAGACTACTTGAGCCCCTAACCCCTCTTTAGAATGAACCCCATCAAAATACATAGTCCAAAGATTCTAAGCATCTAGGCATTGTACTTCTTCTTATGAGATTAATGGGACTAACTATTCAACTTCTTGAATAGTGATCTCTTCCCTACAAGAATTTACCTCTGTATCTAGAAACCTGGTAGCATTTGTATCAATATTATCCTCAAGAATTTTGGTAACTCTTGGTTCTTTATCAACCTTAATGGCTTTATCTCCTATGTGAAAAGTGGTATAAGACAACTCACATCGTAAGCTACCTACCATTGTAAAACTATATTTTCTTAAGAGAAACATTCTAGATTATGGAGGAATATCAACTACTAGGATCGTCATAGTTAGGTAAACATTAGGATAAGTAGCTAGTCTAAATGGAAAGGCATTAATTGTACCTAAGATAGGAAATTATCTAGCATCCATAGCCCTACATCTAAAATTATTTGTATCTACCTTCAACCAAGAGCTTCCATGATTTTAAATGGCATTACAATGTTAGAGGCTCCTGAATCAATCATGCAATTTTTTATGGTTTTGTCATTTATGATTAGGCTAAGGATGAAAGGGTCAAGGATGAATCTATTATCCAATAATTAAAATAATTATCCTCTTTAAACAAACTTAATCATTCAAGTAAAGCAAATAGCAACCATAGAAAGATGCACATAAGCAATTACACCAGATATGTTGACTAGGGAAACCCTTGATCAGAGGGAAAACCCCAGTGGGAATGATGCCCACAAGATGATGTACTAACATAAATATTCCTTATTAGAGGATGGACCTTGTTAGGCATCTGTTACAAAATTTAGTACAATGAGTCCCTACCAGAAGACTTTGAATACCTATTAGGAGATTCCAACCCTATTAGGAGTTGTAGTTCAATGTATGCATGAAGAGACCAATGCCCAAACATGTAATTTTAACTATAGGAAGAGCTCACTGCTCAAACAAGTAATTTACTAATATTTGTCTTCATTTCTTGTTCTTTCCTCTATCCTATCAACTGAACCAATCATTTTCATACCTTGTACACTAGGTCACAAACCTTAGATCTAAATACTAAACCTCAAAACACACGAAAAAACCTTGGCAATGAAGTTTCCTTCACTTTCGCACTACTCTGCTCAACTTCAAATTCCAAACTCTCTATTTCTTTATGAGCTTTCACACTTCACATATATCCATGCCATGATAAATGAAAACATCCTTACTTTATACCAAGTCCATTAAACAATTCCTTGAGTCGACTATTAGTCCTTCTCAATTAATTATTATAAGACCACATTAAGAACACATTACACTTAATGATAACTAAAATCTTCCACCTTGCAATTTGAATAACTTTCCATACACATAATCTTATGACACACAAGCTTATCCATGTCATCCTTAACATGTCTTCTTCATGTCCTCAACCTCAATCCTCAAAATATCAAATCTGCTAAGAGATATAACAAGTTTTCTAGAAAATGCCTCTGTAAAATCTATCTCAAAATAGATTTGACCAAAACTTAAATAAATTCTTCTAGACTTATCCTTTCTACTTCTGACATGAACTACATGTGCTAGATACTGAAATGTATTTCCCATAACCTTTGGTGGTTATCATGCCTAACTAGTCATCTGTATCAACTAGATTTTTCTATTGTTCTTCTATTAGATACCATAGAAGACATCAAATATGCTATGTTGACATCAATGACAAACTCAGTCATTAATATAACATATCATAATCAAACAAATCTTTCAACAATCTCTCCAAATTTCCAATAATCTTCCACTTTGGCATTGATGGAAACATATATAAAAAACATCTAGCTCCAAGAATACCAACAAAAGATAAATAGTCTTCAAATCAAATCTTGCTTCATGCTTCATTTACCTCAATGATTCTCCCCCATTCTTAGTACCAAAATAATTTACTCATGCCAAACATCTTCTTACCATAATGTGTTCATGTAATACATTTCCCCATAGTGTGATGCCAAACTCTCCCCCATAGTATGGTGTTTTTCATGCCAAAATTCTCCCCCATTGACATCAATGTCAAAGGTTTCAGAAACCAACATCTCTGCATCAAAATTTTCAACAACTAACTATCCCAAGTGCCAAAAGAAACTATTTACAACAATATCAAGGGTCCTAGATGAATCTATCCATCATAGATTCTCCCCCATGTAGGAAGCATAAACATCTAGTCTAGACAAACAATGGTTCTTTGTTACCCTAGACTGATGCATTCTTCCATCTTCTACTCTGATGTAGGAAGTGGCATATCCTGAAGAATACCTTGCAAGTACTCAAAAGTCTCTTTGGGAAGATGCTTAGTGAATATATTTTCAATCTACTATTTTGTGCTTACATACTCCAATCTAATTTCTTTTTCTACAAATTTTTCCCTCAACATGTGATACTTAATAGAAATGTGCTTAGTCTTCAAATGCCACACTAGATTCTTAGACATATTTACCATGCTTTTGTTGTCACAATGTATAACAAGAAGTTCACCTATTTCTATCCTTATATCCTTTAGCATCTATTTCATCCAAATAACTTGATTAGAATTATTTCTTGCTATAATGGACTCTACTTCTATTGTACTTTGAGATGTACAATCCTACTTCTTGCTTAACCAAGAGACCAATCTTCCTCCAAGAAAGAAGGCTTCTTCATTGGTGCTCTTTATGTCATCTATATTACCTACCCAATCAGCATTAGTATAAGCACTTAGAGTAAAATCATTAGATATATCATACCACAATCAAAATTCTGAAATTCCTTTTAGATATCTAAATATCCTTTTGACTCTTTCATAATGTGCTTCTCTGGGATCAGCTTGGAATCTTGCAACAATTCCAATTGCATTTTATATATCCAACCTTGTGTGAGTCAAATATTACAATACTCCAATCATAGATTTGTACTTTTTCTTCTCAATAGTAGGTGTCTCATCCTTTGTATATGACTTGTGTCTAGTTACCATTAGTGTTCAAACAATTTTACATGTTTCCAAACCAAACCATTTCAATAAGTCCTTTAAGTACTTAGTTTGAGAAATAAAGATTTTTTCTTTATTCTATACTATCTGCAATCCTAGAAAATATTTCATTTCTCCTATCATACTCACTTTAAATCTTTCTTTATTTCTTCTAAAAACTTTTTGCTGTCTTCATCATTACCTCCAAATATAATGTCATCAAAAAATATTACCAAAATCATCAAACCATCATTAGTTTCTTTCCAATACAAATTGCTATATGCCATACCTTTGCTATATCTGAGCTTTGTCAAATGCTTATCTAAACTAGCATACCAGGTTCTGGGTACTTGCTTCAATCCATACAATGTTTTCCTTAGTTTTCATATAATATCCTTGTCATCTATCAAAGGATATCCTTTGAGCTACTTAATTTATACCTCTTCTTCAAGTTTTCCATTCAGAAATGATGACTTGACATCCATCTAATATACTTTAAATTTCTTTTGTGTTGCATAGGCTAAAAATAGTCTTAATGCTTCTATTATATCCAATGGAGCATAAGTATCTTTAGAATCTATTCCTTCTTATTGTGAGTAATTTTTTAAATAACAATCTTGCTTTTTTTCTTACAACTTCTCCTTGTTCATTCATTGCATTCTTGAATTCTCATTCAGTTTCTACCACATTCTTATCTATTGGTATAGGGACCAATTCCCATATTCCATTATTTTCTATATGATCCAATTCCTCTTACATAGCTTGTTTCTAGTAGTCATCTTTACATGTTTCCTTTGGATTCTTTGGTTCAACTTGAGATATCAAACATAGTTCTTCATTCACACTACTTCTTGTCATCACATCTTTGTCTTTTCTTTTGATGATCTATTTGGATGGGTGATTCTTTATCATGTTCTTGCCTAAAGTAGGAGTTTCTATCTCAACTCTTGGTTCTACTGAAGGTTCTGAACTTTCTCCTTGACTTGGCTTCCCTTCATTTTTCAAATCATTCCTTGGCTTTGTAACAACATCGTCATCTAAATTGTAGTCAACTATTTTCTCTTATATTATGAACTTCTCATCAATTCTTACATTTTCACTTTCCATAATAGTCTTAGTTCTTTGATTATAACATCTATAAGCCTTTCTTTTCAATTAATAACAAAGAAACATAACTTCATCACTACTAGCATCAAACTTATCAATACCATCATCTCTCTTTATGTAACACTTACTTCCAAATATTATAAAATACTTAACTATAGGTGAGTGACCAAAATAGAGTTCATAAGGTGTCTTGTTTGTGTCCTTCTTGAATTGTACTTTGTTCATAATGTAGACTATTGTATTCATAACTTCTCTCCAAAATATCTTGGATACATCATTCTCTTCTAACATAGCTCTTGCATATTATGTAATAGACTTGTTCCTTCTCTCTGCAACACCATTCTATTCAGGGGTTTTTAGAGCTAATAGTTGTCTTTTAACTCCATTTTATTTACAAAACATTTTAAACTCATTTGAAGTAAATTTTCCTCCTCTATATGATCTTAAACATGTAATCTTATACCAGATTCATTCTCAACTCTATTCCTAAATATCTTGAACTTGTCAAATGCTTTAGATTTCTCTTAAAGTAAAGCAGCCCACATCATTCTTAAAAAATCATCAACTAGAATCATAAAATGCCTTTCACCATAGAATCCTCTAGTATTTGTAGGACCATTGAGATATGTGTGTTCAATCTCGAACTTTTCTTTAGTCGTAAACCTCTTTCTAGGAAAAGAAGTTTTGTTATGCTTTTCCAAAACACACTCCTTGCAAATTGTATCAGTAAGCTTTACAATCTTTGGAAAATCTCTAATAGTAAACATTCTACTTGCCCTCATAATAATATTAAAGTTCATATGTCAAAATATTTTATGCCATAACCTACTATCATTGACTTTTGGAAGAAAGCATGTCATTTGTTGGTGTTTTGAAAGGCTACAGGTTTCAAATTACCTCAATGAGAACTAGACACATCTAGGGGCAGCTAACTCCCATCTTCAACATGTCATTTTAGACATTGGGCTAACTATGAGACTTGACCCTTCTACTTTAGGCTCTACAAAACCTAGGTGGGTGGATCTCAGATTCAATTATATGGTACCAATGCAAAAATATATTCCTGAATCTACTAAGTAGATTTAACCCTTAATTCTCCTATTAACTCATTTAATGGCATATATCTGTAGTAGCTAAATGCAGAACAATGTGATTCATAAGTTGAGTGAGAGTTAGACTTTTTAGCTCTTCAACATGAAAGGAGGAAAAGCATTTGATTAATAATGTTGAATTTAGCAAAACCCCTAATATGCAGTAGTATGAACTAATGATCTTGTAGTTGATTAATGCCTTATCTATTGGACAATTCCATGAATCAATCACATACATATGGATACCTGAGACATATTAATATCTTCAAATATTTGATCTATCCATTCACCTTGTAAATAGACATCTATGTTAAATCTAAATCTCATTCTTACTTGATATCCTCCTCAATAAACTTGCAACCCTATTGATTTCCCTTAAGCATTTACATAACTCCTTGAATTATAAACAACAATAAAACAACATACAACCTTAAGGGACTGCAACTATGACATAGGCTCTTTGTTCAAAGATCATAAAATGTTGAGAATTACTGATAAAGGAGACAAGATTTAAAATGAAACTCAATACCTACTATTCTTTGTATTGATTTGCTTGAAATAATACATTAATATTCATGAAATCAAAACATAGAAACACCTAATAGATCTGAACTTGCTATATTATCTTTCCTACTATTGTTCATACAAGGGAAATTGCCAAAGAAAATGTGGTATCATAGTAATGGGAATACATCAAAACTAGAACCAAAAAATGGTATCACAATAGTGAGTAGTCCTTTCCCCAAAAATTGGAATCAACCCTCACAAAGGATGAAAGAAAGAAAGATATAGAGAAGAATGAATTCCTGAATTTGTTGTGAAGACAACATGTGTCCACTTGAAAAACCTCTCCTAATAGTGAAAAGAATCTCTCTAATCTCTCTCTGTAATTGGTGAATCAAATCTTGGATCATTTTTTGCTTTCTAACTAAAAATTGGAGCCAAATTATACCATAATGACATAATATCCTCAAAATTAATCCAATAGACCTTTTACCAAGTGTTTTCACCAAGCCTATAGCTATATTTCAAACCAATGAATTCCTGTGCAAAAACCAACCTCATAATCAAAAAGTTTATCTTCTTTTAGTTTCGGTGATATATAATATCACTATATTTTCCTCTCAAGAACTCCTAGAATCTTATTTTGAAAATCACACTCCCTACTAAAGCTCCAGTCTACAAACTCAGTTTTCCAAAAATATTTTTTTTCTAAAGTTTGCACTCTAGAAAATAACCCCCTTTTTATTTAAAAATAAATTAAATGTGAGCCCTTTAAGAAAATATTTTAAAATTGACATTTAAAAATATTTTATTTTTTCCACCCTTCAAATTTTGGTCAACCTATGGTTTGACTTTTTACCATGTGGTAGCATGTCATTGGCTGATATCTGCCACATCACCATTGATCAGGCACCACATGTCATCCTATGATAGGCTGAAACATGGTTTCCATGTGTCACCTCCTTATTTTCCCTTGGATTTCACATCACCTCCATGTCACCTTGCTAAATAGACCATCCACATCACCATCAGCCTAACCCCACTACCACATGGCACCTGGGTGCATTCCTATATTCCTTAACCTTTGAGAAACTTATTGAAGTGAGAATGTGCTAACCGCTAGATCTTCCACATGGTAGAATCATGAGCCTTTTCATTTTTCCTTGCCACATCATCATGTAAGCATATTTGACTAGAAGTTCCTTTATTTGTGTGCTAGCTCACCATGCATAGTGGGCCCCCCTTTATAACTCACAGCCTCCAAAAGTCACTTGTCTTCAAGACATTAAACTTAATGTGTGATCATCTATTTAAAAAACTAAAAGCTTCCTAACCCACCCAATGTGGGGTTAAAACTCTAGAAGCCTTCCTCTTTCCTAGAAGATGTAATTCACCAACTGTCTCTCTTTGTTTATCAAGAGTCCCAACTGATAACTTTTGGAGAAGAACATCCACAATAGCTCAATCACCAGAATTATCCAATATAGATCCACATGACTTTCAACATCTACTAGAGCTTGACCTTTTTGGTAGCTCAATACCATTCGATTCACACTATTATGCAATCAGACTTTGCAATACATAATTTGGTGTCAAAACTATGTGTGGCAACATCTATTGTGTCTTAGGACAAGTCCAATGTCCTAAATTAGGCCATTTCAATATGCAATTCACTCGTATGTTTGTCCAATAGCCACAATAACTAGATCTTTCATCAGCTCTAGAGATATAGGGCAGCAAAAATCATCATGGATAATAGGAAAGCCAAATTTCTCTATAAGAGCGATGCAACTATGGGAGCCTTTCTCATCATCATTGGTATCTATCTCAAGATTCTTCATCAAGACAAAGTCTTTTAACTTGCTCAAAATATCTAACATCTACCCTAATCTCTCTCCAGGGTCTCCTTCACTCTTAGTCACCATGGTATGTAGTGCTAGTGATTCTTACATAATATCAACAATGCTTTTAAGTTGTAACTTTTTTTATAGTCTTTTCAGGACCATTTGGTCAACATCTTTTTCACTTCACTGAGACAACACTATAGAAAGAACTTCTTGAAGCTCCAAATTAAGTGTGTTAGCCCATCCTTTTATCTCTTAAACTAAGCATGTACCAGTTCAACATGTTCTTGAAATTCATCTGATAAGTCACGTTCTTCATAACACAACTCACTTAGAGCTTCCTCCAAATGAGTAGTAACTTCCCATAATTTTCTTGCAAGTTGCTCTCTTTCTAGAACTTGCTACCTTCATAGCCAAATCTGAGCAATTCCTTAGTAGATTTGAGAGCATCTGGTATGGATTTGAATGCTTCCAATGATTCTTGCAGCAATGGGTCCTCCCTCTCATTGCGCTCCTCAAACATGGGTGTGAGCAATTTTATTTGCCTATTAAGATAGGAAGAGGAAGGAGAAGAAGGACTCCTAAATTCTCCACACATTAGATGTTGAATCATACACTTCAATTTGAGAAAATGGGATATTCCCCATCACCATTATGAATTGATATGTGGACTTGTGGACTCGTGTTTCAATTTCTTGTTCTTTCTAGTAGCCTCTATTTTCTCTAGAGTCTTCATATCCCAAGATTCTTTTTCCTTCACAAACTAAAACTGGTTCAACTTTGTATATGAGAGTAGATTGTGGTGGAACCACTACCCAATCTGTCTTCAATAATGAAAGATCCACATCAAAATGTTATCTCTCATTGATATGGTTCATGTATCAAATACATTAGAAAATTCTCACAATAAATCCATACTAACTTGACACAAAAATCTAAGATATAGTTGGCTCCAAACTTCACAATAATACCCTCATCATGATGTTGAAACATATAGGAAAAGATGTTGACCACTTCTTCCTTTGATGTTGGTACTATTGACCATCTGTTATTACCTTCTCCAATGATGTTCAATGTTGTAAGCCTTTTGTCTTTTCAACTTTGTGTAGATTTGGTACATGTGCAATTTTAGAGAAAACTACATGTCACTTTAAGTAATTATAATGATTAAAAGAAACCATTATAATGCTCATCAAAATTTCAATCCACAATGTCTAGCCAATCTACAAAAATTAGTCAGGCACAAAGTGGATCTGGCTAAAAAAAAATTTTGTTTTTGAATGACTAACATTGCAAAGTAACCTATTGATCAATCTGATACTGATTAAACTCAAATTCAAGCATTAATTAATCATTAAAATTTATTTTATCAAGTTATTGCAACTTGTCGACTTTGTACCAGAAGGTCCTTTCACTGGCTTTAAAAGCTAATCTGAACACCTAACTGAATTCTGAAACCAAACATACTGATTCTCTGTTTCACATACTTGCACCCCATAAAATATCATCTCATGACAAATTTTTAGTCAAAAGATATTGATTGTCAAAGTTACTTACTTAAAATCATCTACAAACAAACATGTCAAAAAACCATAAATCACGTTCAAAATAGGCTTCAAAAACTAGGTAAACTGACACTTGGGGGCATGAAAATTGGGGCATTGGATCGCTATAATGAGGAAAACATAAATCTAGGATTAGGGCTTATGAATAATAACAAGACACGAATGGAAAGCATTCAAATTGGGCTACTTAGAATTTACAGACTGGAAATACTAATAGTAAAACTTTTTTTTTCAAATGGAAATGACATGGGAAAGTGTGCAGACAAATTCATCAAGGCTTTAAAATTGGCACACTTGAAGTCTTTTTAGAGTACATCATAGTGGTATAATCCATTCAATCTCACCTATCACAGATTCTAAGTTATGACATCATGAATAGGGCTACCGATAACTCTATATTTTTTGACACTAGCAAAAAGTTACAAATTGCATTTGGAATCGCATTTGAAAACTGATCAAATAGATTTGTCATAAGCTCAAATTTGAAACATAGCAAGTGTCCAAAATCTACAATGCAACCCAATAGGAATTTTCTCATTTTGGTCAACTAGGTCAAAAATATAACAAGTCAAATAGGGCTTCCCAAAATTCAAAATAAATTACATCAACATGACAACATTAAAAGACCAACTTTGAGGGATTCAAAACCTAGTCAAATGGATTCAAAATGACTCAAAATATGAAACATAGGCTCTCTAGTATGGAAACTAGACAACCTCAAAGCAAAGAGACATGAAACATAATTGGGTGTGAGATATTCAATTGCAAACACAGCCTCCTATCATTGTTTGACACTTAAGGAAAAATGTAGATTTGACAAATACTCAAAATGAGACTTCATAAAATAGCTTAGAATGAAAATTTATCAATAAAAAACACATAGGCACACTAAATGCAAGGTTTTATAAACTTTAAACACCTCATGGGCCTCAAATGGATGGCTAGGTTCATGTGCATCAAAAAGCATTTATGGGGCTTGATTTTTCATTGGTACTCAAAATCAGGGCTTCAATTTTGAGTCCCAACAGTGGCTCTATCTGGGGATGCATGTCCCTTGTAGGCATGACAAGGATTTAGATCTCTGGAAGAAGTAAATGACACACATGATAGCAAAAAATTCTATCAAATAGCTTTATTGAAATTAAGAAACAACTACTCCTACTATGAACAAACGGTGACCTTAGGCCACCAAACTTTAACAAAACTTTTTACCTCTATCATAAATCTAATTTTCATCTGCATTCTCATGAGGTAATCTGGAAATATTATTCATATCAATCTCACCAATTAGATTAGTATATTGAAACAACTCTCTTGGCCAAACCGAATCTACATCCTCAATTTCATAATGCATATAAAAACTAGCTTCATTCTTAATCACTTTCTCATTAGGAAAGTTTTGATCAGCATGCTCAAAAATATCATACTCAAATTGAAAACTCTCTTCATCAAATGAATCATGCATGCTATCATTCTTGAATATGAAAGCTTCATACTCAACATAGGGAAAAGGATCACACATACTTTGAAAATATGCATCCTTATGTATAACCAAATGATACTCAAACGAGTAATCAGATTTGTACTTACATATATCATCAATGTCAAAATCTAAAACTAATATGGAATCCTTCAATGATTCTTCAAAATTAGAAAATGGATTAGTTGTCACATTAAAGTATTCATCATAAAACTTGCTACAAGGTGCATGCTGATTTTCAACAACAACTTCATCAAACACCTTATTATCAATATCAGAAGATGCAACATCATAATCATTTTCACTATAATAATTAGAAGAAGAATAATTTGAGCTCTTACAATAGTAAGACAAGGTATCATCATTAAACTCATTCTCAACTAAATCAAAAACTTCCATGTTCTTTTCAAACAAAGGATTGATAACTCCATGTAATGATCCTCTTTGAATGTCTTGAAAAAAAATAGGCTAGTCATCATTAGGATCTTCATCATATAAAGTGTTAGTGTATACTTTGAACTCATGACCAGTTTCACTCTCATGGAAACTTTCAGCACGTGAGGAAAAATTAGAACTATACGAAGACTCACTTTCTACTCCATCAACGAAGCATGTAGAAAATAGATCAAAGTTACTTTCATTGTCTTCATAAAGGTGATTCAAATGTCTTGCAAACCAATCATCATTAAGTGTTGATGCATTAACCTTAGAATCATTTGTATACTGGTGGTTACTAATGCACATACCTTCAAGAAATTCATCTACACAATTAGGTATTTTATCCTTATAGATAATCCCTTTGTCCTCATATGGTGTAGATAAACCTTCTTCACAAATTTCAACCTCAAACTAATTTGTACAATTATAAAATGGAATTTTAGTCTCAGATTTAAGAAAAGTACTGATACCTTTAGTTGCATAAGAGCACTCACTTCCATCATTACTTTCTTCTTCCCAATTTGCATTAGATTCACATGAAGATGAATAGATACTATCACCATCCTCTAATTGACTTGAATAATGACTCTCTTCATTGTCTTCACATGATGCTTCTTCACAATATGTCAGATCAAAAACTTTACCTTCATCACTTGACACATCACTTCTAGCTACTTCATCCTCATATAGAGATGAACATTTTGCAACTTCAAATTTTATAACATTCTCAACATAATGCAATCTATCAATAAAAGAAATCATTTCTTGCATATCTAACTGATCAAGTGAATCCACGTTATCATTTTTTGTTGTGATATCAAAAACATGTGCACTTTGTTCATCTCTTCCTTGAAACCAAAAAACTTCATCTGCACATATCTTTTATTCTAAATTTTCAACAACATCATCTACCACAATAGGGGTGCCTACTTGCTGATCTGAATTTACACACTCTTCATGACATTGATTTTGTTAGATTGTGGTGACTGATCAGGAAAGTACTGTGCATACTTCATAAATAGTGGGGTTCGGGGCATCGGCCCGAAAATTTTTTTTTGGGAAGTAGCCGACATGGTAGCCGACATATTATGGCCGACATATGGCCGACATGTTATAACCCTAAAGTGGTTTAATACTTGTATAAAAATGGCTTAGGGTTGGGTAATTTTTATATGTGGTGATACAAAATTGGTTCTTACGGCGGTATTGAGCTGTAAGGGATTACGGATTGTAATCAGCTTGTAATCACTGGATTGTAATAAGATTGGACTTGCTGTTTGGTGGACGTAGCCCAGGGATTGGGTGAACCACGTTAAATCTTGGTGCCTTGTGTTCATTTCTGTGTGTTCTATTATTTTCTGTTATTGGTTATATTTGCATGTAGTTTTTATTTCTGTCCGTGGTTTATCCTAATAGATTTGTCCTTTGAGCATCATCTTGCTAACAAACATTTATAGAGAAATGACTCTTAGTCAATTAGTACTTTATGTTATTTTCAATCTCTATCACTATCATGAATGCTTGACGAAAAGTCTTAGGCTCTTTATCTCTAATTAGATAACTCGTTTTCTTATCAAATGCATCAATATAAACCACTAAACACATTTGATCATCCAACTTATAAGTTTCAAGAATCTCATTTACAACCTTTGCAAATTGATATTAAATTTAGGAACTAGTTCATCATTCCTAATTTGAATCTTGAAATACTTATCAAAATAATCATCTTCTAAAGCTTGAACAAAAAACTTCATATGGAATTCTTCATGAGAAATTTCAAAATCACCAACCAAGTCACTAAACATTTGAACATGATGATTGGATAAATTTTCATGGTTCCCACTAAACTTAGGTAAATACTTTCTGAGATTATATGGCATAGTATTTGGGAAACCATGAATTCCATCAAAACATAATGGCATGTATCTCTTGGTAGAAACAGATCTATAATTCTTACTAACTAGTTGCATACTTGATGTAGGGAAATTTGACATTTCTAATAAGTTTAAAACTCATTCACCCTAATTAATTTTAGAATTCATTACTTGCAGTAGATCTAGAATTCTTTCTACCAATTCAAAACTTTGAACATACTTCAAAATGTAAAACCACTTTTGTTGAATCTATTTCTCATAAAGTATATTGAAATGTATTCAACCATTCTCCTACTTGGTACTGAAATTACCACTTGATGGAGAAACTTTTATGGAGCTTACTTTCATGGAAATGAAAAATACCTTTAGTGTTGCTACATGAAAACATCGATTTACTGACTAACATAGGTGTTGATTTCAATTCTTCACACCGCTGATCAAATCCTTATAGAACCACCATCTCCTTGAGGAGAACCAAATGAAAACATTACTGTGATTCATTTTTAACATTCAAAATTTCTTATGACAGAAAATCGAACAACACTTTAAAACTCATCAGTCAAGAACTCGTATATTCTCTCTTCTTGCCTAAAACTTAGCATAACTTTCAAATCTGCCCAACCAAGCTCAAAACTCTTTTAAAACATTTATATAGAACCAATTTGCACTGGTACAAATATCTTTTAGAGAGTCACCACTCAAAATTGTGACAAAGATTTATAACATGAGTGATACATGACAAATTTGAATTGAACTTTCAGCTTATGGGATTTGCAACTCATCAAACACTTCAAAGAGAGAAAACACTTTTTGAATAATTCTGACTTTGAATTTATAGCAGTACTTTGAAAAAAACAACTAGCTAACTTGACTAAAGATGAACACTCTTAACAACACAATTTTCATTCAACCTCAAAGCTACTACTGCAAATGGATAAAATATAACTAGTGAACACAAAACCTTGCATACAAAACTGAATATGCACAATATATTCGAGATTTACAACTCCTTATCAATGAATTCCTTCATAGAGTTCCCAGCAAAGTCACCATTTTCTTGGTGTTTTAAAATGCTACAGGTTTCAAATTGCCCTAATGAGAACAAGACACATCTAGAGGTAGTTAACTCCCATCTTCAACATGTCATTTTAGACACTAGGCCAACTATCATGCTTGACTCTTCTACTACTTCAGGCTCTACAAAACCTAGGTGGGTGGACCTCAGATTCAATTATATGTTACCCATACAAAAACATATTCCTAAATCTACTAAGAAAATTTAACCCTAAATTCTCATATTAACTCATGTAATGGCATATATCTACACTAGCTAAATGCAAAATAATGCAATTCATAAGCTGAGTGAGGATTATACTTTTCAGCTCTTCAACATGAAAGGGGGTAAATGCATTTGATTAATAATGTTGAATTCAACAAAACCCCTAATATGTAGTAATAAGAACTAATGATCCTATAGCTGATCAGTGCCTTATCTATTGGACAATTCCATGAATCAATCATATACATATGGACACTTGAGACATATTCATATCTTTAGATATTTGATCTATCCATTCACCTTGTAAATAGACATCTATGTTCAATCTAAATCTCATTCTTACCTGATATCCTCCTTAATAAACTTGCAACCCTGTTGATTTCCCTAAAGCATTTACATAACTCTTTGAATTATAAGCAACAATGAAACAACATACAACCTTAAGGGATTCCAACTATGACCTAGGCTCTTTGTTCAAAGATCATAAAACATTGAAAACTACTAATAAAGGAGACAATATTTAAATTGAAACTCAATACGTATTGTTCTTTGTATTTATTTCCTTGAAATAATACATTCATATGCATGAAATCAAAACATAGAAACACCTAATATATTTGAACTTGTTGTATTATATTTTCTACTATTATTCATACAAGGGAAATTGTTGAAGAAAATGTGGTGTCATCATAATGGGAATACATCAAAACTGGAACCAAAAAATGGTATCACAGTAGTGAGTAGTCTTTTCCATGAAAATTGGAACCAACCCTCACAATGGATGAAAGAAAGAAAGATATAGAGGAGAATGAATTTTTGGATCTATTGTGAAGATGACATGTGTCCACTTGAAAAACCTCTCCTAACAGTGAAAAGAATCTGTCTAATCTCTCTCTGCAATTGGTGAATCAAATCCTTGATCATTTTTTTCTTTCTAACTAAAAATTGGAGCCAAATTATACCAGAAAGGCATAATATCCTCAAAATTAATCCAATAGACCTTTTACCAAGTGCTTTTACCAAACCTATAATTTTATTTCCAATTTTCACTCATTTTACTGAGAAGGCCCAACTCTTACATTTTTGGCTATAACTCAAACTAGTGAATTCCTGTGTAAAAACTAACCTCATAATCAGAAAGTTCATCTTCTTCTAGTTCCAGTGATATATAATATTGCTATATTTTCCTCTCAGAAACTCCCAAAATCTCAGTTTGAAAATCATACCCCCTACTAAAGCTCTTGTTTGCAAACTTAATTTTAAAAAATTATTTTTTTTCTAAAGTTTACACTTTAGAAAATAACCCCTTTTTGATTTAAAAATAAACATAATGTGAGCCCTTTAATAAAATATTTTAAAATTGACATTTAAAAATATTTTATTTTTTCCACCCCTAAAATTTTGGTCAACCTATGGTTTGACTTTTTGCCATGTTGCAGCACACCATTGGCCAACATCTACCATGTCACCATCAACTAGGCACCACGTGCCATCCTATGATAGGCTAACACATGGTTGGCACATGTCACCTCCTTATTTTCCCTTAGATTTCACATCACCTCCATGTCACCTTGCTGAAAAGACCATCCACATCACCATCAGCCTGGGCACAATCCTACATTCCTTAACCTCTGACCAACTTCTTGAAGCGGGAATGCACTGATCGCTAGATCTTCCATGTGGTGGAATCTTATGCCTTCACATTTTTCCTTGCCACATCATCATGTGAGCATATTTGGCTAAAAGTTCCTTGATTTACATGCTAGCTCACTATCCACAATAGGCCCCCCTTTGCAACTCATGGCCTCTAAAAGCCACTTGTCTTCAATACATTAAACTTAAAGTGTGATTGTCTATGTAAGAAACTAAAAGCTTCCTAACCCACCCAATGTGGGATTAAAACTCTAGAAGCATTCCTCTTTGCTAGAAGGTGTAATTCACTAGTTTTTGCTCTTTTTTCATCAAGAGTCCGAACTGATAGCTTTTGGAGAAGAACATCCACAGTATCTTGATCCACATGACATTCCACATCTACTGAAGGTTGACCTTTTTGGTATCTCAATACCATTCAATTCACACCATTGTGCAACCAGACTTTGCAATACATAATTTAGTGTCAAAAATATGTATAGCAACATTTGTTGTGTCTTAGGACAAGTTCCATGTCCTAAATCCAACCATTTCTATGAAAATCATTAGTGATTATAGTAGAGCTAGATTTCTTTGCAAGAGTAGTTTAGATATGGGAGCCTTTCTCATCATTAGGGGTATCTATCTTAGGATTCTCCATCAAGACAAAGTCTTTTAACTTCCTCAAAATATTTGACATCTACTCTAATCTCTCACCAGGGCCTCCTTCACTCTCAGTCACCATTGTATGTACTGCTAGTGACTCTTGCCTAATATCAGCAATGCTTTTAAGTTGTAACTTTTCTAGTAGTCTTTTGAGGACCATCTAGTCAACATATTTTTCACTTCTCTGAGACAACACTGTAGAATGGTCTTACTAAAGCTCTAAATCAGGTGTGTCAAACTGTTCTTTTGCTCTCTTAAACTGAGCATGTACTAGTTCAACCTATTCTTGAACTTAATATAATAAGTCAAGTTCTTCATAACACAACCGACTCAGAGCTTCCTCCAACTAATTAGTAACTTCCCTTTATTTTCTTGCAAGTTGCTCTCTTTCTAAAACCTAATACAACTTGCTACCTTCATGGCCAAATCTAAGCAATTCCTTGGTAGATTTGAGAGCATCCAATAGGGATTTTAATGCTTCCAATGACTCTTAAAAAATTGTGTCCTTCCTCTCCTTGAGCTCCTCAAACATGGGTGTGAACAATTTTATCCTCCTGTTAAGATTAGCACATTGCTTCTTAAAAATACTCCTAAATTCTGCACACATTAGATGCTAAATCATGCACTTCAATTTAAGAAAATGGAATATTACCCAAAACCATTATGAATTAATTTGTGGAGTCATGCTTCTTGTTCTTCTTCTTTCTAGCAGCCTCCATTTTCTCCAAAGTCTTCATATGCCAAGATTATATTTCCTTCATGAACTAAAACCAATTCAACTTCATATATGAGAGTAGATTGTGGTGGAACCACTAGCCATTCTATCTTCAACAATGAAAGATCAACATGAAAATGTTACCCGTCATTGATATGGTTCATGTATCAAATACATTAGAAGATTCTCACAATAAATCCATACTAACCTCACACAACAATTTCATACACACTTGGCTCCAAACTTCACAATAATAACCTCGTCTTGATGTTGAAACATATAGGCAAAGATGTTGACTAGTTCTTGCTTTCATGTTGGTAATGTTGATCATCTCTTATTACCTTCTCTAATGATGTTTAATGTTGTAAACCTTGTGTCTTTTCAACTTTGTGTAGACTTGGCACACATGTGAAATTTTAGATAAAATTACATGTCACTTTAAGTAATTATAATGATTAAAAGAAACCATTATAATACTCATCAAAATTTCAATCCACAATCTATAGTCAATCTAGAAAAATTAGTCAGGCCCAAAGTGGGTCCAACTAAAAAAAATTGTTTCCTATTGATCAATCTGATACTTATTAAACTCAAATTCAAGCATTAATTGATTACTAAAAATTATTTTATCACATTATTGGAACTTTTCAACTTTGTGCCAGAAGGTCCTTTGAATGGCTTTAAAAGTTGATCTAAACACCTAACTGGATTCTAGAACCAAAGATATTGATGCTCTGTTTTGCATACTTGCACCCTATTGAATCTAGTCTCAAGAAAAATTCTCAATCAAAAGATATTGACTATCAAAGTTGCTTACTTAAAATCACTTGCAAACAAACATGTCAGAAAAAAATAAATTGCATTCAGAATTGGCTTCAAAATCTGGGTAAACTAGCACTTGGGGCATGAAAATTGGGGTGCTGGATCATTGTCATGAGGACAACATAGATTTGGGAATAGGGCTAATGATGAATAATATGACACAAATGGAAAGCATTCAAAGTGGCCTACTTAGAATTTGTAGACTGGAAACACTAAGAAAAAAGCATTTTTTGCAAATGGAAATGACCTAGGAAAGTGTGCAAATAGATTTGTCCAGGCTTGAAAATTGGCACACTTGAAGTATTTTTAGAGTACATCATAGTGGTATAATCCATCCAATCTCAACAGGGGAACTGACAACTCTGCAATTTTTGACACCAATAAAAGTTACAAATTGAATTTGGAATCACGTTTGAAAACTGATCAAACAGATTCATCATAAGCTCAAATTTGAAACATACCAAGTATCTAACCTCTACAATGCAACATAATAGGAATTTTCTAATTTCAAGTAATTGGGTCAAAAATATAACAAGTCAGACAAGGTTTCCCAGAATTCATAATAAATTGCATCAACATGACAATATTAAAAGACCAACTTTGAGGGATTCAAAACCTAGTCAAAAAGATTCAAAATGTCTAAAAATCTAAAACATAGACTCTCTAGTATGGACACTAGACACTCCCAAAGTAGTGAGTCATGAAACATAACTAGGTGTGAGGTATTCACTTGCAAACATAGCCTCCTATTGTTGTTTGACACTATAGTAAAAATGCAAATTTGACAAATACTCCAAACGAGACTTCATAAAATACCTCAAAATGGTGATTTATTAATAAACACATAGGTGCACTAAATTAAACATGTTAGAAATATTAAACACCTCATGGGCCTCAAATGGATCACTTGGTTCATATGAATCAAAAAATAGGCTTGATTTTTTATCGGTACTCAAAATTAGGGCTTCGATTTTGAGTCCCAATATCATTTTAGTAGCATTCAACTAAAATACATTACCTATAGATATAGTTCCTATTCCAATTACCTTTCCATCTTTATCTCTGATCATGCATGCCTTTTCTGACAATTGCAACTGATAACCTTTGTCTACTAGTTTTCCAACACTTAAAAGATTGTGCTTTAAACCATCAACAAAATATACATCCTTAGTATTAGTTTTACCATAAAGAGTTATAGATTCAATACCTTTTACTTGGCATGCCACATTATTTCTAACTCTGAAAATTCCTCTATCCTAACTTTTGAAGTCAACAAACTTGTTCATGTCACTAGTCATATGATGTGAATAAGAACTGTCAATTATCCAATTAGATTTCTTCTCAACCTATGATATCAAAGCTACCTTCTCTAGAATTTATTCTTTAATTGCCACAAATCCAATTTCATCATTGCTAGCACTCAATGCTTGTTCATCAAAATCATAATCCTCATTTACATACAAACAATCTCTATCTTTTCTAGGCTTATGATTTCCCTTATACTTTTTCTCCCTTTTTGAACACTTAAATGCATAATGACCATATTCATCACAAGTCCAACATCTAAATATTTTTTTACCTCTTTTTCCTCTTGTTACAAGAAGGGCTACTACTTCATCAACCTTTCTGTCTTCTTTGGATCTACTACTACTAGCTAAATCTCCTCTAGAACTTGTGCTCCTTGATAACTTAGGTTGAATACTTAAAGCACTAAAATCTGTCTCTATTCTGGTCAATTCTTTCGACTATCTAAGTTCATTCTCAACTACTTCAAGTCTTTCAAGCAATGTTTCCTTTGTGAAATCTTTGGTGCATGATATCAACAATAGTATCATCTAAACTATTGACTTGAATGGTGGTATTAGAATCTTTAATATCTTCCATAACTTCATCATCATCCTTGGTTGCTCCTTGAGTTTTAATACTTATAGTAATTTATGATATCCTACCTATATATATTCTTATAGATTCATCTTCCATCATCTTGGCATCTTTAAATGCACAAATCAAATTTTGCAACCTCAACTTCTACAAGTGTTCATCACCTTCAAAACTATTTTCCAAAGCTTTTCAAATCAAATGTGAAGTGGCAAGTGATTTTACTTGATTGTACTCAATTTCAAGAAGTGCAATCAATAGTGCTTCTCTAGCTCTCATGTCACACATGAAAATATCTCTTTCTACCTTGGTACAAGTTTTCAAGTCCTTTTCTTCAATGATTTTCTTCACTATTTTTTCCAAGATCCAATGTCTTAGACCCATACACAATAAATATATATTCATCTTTTCTTTCTAGCTGTAATAATTTGTTCCATCAGACTTAGGACTATCTTTCCTAAACATGTTCACCATGGATCTCTTATCATTGTTAAACTTTTTCATCAATGACCTAAGGCTCTAATACCAATTGTTAGAAATAGTAGTCCACCAAGATAACTAGGGGGTGGGGTGAATCAGTTATCTAATAATTAAAACAATTATCCTCTTCAAAAAAACTTAACCATTCAACCAGAATAAATTACAACCATTCAAAGATGCACATAAACAATTACACCAGATATGTTGATTAGGAAAACCCTTGATTAGAGGGAAAACACTGGTGGGAATGATGCCCACAAGATGATGTACTAATATGAATATTCCTTGTTAGAGGATGGACCCTATTAGGAGTTTGTTACAAAATTTAGTACAATGAGTCCCTATTAGGAGACTTTGAATCCTTGTAACCCCATTAGGAGTTGTAGTACAATGTATGCAAGAAGAGACCACTACCCAAATATGCAATTGCCACTATAGGAAGAGCTCACCGCTCAAAAAAGTAATTTACTATTATTTTTCTTCCTTGCTTGTTCTTTCCTCTATCCTTTCAACTGGACCAATCATTATCAGACCTTGTACACTAGGTCACAAACCTTGGATCTAAATACTAAACCTCAAATCACTTAGCAAAACATCAGCAATGAAGTTTCCTTCACTTCAGCACTGCTTTGCTCAACTTTGCATTCCACACTCTCTGCTACTTTTTGAACATTCACACTTCACATATATCCATGCCATGAAAAGAGAAAATATCCTTCTTTTATACCAAGTCCATTAAACAATTCCTTGAGTCAGTTGGTAGTCATTCTCAATTAATTATTATAGGATCACATTAAGAATATGTTACACTTAGAGATAACACAAATCTCTCACCTTGAAACTTGAATAACTTTTTGTACACATAATATTATGAAAATAAATCTTATCCATTTCATCCTTGAACATGTTTCCTTTATTTTCTCAACCTTGATCCTCAAGATAGAAAATCTACTAGGAGATATAACAAGTTTACCAGAACATGCCTTTGTAAAATCTATCTCAGAATAGATATCACCAAAACATACATAACTTCTTCTAGACTAATCCTTTCTACTTCTAACATTAATTGCCTATGAAAATAACTCAAATGTATTTCCCATAACCTTGGGTGGTTATCATGCTCTTCTATTAGATACCATATAAGAAACCAATATGATATGTTGACATCATTGATAAACTTAGTCTTGAATGTAAAATATCATCATGAAACCAATCTTCCAACAATCTCTCCAATCTTCCAACATTGTGTTCCTCTATCCTAAACATTTTTGATAAAGGAACTTTAAGAGTAATTTGTGATAGCATAGTAATCATATCAACAAGATCATAAACAAGAGTTTTAGATAAACTACCTTTTGTTGCTTATATTTGAGTTGGAGTTTCTTACATTTGTCTAATAGTATCACAACTTGACTTACATTCTTCTATATTTTTCTTGACTACCTCTTCATCTTGAGATTGCACGTTCTTCTTAGATTCCTATTTTTTGGATTTAATATCCTTGATCTTGACAACCACTTAGCCTTCTTCCTCAGGGACATCATACATCTTATGGGTTGATCTTTTATAAAATTACCAGATGCTTTTCCCATAGATTTGTTTACTATTCTATTTCTTATATTAGAGGTGCTTTGAACTAGAGTCACCATCTTAGCAATTGTCCTATCAATCTCTTCCTTGGATGGTGTTCTCAAATTTATATGCCCAATATCTAATATCATATTTCATGTTCTATCATCACTTTGATCTTCATCATCTGAAAAAAAAAACTTCTTGATGATGTAATTGATACATACTTCATTGATTACTAACATCAATCTTAGATTCTTCTAGATTAGATTCTTCACTATTGTCACTTAAATTAATCATATTATAGGCCACATCTTCATGGTTCTTCTCTTCCTCTCCTCATTCAGACTATGCTTGTTAATTTATAGAGAATGATTGGGCAACAATGTAGTAGTTAGAAGAATGAGGGGACTAGAAAATAATTCATGAAGGCATATCCTCCATCACACTTACTGAATTTCTTTGTAGTGAACCTACTGTACCTTTATCTTTTTGGCCTTGGGTTGGGTTAAGAATGGGCTTTCTAGCCTTCCATTCTTTGGTATATTGATAGTTGTGCATTATGGTTTGCCTATTATAATTATTGTTAAGCTATGGTTTCTCACTAGAATTGGGATTATTTGTAGAGTTTAGTGAAGGATTTAAATTCTTTAGCATATTTAAAACTTGACCCATCTTGCATTCCTATGGTTTCTTAGTTGTGACAAGCTTATCACCTTATTTTTGGTTTCCCTAGGATTGAACAATTTTGGATCATCTCTTCTTCCAATTTTACTAGATGCTTTTCTATTATTTTCAATGTTTGACAGTTGTCTTGAATGCATCCCTCAATGTTTTGGGATCTTTATCTCTCAAAATATAGGCCATCTTGCTATCAAAATCATTGAAATATGTAGTGAGGCAAACATTCTTAGGTCTAATCTCATATCTTGAAATAGATTATGCATTCCCTTCTAGAATCTGACATTAAAATCTAATATTGATTCGATTTGATTTTTCTTAATATTATTGAACTTGTTCAACATGAAACTTGCATTTGTGTTGTGACCATATTTCTCTTTGAACAAATTTTCTAAATCATCCCAAGAACTAATGTTGTCATCAAACAATATTTTGAACTAGTCCCTTGCATCCTCAGTAAGTATGTGCACAAACAATTTCATGACCACATCCTCATATTCTACTTCATATTCATTTAGCATATTAGTTAACTTTTCGAGGTGCTCCTCACCTATTATAACATCATTTCCTAAGAACTTGGTAACCTTATCTCTTAAATCATTGGAGATTAGATGAAGGAAACTAGGGATGCCTACAAAGGTCATTTTCTTGTATCTTTCAAATGGGCTTCTTGTGGAAACCTAAAACATTTGAGTTACTAGGTCTAGCTCCTTTAGATTATGTAGGGATTTGATCTTGCATAGTTGCTATTATTTGGCCAGTAGTTGTGGAAGAAGAAGTTGGTATTGACTGGGAAGAACTTCGGCTATTTACTAAAGGTGCATAAACTGGAATAGAAGCTACGGCCTATGGAGGCTCATTTGGCAAAGATTTTAAACCAGAGGTGGATTTGAGAAAATATATCTTCCTCCTTGTCTCTACAATTTCAGCCTCATTTTCAACTTTCTTTAGCTCTTTAGCTAGATCTTCCCTTTCTTTCTTTGTTCTTTCTAATTCTAAATCAAGTTTGAGGCAACTTTGGGTTCATTAATTTGTATCCCTACAAGCTTTTGTTTTCCTTTATCATGTGTTTTAATGGTCAGATCTATGACATTTTCTTCAATAGGTTTTTAAGGGTGGATGTGGGAAGTAACAAGTACTTCCTTCTCTCTTAGAAGGTGCTATTGTTCTTGGATTCTTGACCTTATATCTCCTACATCCAAAAAGATGTTTGAATTTAGAGCACCAAATCTTTCTTCCAATTTCTTATTTTTTTCTTTTAGAGCCTCCATTCTTCTAATTAAAGACTCTCTTTCTATGAGACCATTCAAGGTGATAGCTTATTTTTCCTTTTCAAAATGAATGTGTTTGGAATCTTCTTTAGTGAGCTTCTTCCATAATACCTCAATTTCTTACAACACTTCATCATGATCTGCAAAAGTAGTTTTTGAATCTATTGGGTCATCTAAATCTATAAGGTTCCTCTTAATATATGGAAGTTGCCTAGGATTTGGTCCAGAATTCAAAATATTCTTAAACCCCCACCTATTGTTCACTTCTTTTGACATATTAGACCTGAAAGAGATGTCTCCTATAGAAGAGACAATTTTATCTTGGTATATCCTATCCTTTGGTAGTGGGACTATGAATATCTCACCTAGAATTCTAGTGTTCTCAGATTTAGAATTGAGTGATGAAGATTCTCTCTCTTTTATTGGTTGATATTGTGAATGGGTAGACACACTATCTCTAGGATTCCATGTGTGGTTAGGATCTCCCTTTTTCTTCACCTGGTTCTTCATTACCACATGAGAAAATTATATGTATAGAGGCACTTCTAGATTGTCCTTCATGTATTCTCTTGTATTTTTCCTTGTATCTTACATTTGAAATAGTTACTTAAAATGTATAGTACTAGCTACAAAACCTTTGACCAAGCCACCATCCAATGTAAGGGAAATTTTTTTAAATGGTTAGAAGACAAGAAATATGTAATAGGAAGATAAATTTTTAAAATAGGTCTAAAACAAGGGCCTGACACAAAATAACTTTAAATATTGCATACTTTGGGGGACAATAAACTCTATTTTTTAGAAAAGGTACTATTTAGACACAGCTCATGTCATGCATTTGTTATTCTACTGGAATTTTTTAGATTCTCAAGGTTTGTGACTTAAAAGAGACTAATAAAAATACGAGAAAAACACAACTGAGAAAAGACTACAAATAAACAAATTATACCAAAGACTAGAGTAATTTAAATAATGATATGCTTTACAAAGATCCCTAGAAAATTTTCCATTTTGTTGACTTCTTATTTCACAAAATTTCAAAAACCTTTTACAATTTCAAAAAACCTAGGAATTAGTGCAAAACCATTATGGGCATTTTTAGAAAAATAAAAATAAAAGGACCAACTAACAAGACCTTGAGGTCTTCTCCACTTTTAATTCTATAAGATTTGGATAGGTTTACCTAGGAATTCATTCTTATATAATTATTATTCAAATGTTCAACATGAATTCTAGAAACAACATATGGTTTAACCTTCTTTCTTCTAATTTGATGGTAACAAAGAGATGATAACTAGCTATTTTATCAAACCCTACACTCTACGAATCAAGCATAGGTTTTCATTTTAAACTTTCAACAAAAGAATATTTAAATGATTGATTAATATGAATTTCTACATCATGTAAAACATCCAAAATTAATCAACTTATAAGGATGGCTAGTGCTTTATCTATTCGGTTATAACTCACAGGGATTACACACTTATTTCTAAATCTTATCTTGACACTTTATGAATTGATCATCAATATTCATTTCTAGATCTCATAGTTATCATATCTTCAAATAAAAACCAAAAGGTTCTTCCAATTTGCATTAAGCATTTGCATAACCCATTACATTATAAGAAAAAGAAAATTGAAATATAATTCAAAATGAATTATAACTAAAACTTAATAAGTTTACTATTAAATCTCAGAAAATAGAATGGGAATAAGAGAAAAGACAAGATTTTGGATAAATAACTAGCTTTCTATGTTTGTATTAATTTGAATGCTTATCCCTATTAGAAACTAACACCTATAGACTAGTAAAGGTTAACTTTCATATTTAGTTCTAGAACAAAATTATAGTATGCATTGACTGATTCAAAATTTACAAACTTAAGGTAGCCAAAAATAATCTCGGACCCTCCTCTATAGAGATAATTTTAAGAAACACCCCTTTAGGAAAAATAATAATTTTTTGGTGAATTAAACATTAGTTTAGGGGGGAAAAACTAATTTATATTGGCAAAATTTTATTTTTAAGTAGAAAAATTTGTCATTTTATTGGCGATTATTTTTCAACCATATGAAAATTCTATAAAATCTTGGTGAATCTTTCATTATTGATGAAAATCATGGAAAAAGGTACACATTCCTAGAAATAATAATTTTATTTTTATTATTATATGGAGCCTAATTAATTATCAAACTTTAAGGTTAAATTTAGCCCACTTTTATCATTAATGTTTCCCTCCTAATTATTGAATCATGATTTGGGGGAAGCATCCCTATTATTTTTACCCATAAGATGATCCTAAATCAGTGGTCTAAATTTTATTTCAAGCCAAACTTTTAAAAGGATACCAAGTTTTAAAGAAAGTTCCCAAAGTAAAGACATGTGTCCCCAATCAAATATATTTTGCAACAAAGTGAGAAAGAATAAAAAGCTTCATGAAAAGTCTTTAGAATAGAGACACATGTCAAATCTACATACTTAATCTATAGTGCAACTTAATTTTTTACCAAATATTGGAAAATGTGACCATAAATTAAGACAAGCCTTGAAAATTGTAGGTAAAAATATTTAATTTACAATGTAGAAAATTTAGATTCCATTGGTGAAGTCATCACTAAAATATAAGTACTTCTATATTGTTATTGGTGATTATGCTAAGCATGGGACCCAATTTTGGTAAAGTGTAGGTGACATAAACACCCCAAAAGTGCCAAAAAAAAGGCAAATCTAGGTTCCCTAAAGAGTGAGATTAGCTAATTGGAAAATATTAGCAACTAAAGTTATACTTGCTCCTCTAGCCTGAGAAACTTACTTAAATATAGTGTGAGTTGCAACAAGCTTTAGGTCTAAAAGGGAAAAGGATAGTTGTCCTTAGAAAAAAACTTACATACATAACAAAAATGACACTTTTAAATTCTATACAAAAAAAAATCAGAATACTTGTGATCCTTTAATCGATAATAGAATGACTTCTTCATTATCTTCTTTGTGGTGGGTCCAATTATATTTTGGCAATTTCTTGTTCCTCCACTATACTTGAGGATGGATCTTTTTCTTCTTATTTCTCCTTAGGTTGTAGGAGCACCTTTTCTTCCTCTATTGTGCTCAGTGCTGACACTTGGATATCTATAGTAGTTTGCTAAACTTTTTCTTTATCATCTATTTGGATAGCCTTGTCAACTAACTGCAATTCTTCTATAACTATTACCTTGTCTGCAAACTTATCCTTAGATGCCATCTATAGAAATTGTGAAACTAAAGAACATTCTACCATACACTTATTGAAAATTGTGTCATCTTGCCAATTAAAATTCATGATCTCTCTTTCTTTCATTAGGATGTCTTTTTCCAACTTCTTTATTTCATCAAAGTCCTTTCGGAAAGAATCAAATAATAATTTTACTTGAACTATTTCTTCAATTGTTCTTGAAAACCATATATAGTTCTCCTTATTTACCAAATCCTTTAATCTAATACTCATTATCTCTTTTAATTCATTGCCCCACTCACCCTTACCTTTTATATTTCCTAAGCCCTTTCATACATGGGGAAAAATATCAAAAAACTTATTGAGATATCTTGAGAAGAATATTTTCAATTTCTTTTGTAATATATCCCTTTTTTGGTCAAAATTTAGCAAGTCACTTGCTTGATCATATGTCTTCTCAATCTGATCATCAAATTTTTCAAGGATAGAGAAACATAGAGCAGTGATGTCATCTTCCTAGCTGATCCATTTATTCAATATTTCACTCAAGTTTTCTTCACTACTATCTAGTTATTTTCATATATCTACTAATCTTGACAATTCTAAATAGAAAAGAGGACAATTAATTCTAACCATTAAAAATAAGATAGTATCCCTTATGTTATCTTCATGTTTTATGCTCAATTCTACATGCAATGCTAAGAGCTTTTTCTTTTCTTCATCTAATTCCTCTACAGTGTAAACATCTTAATGCTGAGGTGTATTTGGGATCTCTATTATAGGTCTAGTTGGAGGAGGGGGAGAAGGGGATGAAGAAATTAAATGCTAGATGGTTTCTTCTCCCACCTTTCTTTTTCCTTCATTTTTCTATAAGTTTGAAATAATTTTTTCCATTTCATTTATTCTTGTTCCCCTCTCATCATATGCCTCTAGCACTGTTCTCAAATTTTTCATTTAGCCTAAGAAATTTCTTCTTGTCTTTTACAGCTACTTCCACACAAAAATCAATCACTTCTTTATTCATCTAAGAAACTTTCCCACTATCCATTTCCCCAACCCTATACACACAAAGCTTCCCATGTTGTCAAAATCTTAAACTTCTTAGAATCTTGGCTTATCTCTCTTCTATATAGACCATATTACTAAGTCCTTGTGATTATTGCTATACTTTACCTCTTGATGGGCTTCCTTGACTCTTCCTCAATTCTCATTTTTTTTTCCTTTTCCCTCCTCACTGCATCAAAATAAATTGCATCAGCATTGTCACATTCTAGAAGTATGAGCACTCTTGAATCCTTTAGTAATTGCCTCCCCTCTTATGGGGTTATCTAACTAAACTCTTTGAATATATTAGTCTTTATTTCCTCCTCTATATAAGATTAATGTTTGTGAGGTCTCTTTGTTTTTCCTTTCTTACACTTTGCCACAAAACTTTCTATGTTGCTCCTTCACAAAAATTGGATGAAGGCCCTAGATTTTACAAAATTTTCATCTTCCTAAAAAATTTAGCAACTTTCTCTATAATAAAATCAATCTCTTTCCCTTTTAAATCTTCAACAATAAGGGCCAAGAGTGTGATTGGAGGTTCTTCAAGTGTCCCCTCCTCTACTTCTGATGCAGTTATCAAAACTTCATCATGACCCCCCATCTATTTCAATTTCTTCTTTAATGATTCTTCACTATCAAAATGGATAGAGATTTGGGATGGGGAATATTCTTCAAGTCTAGATAAAGATCCTCGCTACATTTTTTTTCCTTTTGGAACTAGAGCCAAGGGTGGGCTCTCTGAATATTGTCTTCTCTATAAAGGTGCAAGTTATACCCCCACATTTCTCGCAACAACATACCTTGCTTTCCTCTATAAGGTGTACTACCCTGGGCTTATTATTAATCTATTAGCCATTCTCTTTTCTACCTCCCTTGCTTGATCTGGGTATGCTTTTAATATTATTTTCTTATTCTAATTTAGAGTTTTCATAATCCTAGCAAAAATGAGCCATGAGTTTATTTACTTACCTCCCTAATATTTAATATCAGCTAAGGGGTCATACTTCCTATCTAGGGCATTTACAAATTCCAAAATCCTACTATATACCTTTCATTTTCTTTCTTCACTTCATGCTCTTGTAGAGAAAATTCATTCCTAATAATATCTTGAGGAAAGTAAACTACTTGTTCATATGACTTTTCTTTAGTTCTTTCTTTGAACATATCATAAAAACCTTCTAAATAAATAAAACAAAGATGGGACTAAACCATTTTATATTTGTCTAGGAACTTACTTAAGTGTCTCCATCCTCCCTTAGTGAGAAAAAAATCATGGATGACTATAAAGTTTGGAAAGATTGTTCCCCTAGATCTTCCCATCAACTCCCTCTCTTCAAGTCCTCCTACCTATCATAAGAATTTAGTAATTCCTACCTTTAAGGGAACCTGGTAGTATAGGACATGAGGTTTTCCTTTGAAACCATACACTTTAGATATAGTTGAAATAGAGTAAGGGATATTATCTCCCTAGTTGTGGCTAACTTTCAAAACCTTAGCATGATCCTTGGGTATGATTAGCTCTAATAAGTTTCGAGGATAACAACATCCTCAACTTTGAAGAAAAATACTAGTTGAAATAGACAAAACTGGCATCTATAACTTTCCAAGTCATTTCTACACTCTAGAGTTGAATTGGTAACTTCTCTCAATGTTTTTCTAGTTCCAATGTCATGTATTTTGAAAAGATAGAAACAACCTTGAATAAATACATCTACATCAATAATGTATACCAGAAAAAGGGCTTATCAACCTTACCCTTGCTAATGCCAACTAAACCATTATGTAAAATCAAAAATAGGGCTCATTCCATGCTATAAAATCTAAGAAATCATAAAAACCAAACACCCCTAGATGTGGTCTTTCTAATCCATGCCAAATATTTTGTAAAGGGAAATATAGAGGGCTTGTACCCTAAGATTAAAATACTTCTTTAATAAGGGCTCTGTGGTAGGACATGATGTATTGATAATATACTTAAGGTTACAAAGGTTGGTTACACTTAGAAACTTTAAGAGAAAAAGTTACACAAAGTTTGTTTGCCAAGCTTGACTAAATGGATAGTAGGTGCCGAGAAAAGTCAATACAAGTTGAGTGGAAAGTTAGTTGGAGCTAAGTAAAAGAAAATTCTAGTGTATGTCGAGTAGAATAGTGGATGTTGAGTAAATTCTAATGGATGTCAAGCATCAGTAAACTTTAGTTGATGCCAAGCAATGTAGTATGTGTCAATCATCAAAAGGTTGATAATGGCGAGCTACTACATTATTTAAAAGATCAAAGATTCACTGAATTTGGGTTGACAACTTTTCTCTCTTGAACTTTGTGAACCAAGAGGAAGATAAGGATGATGAGCTAGTGACACAAAATTTGAGGTATTTACCATTTTTAGGTGAATTCAAATGGATTCTAAGAGAAGTTTCTAGAAGAAAGATGGAATATGGGGTAGATACATTATATTCTACCTAATCTGTCCAAACCCTAAAATTGACAATGGAAAATAAAGCAACAAAGTATCTTAATTTCCTATTTATAGGAATGTTTGGTTATGAAGCAAAGAGAGAACAGAGTTAGACGTGAGAACCTAAGGGAGAAAAGGTTTTGCTTCATCAAGTGACCTAAGAGAAGAATCTACAATGGCATGCTAAGTAAGAGAGCATAAGAAGATGTATTCTTGATGTGTGAACAAGCTATCTAAACTACAAATTATAAAGGCCAAGCAAAATTAAGGGATGAATAGAGATCTATAATCTGTAAGAAAAGTTCTATCAGATCAAAGCTCTATTGTTACTCTCTAATAATTATATTAGTCTAGGGTAAATTCTTTGGATTAAGGTTGACCTAACAATTATTTATAAATCCTTTAGCTAGGTTGGCATTCCAAGTGAATGGCCTAAAGTCCTCTAACAAGGCTCACTCCTAACAAGGTGATTGAAATTCTTTAACTAGGTCACATTTAATAGTGTGTATTGTAACCTTTAATAGGGTTTTCCTTTCACAGGGCATCACTTTAGAAGAGTGAAAAGGAGTAGCATGTTATTGGTGGTTTTTTTCAAATTGGGTTTCCACATAAATCATTGTGTCAAGTGCGTTGATGAATCTATTATGTTTCATGCTTTACATTTCTACAAGTTGATTTGACAATAACCTACAAGCTTTAGTAACTACATTATCCTATGGATGCATCCATGAGTATGAATGTTTTATGGGTTTACTAATCTGTGAAAAGTTTTATTTATGCATTTGGACCTTGAATAAGTAATTCACCGCTCCTCTTAATTATTCTAAAGAATTCCAAAAATTGGTATCAGAGCCATCTACTTAAGAGGACTAGTTTGAAGGTACTAGAAGCACAAAGATCAAGATGTCAAAAAGAGATGTACTCAAGCTTAATAGAGATAATTTTCCTATATGGATAAGCTTGATGAAGTTACACCTTGGAGGACTTAGAGATCATGCACAATCTACCATCTTATTGGAGCATGTTGATCCAACTAGAACCCTAACTACTAAAAACATGAAGAAGAAGAAAGAACATAATCAGGTGATGTTGGAGATTGCCTCTACCCTAAGCTATGTAAAATTTGATAATATCAAAGACTATGAAACTATAAAGAAAATGTGGGATGCTCTACACACTATCTATGGAGGAGACAAAAATGTTCAAAGATCCAAATTTGAGAGTCTCAAAGGTAAGTTTGATGATATGAGAATGGAAGAAGGTGTGAATATTGTTCAATATGTTGCTAGGATAAAAGAAGTTGTTAGTGCAACAAAAGGAGCTACTAGTCAGATAGATAATGATATTATGCTAAGAAAGGTATTAAGAAAATTACTACCTATTTATGCTATTAGAGTTTTTGCAATTCAAGAATTGAGATGTATTCTAGGAAATGATCTAACCCTTGAATGTTTGATAGGAAGACTCACTGCTTTTGAGTTATCTAAATTTGACAATTAAAAACTTGAGAGTCTTGAATCTTCTTTCAAAGTTAAGTTGTTATTGAAGGATTCTGATGAGAAGAAGAAAAAGAAAAAAATAAAAATAAAATGTGTGTCTAGTGATAGTGATATAGATGAGGAAGATGTTGAACAATTGGAAGCACTACTAGCAAGAAGATTCCACATAGATAAAGGCAAGTTACCTATTGTTTGTTTCAATTGCATTGAGATTGGTCATATTTTTTCTAGATGCCTAGTTAAGAAGAACCATAGACATAGTGATAAATACAAATGTAGAAGAAATGAAGACAACAAGGATTAAAAAGACAAAGGCAAGAAATGATACATTTCTAAAGAGAATGATTTTGATGAACATGATGACTGGAGACATTTCTAAAGAGAAATGGATCATTAATAGTGGATGCTCACATCATATGACTGGAGACAAAGGTAAGTTCATTACCTTAAATTGTTATGATGGAAATAGGGTACAATTTGGTAATGACGCACCATGTTTGATAAAAGAAAAAAGCTCTATCAAACTCATATATAAGATTTCATGTAAAAATGCTTACTATGTTGAAGGACTAAACTAATTTTTTTTGAGTATGTCATAACCAACAATCTGGGATACAAGGTTGAGTTTGAAAACAAGATTGATAAGATATATGATACATATGGGAAGATGATTGGAAAAGCTGATCAACCTAGAAGTAATCTATTCTATCTTGATAAAGAGGATGCTACTTGTCTTATTATAAAATTTGATGATGTATGGCTTTCGCACAAAAGGTTATGTCATGTTAATTTTGATAACTTTGTTAGAATCAGTAACATAAAACAAGTTAGAGGATTTCCTAAGTTGAAGAAGACTAATAATGTAGTGTGCAAATAACGTCAGCTAAGAAAAATGACAAAGTCAAGTTTTAAGAGTAAAACTTATACCTCTAAATAAATACTAGAGATTGTTCATACTAACTTGTGTGGACCAATTAAAGTGTAACGCTAGAAGGGAGATAAGTACATAATGTTATTTGTTGATGATTATTCTAGGATGATGGCTGTTATGTTTTTGAAAAATAAATTTGATACTTTTCAAATGTTTAAGTGGTACTTGGCAAGAGTTGAGAAGGGAATAGGAAAAAGCCTAAAATGTTTGAGATCTAATAGAGGAGGTGAGTTCACATCAAGTGAGTTTAAGATGTTTTGTAATGATAGAGGAATCAAAAGACAAACATTTTCTTGTAGAACCCCTCCACAAAATGGGATTGATGGAAGAAGAAATAGGTCTATAATGGACTATTCTAGAACATTGATGATGGAGAAGAATGTTGCTTTGAAATACTAGAGAGAAACTGTAAGCATAGCTGTCTATACTTTGAACTGTGTGTAAGTAAAGAAAGGTACTCATTTGAAACCTTTTGAACTATGGTATGAATACTCACCCAATGTTAAATACTTAGGTATCTAGAAGCAAATGTTGCATTCTTAAAGATTTTAGGAATGGTAAACATGATGCAAATAGTGAAGAAGGTATATTCCTTGGATACTCCACAAGAAGTAAAACTTATAAATCTTTAAATACTAACACTAACAAAATTGTGGAAAGTGAAAATGTGAACCTTGATGAATATACAGAAGTACATAAGGATGAACCTATGAAAAATTTAGAAAAGTGCAAATAATTTGTATACTTTTATGAAGGAATGCCTCCTAAAGAAGATGCTACAAATCAACAACAAGTTATAATGATTTCCGAATCACATCCTATGAGTGTTGAGCTACATTTAGGAACTAAGTTACACTCAGATGCCAAGTTACAAAATGAAGTAGATGCACATTCTGATTCTGAAGTTAGTATACATGAAAGAGATGCTAAAATACCTTATAAAGATGTACACAATGATTCTGAAGCTAAAAGAAAATATGAAGAAATAGAACCTAAGCCAAGATTGTCCAAATATGTCAAAAGAAATCATTCTACTACTCAAATAATTGGAGATAAAGATGCAAGACCAATGACAAGAAACATATTAAGAAGTGAATCATGTTTTCTGAGCATGAAGGAGCCCAAATTAGTAAAAGATGCATTAGAAGATGTTGACTGGTACAAAGCCATAATAGAAGAGATTGAAAAAATTGAGAAAAAAAAACATGGAGTCTAGTTCCTAAACTAGAAGGCAAAAATGTGATTTGGGACCAAGTGGGTATTTAGAAACAAGTTAGATGAAAATGGTGAATTCACAAGGAACAAAGCAAGATTAGTCTACAAAAGATATGCAAAAGAAGATGGAATTGAATATGGAGAGGCATTTACTCCTATTGCAAAACTGGAAGGAGTAACAACTCTACTTTCTTATGTTGCATACAAAGGATTCAAAGTCTATCAGATGGATGTTAAATCTGCATTTCTAAATGGCATATTAGAAGAAGAAGTTTACATAGAATAGCCAAAAGTTTTTTTTGATGATAAAAAAAAGGACATAGTATGTAGACTTCATAAGGCTCTATATGGTTTGAAAAAAGAACAAAGAGCATGGTATGAGAGACTTCATAAGTATCCTATGAAGATTGGATTTGGAAGGACTGATGATAATAGGAATCTATACATAAAGATAGAGAAAAACAAAGGTATTTTGTTATCTAAAATTTTTGTTGATGATATAATATTTGGAGGTCAAGATTCTTTATGTAAGAATTTTGTAAATCAAATGAAGCATGAATTTGAAATGTGTATATTTAGGGAGATCAATTTTTTTGTGGGATTGCAAGTATATCAAGTTAAATATAGTATATACATAACTCAATCAAAGTATATCAAGGAAATATTGAAAAATTTTAGATTAGAGGATTCCAAATTGGTATCTACACCTATGGTGATATGACATAAGTTGCCAAAGAATGAAGATTTTGCTGAAGTGAATGAAATAATATATAGGTCTATGATTGGAAAATTGCAATATGTTGTACATATTAGACTTGATATTGCATTATCTATAGGGATAGTTATAAGATTCTCTACAAATCCTAGGGAGAATCATTTAATTGTTGTAAAAAGAATAATGAGATATCTAAAAGGAACATAAGAGTTTGGTCTATACTACAAGAAGAATGAAAGTTTTGACTTGAAAGCCTACACTAATGTTGAATGGGCTAGAAACATAGATGATAGAAAAACACTAGTGGAGGAGCAATTTTCTTAGGCAAAAGACTAATTACATGGACTAGTAAGAAACAAAGTAGTACTTCACAATCTACTGCTAAAGCTGAATATGCTACTACTATTGTAAATTGCACACAAACATTGTATGGATCAAGTAGCTACTTAGAGGAATGAAGGAAGAGATCACAGAACTAGTGATGCTTTATTATGATAATACAAGTGTTATCAATAAATCAAAGAATTTAATAATACACACAAAGACAAAGAAATTTACAATCAATATCGTTACTTGAGATAGTTAGTTCAAGATCAAGAGTTGCAGATGGAATATGTTAACACAAAGGAGCGAATTGTTGATATCTTCACAAAACCATTACCTAAGTATGCTTATGAGTATATAAGAGGTAAATTAGGGGTGATGCCCCTATCAAATGCTATCTAAGTAACAAGAGGACTACCCTGCATCAAACAAGATGATTGCCAAATGTTACACATTAATGCAAACAATCTTACTTTAGGAGCTACTTGAAGTAATCAAAGTGTTGAAACCTCAAAATAGTGACAAGTAAGGTGAAAGAGGGAGAAATTAAAGAAACTACAAAATCCTACATCTGCATGTTTAAATATGAAAAGATGATAAGTCTTTGGCATTATTTTCAAAGAGGGAGATATTCTACTAATCAAGAGCCAGAACAAATAAGGAGATATTGACCAAGAACCAATAGCAAGAGCTATTCTACTAATCAAAAAGGAGAAAGAGTTAATCTGATCATCATTAGAAAAATATATCAATCTTAGAGGGAGCTAATGTTGCTTGATGTTGCTGATCAAAAGAGAATCATGGAGAAATCCTAATCTACCTAGTAAGAATGAGTTGTACAAGAACAAACTCTAAGGGAGTCATAAGAAGGAGTTTTGTAACCTAATTAGAAGATGGAAATAGAGTGATAAATTTTAATAAAAGTTTTCTTTTTGGTAGTGTCTTATTTTTTTAATCTGGTCAATCTAGTTAAACAAAGTTTTTTACCTTTTAGGTGACTTGGTTGATCAGTTTGGTTTGCCATCAATGCCAAAGATGGAGATTTTTGAGACATGGTTGAAAAGATCATTGATGAGAAAGATTATTGAAAGAGGGAGATTGTTGAAGAAGACTATGTGTTTCAATCATTGTTTTGTCATTGATGTCAAACCTGTTGTTTGCTGGTAAGACAATTTCTTATAAGATTCAAGTACTATCACTTAGTTGATTGATGAAGAGGATTTGATCAACACAAGGTGAACAATAGCACCTAGAGGAAAGGTTGATTTATGATTATGTAATGAAGTGCAAGGATCAATTAATACAGTGATGACATGATGTATTTATAATCTACTTAAGGTTACAAAGATTGGTTACACTTAGAAATTTTAGAAAAATAAGTTACAAAAAGTTTGTCTACCAAGCATGGCTAAATGGATAGTAGGTACCAAGAAAAGTTGATACAAGTCAAGCAAAAAGTTAGTTGGAGCTGAGTAAAAGAAAATTCTAGCATATGTCAAGTAGAATAGTGGATGTTGAGTAAATTTTAATGGATGTCAAGCATCAGTAAACTTTAGTTTTTGCCGAGTGGTTACACAATTGATGCTGAGCAATGTAGTATTCATTAAGCATTAGAAGGTTGATAATATTAAGCTGTTGCATTCTTTAAAAGATGAAAGATTTGTTGAATTTGAGCTCACAAGTTTATTTTCTTGAATTTTGTGAACTAAGAAGAAGATAAGGATAATAAGATAGTGGCATAGAATTTGAGGTAAACCATTTTTAGGCAAATTGAAATGGATTCTAGGAGAATTTTCTAGAAGAAAGATATAATATGGGATAGATACATTATATCCTACCTAATCCATCCAAACCCAAAAATGGATGATTAAAAATAAAGCAACAAAGTATCTTAATTTCCTATTTATAGGAATGTTTGGTCATGAAGCAAAGAAAGTAGATAGTTGGATGTGAGAACCTAAGGCAGAAAAGGTTTTTCTTCATCAATTAACCTAAGAGAAGAATCTCCAATGGAGTTCTAAGAAAGAAGGCTTAAGAAGATATATACTTGAAGGGTGAACAAGCTATCTGAACTACAAAGTATAATCGCCAAGCAGAAATAAGGACTGAATAGATATTTTTAATCTGCAAGAAAAGTTGTAATTTGTATCTAATCAAATCTCTACTATTACTCTCTAATAATTTTATTAGTCCAGGGTAAATCCTTTGGATTATGATTGACCTAACAGTCATTTATAAATCTTTTAACTAGGTGGCATTCCAAGTGAATGGCCTAAAGTCCTCTAACAAGTCTCACTCCTAATAGGGTAATTGAAATCCTTTATCCAGGTCACATCTAATAGCATGTATGTTAACCTTTAATAGGGTTGGCCTTTCATAGGGCATCACTTCAAAAGAGTGAAAAGGAGTAGCATGTTACTAGCAGTTTTTTCCCAAATTAGGTTTCTAAGTAAATCATTGTGTCAAGTGTGTTGATGAAAATGATATGTTTCATGCTTTACATTTCCTCAACTTGACTTGACAGTAACTTACAAGTTTTAGTAACTACATTTTCCTATGGATGCATGCATGAGTATGAATGTTTTATGGGTTCACTAACCTATGAAAAGTTTTATTTATGCATCTTGATCTTGAATAACTAATTCACACCCCCCCTCCCCCCCCCAATAGTTATTCTAAAAAAATTCCAACATATATCTCTTTTCCAACATCATAACAAGTCCTCATCCATGAAAATACCAGGTACAACCAATTTCCCTACATCAAACTCCCAAATATTGCTTAATGGTATATCATGTTTTTCTATGAAACCCACCTTTTATAAAACTCCAAACCACCAATAGATGTCTTAGTATCTCTCAATTAATTCCCCTTGTCATAGAAAACTTCACTAATTAACAATCTATTATTCTTGGGAACCAACTCCTTTACTTTGGATGCCTCATTGGTAGAAAATGGCAATTTTTCTAGGAAATCATCATGCATGTTCCTATATTAATAGTCTTTCTTACTGGAAAAATCTCTTTGTGGAGGATTTTTTATCAATTCAACAAATTTTAGGGACTAGTAAATTTCCAAGAAAGAATAGCTCAGACATTTACTCAGAATTTTTTTGATCTTGGCAAGGAAATCATGTTCAAAACACGTCACTTCATGTAAATCCAAAATCCAATTTCTACTTTGGTATACTCCAAAAATCTTTTTCTTTGTAATAGGTTATGAAGTAAATTATAGACTTTATGCAAAATTCATTCACAAGAGGTCACCTTGAAGCACCATTAATGCTCTAAAACTCAAATTGTGTATGCTACATTAAGAATATTAAAAGTCACTATTCATCTTTAAACTAGTTTGAAATACGCCAAACTCTTGCATTCTCACTTTAATAAAAAATTGAGCACTTTTATTATACAATAATACGACCACTGTTGATCCTTTTATATGCCATGATAAAGAAAAATCCTCACTGTCCTTACATTCCTTTTAAGAAATGGGCCCATTGGGACACACATCATTCCCTAGCATTCTCTCTTTGACTAAAAAACTTGCATCTTCTTTATGAAAAAACATGAGCACCATAGATCCTTAGGTAGCAGATAGTTAAGATCTCTTCCTATTGCTATATTAGAAGAGTGGCCCACAGTGACATGTAGGAAACCGTTGTTAAAAAAAAATTTAGTACTTCCCTTGAGATTCATGACAAGGGCTTAATGACCTCCTATGTACTATAAGTTTAGTGGTTCTATTAGTAATTGGCATGTCAGTCTTTTGGTGCAATGACAATCCCACTCTAACAAGTGGTATCAGAGCTTGGAAATATGTTCAAATCCTCAAACCCTCAGGTAACACTAAGGGGGAGATTGTTGGAAATTTTTTTAGTGCTCCCCTTAGGATTCATGAAAAGGGCTTAATCAGCTATTTTGTACAATAAGTAGATTGGTTGTATTAGGCATTGACAAATCACTCTTTTGGTGCAATGACAACCCTACTCTAAAAGCTCTCACATTCTTGCATTTAGTAAAATTTAAACACCTTCATCTTAGGAGAATATGAAATCCATTGATTCTTTTACATAATATGGCTAGGAGAAAATAATTTCTTTTTGTTATACTTAAGATGCAAAGAAAATCAAAGAATATCATGTGCTACTCTATGATGATATCATTCCTTTTGGTAACTCAAACATGAGCTAGTCTAACAAATTCCACATATCGCCATCTCACTTTCTCACTTTGGTTAAAAAAATTGCACTTTGACTTTGTGAGAATATGACCATCATGCATCTTCATCTGAATTTATGTCTAATGAAAATGCTCCTTCTTCAGGCTTTCAAAAGTAATAGGGGCTCATAGGGACACTTGTCAACTTCTTGTATTATTACACTTTTAAAAATGCTTGCATCTTTATTATGTGACAACATGAGGTCCGTCGATCTTTCTTTTGATCAACAATTGGGAAATATGAATCATATTCCATCCAAAGAGAACCCACAACATGAGAGTTCCTCGCACTTTTGTATTTCTAAAAACATTGAATACCTTCATCTTGCGAGGATGCGATAGCCCTCGATCCTCACTTAAATAATCAATCAGGAAAGAAACTTCAATCTGACTTAGGAACTAATCCTAGTCTAACAACTAGCATTTGCATCAAAACATTAGATGTAAGATATATGGGGCCCCAATGTGCACATGTCAAAATCTTGTAATGTCACTTTGGTTAAGCTTCAATCATCTTTATTTTGTGAGAATGTGAAGATTTTAGATCTTCCCAATATCATAGGGTTGTTGTCAAACTAATAATTCCTTTAGTTTTTGGACCCAGAAGGACACACATCATCTCCTGACATTCTCACTTTTGTTACTAACAAGGCATCTTCAAATTGTGAGGATGTGACATTCTAGATTTTAAAGGACATCGATGGTTACAATATTAGCTCACCTTGAGGGTTACAATTAGGCATTTTTTAGCATATGGGCTAACCACAATATGACCCAAGGTTAAGTAAATAAATGAGTAAGGGAAATAAACTCATTTAGCAAAGAAAATTCAAAAATTAATAAATGGAAAAACCTAATAAAGAAATAACAAATATCTACTTAGGGTTTTCTAAGGTATTTGGCACTTAGACTAGCATTTAATTTAGATTTCCCCCTAATTCAAAAGACATATCCATTAAAAATTTCAAGGATATTTAAGAAATTTTGTAACTTATTAGCGCACAAAATTAGAGTTTTTCTATGGTAAAAAGGCACACGAAAATGCAGACCCTAACTATTTAGATAGTTAAAACTAGGCTTTCACAACAAATCCCTCAAAATTTTAACAAGGTGAAAAATAGGCCCAATACATGCTTCCTAGGAAACTTAATTTAGCTTTAATATGCTTTCAGTAGATCATAGTTTCATTAGAAATTATTTTGTAATTATCTATCTTTATTCATAAATTATTGGTCTTTTATGTCCAGTTAATAACTTTAATAAGGAGGTCCCTTTGTAATTTATTTAAATTTAATTGTCTAAAATTTAATTGGTACCTCATAAATAGGCCATTCTTCATTAGTCCTTTGAATCAATTTTGGAGCTATCCTCAATATTATGTGATAGAATACTAATCCATACATCAACGGGAATAGGATTTGAGTTATTACACTTATAAACAATTTCATGTAATTTGTTTCTAATAGAACTCCATTATTATAATGAAATACAATGGAAGTAAATACACATTAGACTTATTAACTTATATATAATCTTGATAGGGATTTGGACATTAATTGTATTGCATCTCATATCATAATTGATTTCTAAATTAACATTTACATGATCTTCCATAAGTATTGATTAGCTAAAACAATTTATTTTATGATTATGAACCTTATCTTATTTTATTTTATCTCTTGATAAAAATTTCATACTGCTAAGAACAAAATTACACTTAATTATTTTAGATATTATGTTGACAAACAAATGAAATGACTCTAAAGATGGTTAGAACTTTTAACCATATGTTTTAGACTCTAATTGATAGGGACCTACTATTATAGTTATTTTATTTATTGTACTTGATGACAATGTTAGGATACACTATTATATGCATTCAGATTACCATGGCGATATGATAGAATTATGGAATTTAATATTAAATTGAATCATTTATAATAAGCTAAAGGATAGCTCAGTGTATGTGATTTAATAAATTTATTTATACACTCATACATATATAATCCATGGGGAGTATTTGGAAAATTTTGAATTAGATTATATAATCAAATAACATAATATTGAATATATTGAAACTATATAAATACAATTATTATGACCTAGTGTGGTAATAACTCTAATCATGGTTATCTTGCATGCAAGAAGTTTGCACTAAACAAAAGTTAGGACTTTTATGTCTTGAGGAAAATCTAACTTTGAAGAGTTCATTTATTAATCAATCTTATGATAGAATAGCTAGGGTGCATTATTGGAGGAGTAAATAGGTATAGGTTTTGTATAAGATTAAGAAATCATGCAAATTTAGTGTTTAGGTTAACATTAGGTTTTAGATCCCCAATGTATTTGAATTTCGAAATTAGTCTTCCTTGGGGTTTTTGAGAGTGTTGAGAGGTCATTTTCATGGATATTTGTGTCAAAATAGACCCCTAAGTTTTGTACTTATGTTAAAGGTTCTAGTTGATAACATAATATTGTATTTTAGACATGATACGAGGCCTCAAAAATACCACTCTTCAAAAGTTATGAAAATAGAAATGGGAAACCTAGTTTTCCGCATCTTCAGAGGTTCCTCATGATGAGCTGGGGATAGGATTAGGAGACAAAAAAAACTTGGATGGTGAATGAAAAAGAGAGATATATGCTAGTTTTGAGGATGGTGACCAAGGAGAGCTTAATATGAGATAAATGAATCCTTTCCTTTTTGTATTATTGTAGAATGCTAGTTAAATGTAAAAGGATTAGGTGGAATGTGATTTAAAGTATGTGTTAGAAATAATTTGTATATTGAAAAAATCCTAATAAGACATCATCTATAATCTTTTATGTAATGAATTTTTTCTTACTCATAGGTATGGCTAGGATCCTTGTGATCATATGATGCCACTAGCTCTGGTCAGCTAAATACCTCAATAACAAAGGATTGGACATCCTTCTACATTGACTCTATGATTAGACATAATCATGTGTGTTCCTAAGAATAACATACTAACTTCATTTTTTTTTGTCAACCTGGGAGTGTAAACTTGAGAGGGTGGCTGCAAAGTATATGGTTTGATTCCTCTTTAAGTCATTACAACTAAAACAAAAAATAAATGCTAAAGGAAGATAAGCTCAGAACTAAAATGACATTTTTTCTTAAAGCTTAAAGTAATGCTACAATAGTAAATTTATTTGTGCACCTATGCTATAGTAGCAATTCAATGATTTTGTTATCAATGTTGTAGGAACAACAAAAGTCTACTTTACAAAGAAATGAAAAAGAAAATAAAATCTATTCTAAAAAAGTAGTTCACTCACCAAGTAGGCCCCCTTGGATGAGTGAACAAAAAGATAGTCGAGAAAAAAGGTGGAAAATTGAACTTTGTATTATATTCATTCATAGTAAGAGATTACATCTAAAGACAAGATTACACACTACTGAACAAAATAATCTATTCTCTCTTTCTTCCAACCAAAACTAGAAATTCCTTATTCAAAGCTACAACAACATTATTTAAAGGAAATCTACAACAACTTCCTACATCTAAAATCACTCCATCAATGAGGATCAATTATAGATCATAAAGTTTAATTAAGAAATATCTTTAACTACATTTTAACTCCTCCAAGAGTATAGAAGATTGAGGTAGCTATATTTGTGCACTACCATAATAGAGATCACACAATGATTTTCTTGTTGTGGTGATTCATCAATTTGAACAGCTTTGACTTAGCATTAAAATGTTGACTTTGAATATGCATGGCTAGTACCTACAAAACATTGAATGCAACAACTTCCACATACATATATATTCATTTCATCATTAATGTTAGAAAATTTATAATGTTTAAACTATCACTCTTGCAAATCCTATGGCTATAGGAAGGACACTATCCAAACATAGTATGGATGATGAAATATTTATCAGCATGTAATGTCCATTCATTAAACCATAGAAGTCCATAGATTCAAGAAAATATACCATATCTAAACAATCTATACTTTAATCTTCATGTCTTGACATATAGATAATATATTCATACAAACATAAGTTCAGAGTCATAAAATGTTTCTTGCAAGATAATTTTCTAAAAATGAGATAAAAGGTTCTCAAAATAATTTCCTTTTAATGGCTCATCATTCCCCCCAATTGATCTATTGCTGGTCTCCAGCAATCATGAAGTTGATGATCCAAGCCTACACTCTCTAGTCGAGCACCAAACTTCAGCAGTCATGTCATGATCTTTTGCATTGTCATTTTCTACTAGTAATGGCTACAAGATAATTTGGGGTTTATGCCTTAATAGTAAAAAATGTTTGCACTAATTTCTCCCCAAATTTACATACCAAGGAATCCTAATTTTAGCAAGATTTAAGTTTTGTGGAGAGTTGGGTTCTCTTATTTTTTAGATCATGTTTCATTCTAACCCATCACTTTCTTGAGGCAACGATTGTTGTTTCAACATTCTAAGATAAACTTGTTGTTCCTAGTTTGTAAAGGGTCATTCTCTGACTACACTCACCTTACCAAGTCCTATAGGATTTCCCAAAATAGAAATCCATTCTAGATATGTTCCTCTAGAATGTTGAACTTTTGGTCTCATAAACAAGGGTGTTGTCATCTCATTCTCCCTGTAGAGTGCAACTTGATGTTCTATACTTATTTTATTCTATATTCATGACATTTATTCTCTTAACTACACATCACCTACATATAGGATTGGGTTCTATTCAGTGGCATTAGCCATTGCCAGATTGTGAAGATACAATTCACATAGTAAAATTTTAAAAGTCATAGGTACAGATCAAAATCTATCATAAGACTCATGTGGGTAGAGATAGAGGGCTAAAGACCTTCCACAATTATAGTCAATTTATAATTTGTAAATTTTTCTTTAAGAAATAAAACATATACTTGCAATGGTGAGCTACATTTCATTTACTTTAGGAATCCATCATGTGATATGCTCAATTCTTCTCTTCAAAACTTCATTCTGATCTAAACTTTGTTTCAACTAGTAACTCTGCTCATTAATAACATGCTTTAATTTTTCTTTCTCCAATTTCCATTGAGCTCTCTCCCATAACATCTTTTGAAACAACTTAGTTCCTATAGACAAAGGTGTGGACAAATCTGGTGGTGGCAATGGCTCATGATTAAAGAATTCTATCCATTCAAGAGCCACATGGTGAGTTTTGTTGACACTTTGTAGTGCGAAGCATCCTCCTTTTCTTATCAAAATAGTTGTTTCCACATTTTATTCCTTACTAGGTTTTGTAGCTACTATAGCTAATGTGTCAAACCCTTCTTGATTTACTTTTTCTAATACTTCTTTAACAATTTTAGGTTTAAATTATGGATAATCCTCTAAAGGTAATTTTGCAAATTTTTCACTAAAGTCTTGCATAGCAAGGTTTTCTTCAATCTCCTCAAACATTTCAAGCTCACCAGACTCCTTATCATTGTTAATAAGCACATAATCAACACTACAGTCAGCTTCTAGCTGTAGATTATGGGATTTTCTCTCATTATCACCAGCTTCAATTTGTTGCAATTTTTCTCTTAGAGGTGACTGCTTTTCACATTTAGAAACTTCAAGGTTAACTAAGGGAACAGAGGCTTCTGGAACACTACTCTCAGAGAATATCACACTTTCCTTTGTGGGTGGTATCAATAGGTATGGAGGATTCTTTTGTTTTCTCTTTCTTATAGGCATTTCCACTACAGGCACTTCAGGAGGTTTTTCCAAATCTTCCTCCTCTTAAGAGTGTAGGGGTTCATTAGGGTTACTCTCCTCACTCAGTTTTTATTCTAACCTTTCTTCTTTAGGTTCCAAAATTTTACCTTTTTCTTTCTTAGTGGAAGACCTATTCTTAATAGATGATGGGACCTTAGGAGCACTACAAACTTCTACATTTTTGCTTTTCTTTTTGCTAACAATAGAGGGTTCAGCTTTCTAAATCCTCTTCTTAGCTATTCGAGGACTAGAGAGAGACTTCAAGAGAATTTTTAGCTCTGGGAACAATGTTACAAAAATTAGTGGATGTTCTTTCCCTTCATCCAACACCCTAGCCTCTAGGGTCAACCAACCTAGGATCTACCTCTTTTAACTACAAGAAGTCCTCCCATGACCCAATTACTGTCTTATTAAATTCCATTTCTATGATTAATTTTATTAAGCAATGGTGAGACACATATTGATCCTATCCAAACTACACTAGAGAAGCTTGCTTCTTAATAATGTTAAATAGTAAATTTGGAAGGCTTTCCTATATGTAATAATGTCATACATGAGCTAACATTTTGAAATGTATGGCATGCAAGTATCTGTAATATCTATCACACATGAAATATCAAATGATAAACATGACTAGTTAAATAAAAGCCATTGGAAAGGATAGCCTAGAAGTACCTTATTTGTTATCAATGTCTAGTGGAGGGTCCTAGTGTATACTAAATTATGCCCTTGTTATCTTTAGGTCAAACTCTTTATCCCAATTTTCTCCTTCTTGGGGAAACCCAGTAACCTCAACTACCACCTCCTTTGAGAACTCGATTCTCAAACCTTTAACCATTGCAATGTCATCCCTTAAGGTGGTCATGAATTGAAGAGCCAACTCTTCATCAAATCCTTTCAAACTAAGACAATAATCCAACCATCCCTTTCTCCTAAACATTTCACAGCTGACTACATCTCCCAAAAGAACATGATGATCAACTAGCTCATTCCTCTATATACCTCTACCCATGGTTAATTCCAAATGAATTATCAAAAACTATAATGTTGCAGAGCTTAGTGGATCAAGGATTACAATATTACAACACTAGCCCTAGTTATTTCAAAAAATGATGTGTAGTTGGAGATTTTAATGCACCATATCTTATCATATCCTTCTTGCATAAAATTTCATAATTTCCACTCATGTACAGGTCTATTAGCTGAACATGTTGCAAGCCATCATTAAAAGTTAAGTAACTACTTTTAATGTCCATAATTTTATAAAGATGCAGTCACAAGAGGAGAAGTCACCAACATGTGATATTAAATATACAATTATTTCTAGTCATTCAATCAACTTTTGAAGGTACATGTGGTTGATTTTAAAAACAAACATTTGATATTTCCCTCCCCCAACTAAATAAAGGCATGGGTCCCACTAGCCTAGGATAGGCAAGAGTGAACAATTATAAACAATACCAAATCCTAACAAAGCATGAATAAAATAAAATAAAATGTATGGAAAGTTATGTAATAGGTACCTGGCAATTTTTGTAGGAAAGGTGTTCTGGAAAGAACATCAGAATTGATAGAGTGATGAGATGGAATGGTAAGATGGAAGAGAGAGAAGTTGAAGTGGAAAGAATGTGAAGAAAGTACTTCCAAAAAGAAAATATTTATTATGAATGCCTTGATCGGAGTTAAGAAGTATGAGGAATCAAGGTAGGAGACCTAGACTCATTGGTTACAAGAATAGGGTAAAAGAACAAACCTTTGTCACCCTTTTGTAAAGGATAAAGGCTAACAAAAGTATAACTACCGACCTTTAATGATATCAAACTAGTATTATTAGTTAGAATTTGAAAATGAAGAAAACTAATTAAATGCATAGAAATTGATCAAGTTTAGGATTATAATTTTTAATAATTATTTGGAATAAGAATTGATATATTTTCACATTTTTTATAGATTATTTTTTAGTTGCTGAAAAATGTTGAAAATTAGGGGACTAGTTCCCACCACAAAACAATATGGAAACAAACTTATTTCCCTTTGATTTCAAAATATATTATAGATGACATGTATATTTAGAAGAATCAAAAATAAAATTTGGTTTTAGACTAATATTTTATGTTTTATAATGATTCAAATTTCAACTCACCTAAAATCGATAGTTTTCATCTCCCACCACATTTTTCAAAACAAATCTATTCTAACCAAAACAAAAATTATAGATTATAGAAGAGGATTCTCTCCTCTAGAACATCATATTATTTTATTTTATTTTATATGATTTTATTTTTATTTTTCTTTCTCAAAATTGACATTCTTTCGAGTGTTAAAATATGTACTTGTATAATTTTAAAATTATAACATACTATACCTAACTAAAACAATGTACTTTCTATATGAGAATATTCTTGCCTTTGAGCTCTATAAAATGGTGTATACAAGTTATTAAAAGAATATCATAAAAAATAGTAAGAGTCATTGAAATGTTAGATTTATGAAATGATTATATTTCTTTAGTAATTGAATACTAACTAGTATAAAACATGAATTTAATAGACATTTCCAATTGGAAAAGTGTGAGACCATATATAATTTAGCTAGAATGAATTTATCTAGATTACATATTTGGAAAAATGATTTTTAGATAGAAATACTCAAATTAATTCATTCTAATAACTCAGCATGAAAGGTGACACAACTTTATACTTTTACCCAACAACAATGTCCTCATTGGGCTGAAATTATTGTAGGAACTCTTCATGGCTAGCTAGTTTATGGTAAAGATTGAGATGATGCCCATTGACAAGTAGTTTGAAGTGAACATGATCAATGGTAGATAACTAAATTGCATCATTTGGAAATACAACAACAATCTCATATGGTCCTAACCAGTGTGCTTGGAACTTCCCTAGGTTATACTAGTACTTTGAGTCATAAAGAAGTTCCCAATTTCCTATAGAAAACATTTTCTATTTGATAAACTTGTCATTCTACTATTTTCTCTAGTGTTGAATGAGCTTAGTATTGTTTAATGCAAATTTCCTCCATTCATCAAGACTATTTCCCAAGCTGCAAGGTAGTCATCAAAATTTTATATTAAGATTTGATAGGCATTACTATTGACTTACAATAAGCAAAATCAAAGGGAGTAAAACCAGTTATGGACTTCTAGGTGGTTCAATAACCCCAAAGAGCTTCAAGAAGGTGTGTGGCCCAATATTTCCTATGAAGTGCTAGTCTTGGTGAGAATAGATTCCAACTCCCTATTGGTAACTTTTACTTGACCATTAGCCTCAGGATGATATTGTGATGATTTACCATGCTAATAATATACTCCTTCATAAGACTAGTTATCAAATTTGATGTAAATTGAGTACCTTGATCAGGTGTCAATTTCCTAGGAACACCAAACTGTGTAAAAATATATTCATACAAAAAAATTTCCATGTTGATATCCCATGGGTGTTTCATGGGTTTAGCCTCTACCCATTTGGTTATGTAGTCATTGTACACTAAAATATAGGATTTTCCTTGTGAAGTAGGTTCAATGGTGTATATGTGAAAATGCGGCCTATGCTAACACACACTTCAACATAGTCCTTATTTGTAGATTCATCCCAGATGAACATTGGATTGTTCATCCAAAAATTAGCTAGCAAGGTGACCTATTGCCTTCTATCTAAAGGGGATTGCTTGTTAGATATCCTCAAATTTGAGGTTTTAAGCAACCAGACCCTCTAAGAATGAAGGATTTAAGTAATGAAATTGATCTATATGAGAATGTTGATTAATCTATAATGGAATATGCATGTTTAATCTAAGAACATGTAAAAGAAGATTATGCTAAAATGTATGCATATTGTGCTAAATGAGATTAAACTAGAAAATGAATATCTTATGAAAGTAATGAACTCAAATGAATGCACAATCCAGCAGCAATTTGATGAAAATTCTTATTCAACCTCTTCTAGAAATGAAGAGAGGACGGTCTCTTATATAGATTTTCCTAAAAACCTCCAATGGTTGAGATTGATTTCAATCAACGGTCAGGATTAAAGGTGAAGTTCAGTCATAAAGGAAGATTTTCAAATTAAAGGAAGTTAACTAATTTCTTTTGAGTAGAATAAGGAGTTAACTGATTTAATTTGAGTAGAATAAGAAGTTAATTTATTTAATTCCTTTTTGATCAACAATGAACTGGAAATTTCCCTTTTTGAATTGAAGAAGGATTTTGGAGAGATATTTAATTTAATAAAATGAGATATGCTCTCATAAATATATTTTCTATTTAATTAAATAATTTCATTTAATTAATTAGAGATACTTTCTTATTTAATTAAATAACTATATTTAATTAATTAGGAATTACACCTATTTAATTAAATAACTTTGTTTAATTAATTAAAAATAGTCTTCCATTTAATTAAATAATTTTCTTTAATTAATTAGAAATACCTTTCCCATTTAATTAATCAAGATAGGCATATTTATTAAATTAAATAAATTTAATCCCATAGTACATTAGCCTTGGGAGAGAATTTAATTTAATAAAGTATAAATACTTTAAATTAAATTATAATTAAATCAAATAGGTTTAATGCAACTAATATGAGTATGTACTATAGGAATTAAGTAAGAAATATGATGAATGCAGATTAGGGTCTTCTGCATCTAACAATTAAGTCAAGTAGTGAGTTAGATCAAGAATGTGTCTAATGAAATAGGACTTTAGCAATGATCAAAATAGACCAGAATTGGTATCATGGCAATGAGCCAATTTTGGGGTATTACATTTTGCCCCTCTTTGAATGAACGTGCAAGTAGCACGTTCAATTCAAAGAAAATCAAAAAGCATGATGCAAAGATGAGATTGGTTTTGAAGTTGATGACATAGAGACCAATTGATAAGCTTTCAAGGACTATCTCTAGAATAGAGCTTAATCCCAAAGAATCCAAGTAGAGCACCTAGATACCTAAGATTGGTAGCATTTAAAAGACTATCTTCAAAATAGAGCGTAATCTTTAAGGATCCAGATAGAACATCTAGATACCTAAAATTGATAGCATTTAGAATATTATCTCTAGAACAGAGTTTAATCTTCAAGGATCTAGATAGAAAACCTAGATACCTAAGACTGAAAGCATTTAGAAGACTATGTCCAGAACAGAGCTTATTCTTCAAGGATCTAGATAGAACACTTAGATACCCGAGATTGATAAAAGATAACAAGGCCTAATCATGAGTCATAGAATCATCCCTAGAATGAGGCTTGATCCTCAAGAGTTAGGGTTTAGACCGTCCCAATACCTGTCCATCAAACTTTGAGAAGAGTTGTTATAAGTTTGATCAATTGATGAAAAGATAAGATAGATGGAAAAGATGCCAGATAGAAAGGAACAAGATGCCTCGAGTGATGAGATGCCCCAAGTGACAAGGACATGAGATGGGAATGAGATGCCCCGAGTAATAAGTATTCAATGATGTAATCATCTTGCCCCCTTGGAAGCAAAATCGAAAGATGACACAACAAAAATATGATTTGAAGCAGTATATCATGAGATATAGAACAAATTTGATATGTAGCAGAATGTAGAATAGATCATAATGATGTGAAGAAAAGAGAAGAGTTGATTTGAAATGATTGTGAAGTTGCAAAGACCAAGTTTGACCAAATGTTGACTAGATTTAGGTATAGTTGACTTGAGTTGACTATTTTTAAAACGGATTTTGAAAATATGGAGAATGTAAAGTTGAAAGGGTTCCAATAATCACAAAGTCTCAGAAAGATTTGGGCTACACAAGCGTTCGATCACGTCAATCCCCAAAATTTTGAAACACATTTTTGAGGCTCTTAGGTGTGTCAGATTTCAAATTCAATCCCAAAAATGGATTTAGAACGATCAAATTAGCCAAGGGTGTGATTTTTATGCAAATCTGAGCACTTTGAAAAATTTGGTCAACAGCTATATAAGGACCCGAGGGGTCATTTTCAATTCATTTGTGATTTTTGTCTTCTATTGATTTGAGCTTTGAGAGAGACATGGAAATTAGCATGAGACATCATCGTTTTGAGCACTCCAGACATCGGAGCTATCCAGCAGACTATGGACCACCGATGAGTCATCAATTCCCCTCCTTCGTACTTTCACTTTTACCCATTTTGAGGTCATTTATTGCATGTTTTAGCTTATTTTTAGGGGGTCAAATATCTCTTCGCACAAGACCTATCGACTTTCACACGAAGATATTCTTTCTTCGCTCAAAGAAATAGGGTTCACTATTTCTTTGTGCGTGGTGGGAAGGATCTTCGCATGGGAGACATTATGTTTTGTGCAAAGGAAGAGATTCTGCGGGTGAGATGATTCATTTCTCGCACGAAAATCTCTTTTCTTGCATGGAAAGTTCTTTCTTCATGCAGGCAGCTCTTTTTTCACATGATGCCATGATTCTTTAGGCAAAGAAAGAATGTTTTTGAGTGAAATTGATAGAATTTTGCATGAGATTTTATGAATTTCATGCAAAATTCCATGACAGTCATGTGTAAAAGTTTAATTTTTGCACTAAAAAATTGCATTTTAATTTCTTCTAATGCATCATTTCATCTTCATACTGATTGGTTCTTTTGTTGTTTCTTTTTGTATGAGTAGGAGATCTTTGGTGATGTCACATTTAGGTCACATTTCCCACCATATGGGGAGCTATTACGGAGTCTTAATGATGCTGATCGGGCACACATTGCCCGATTGGGTTTTTCTTCTTTGTGCCAAATTCTAGCCATGATGGTGAATCACAAGCTTCTCACTGCATTGGTTGAGCATTTCCATTCGAAGATGAAAACCTTCCACTTTCTGATGGGTGAGATGACTATCACTCCAGAGGACATACGGAGGATTTTGCGGATTCCTTTCCATGGCACTCGGATTGTCTACGATACAGTGCCCTGAGCAGGGACAGAGGCACTGTCAATTATATTTGGGAGGTAGCTACCAAGAGGCAGGGCTATCAGCTAGGATGAGTTGATGCACACTTATAGACCCATGCACAGGCTAGCATTGGTGTTGGCTATATTTTTGAGCTACTTCCTATGTCCTAACAGAGGACAACATGGTTTGGAGTGCCAGTGGGGAGTCATGCTCTATAGGATGCTAGAGGCACTTGAGATTTTTGGGTGGGGTCAGTGCATGCTAGCTCACCTTTTCCATCAGATGCACGAGGTTATCTTCCATGAGAAGAAGACCATGGCATCCATAGTGTATGTTTTGTAGATCTGGACCTGGGAGCATCTTCCCATATGTAGGCCAATTTTTGAGGATGCTCGAGAGCCCATGTAGCCCTATATTTGCAAATATTGAGGGCATATTACCCAGGCCCACCTGGGTAAGACAAAGAAGTGGAGGATACATTTTGATGACTTGGTGTCTATTGTATGGTGACCCTAGTGAGAGACAGAGGACTAGGATGATGCTCCCAGAGAATTACTGTGGATGTTCAGTTCTCAACCTTTGGTGGGCAGGATGACATCTGTTATGGAGAGATTCATGATCTCTTGAGTGTGGTGGCAATATGGCCAACCATAGGATATTTCTCCTGAGTTCTATGCCTATGCCAAGTTGCAGAAGGATGTTGAGTGGGGTTGGCCAGTGTAGATGGATCCAGAGCAATCCATGATAAACATTCATAGCTTAGGTGCAGTTCAGTGGGACTACCTGCTAGAGGTAGTAGATGCAGGGATGACACTTGCATATTAGGCATTTTTTATCAGCCATCCATTCCCACATTTTATAGATCTAGTGGGGATGGCAGGGCAGGCAGAGAGATAGGTGCCCCAGCAGCAGCAGGCATAGCCACAGCTGCCAGTTCAGCCATAGCAGTAGTCACGAGTCTGGTACTGAGTTCAGCAAATGCAGATTCCCCCACATTAGATGGGATCAGACCCAGGTGCTGGGGGCAATGGGACTAGAAAAAATTGATGCCGTAGGTAGAGGATAGAGAAGGAGGCTCTATAGTAGCAAGTACCACCACAGCAGCAGGCACCACCATAGTAGCAGGCACCACCACAGTGGCAGGCACCAGAGATGCTTGATGAGAACATGCCAGATTAGTCAGCAGGTGAGGTGCAGGACATGGTACAATGGTACCGAGAGCGGGTTTATGTGGCCTTCCGACAGTTGGGAGAGTTATAGATTGCAGTGGCAGTCGAAGATGTGCAGTTGGTAGAGCGACAGTGAGACACAGATCTTTGGAGAGAGTGTGAAGAGAATACAAAGTGCAGATTAGAGTTGGCATAGGATGAGATCCAGTTTTAGTCAACTCATGTAGCGTATTACTATGTTGTATATACTAGTGCAGTGCTAGATGAGACACTCCAAGTGCAACACTTTTCTTAGTATGCGTGAGAGTCTGGGGGTGCACGACCTCCTTCCAGGCTAGATATGCCGCTACCGCCTTTGCCACTTACTACTCCTACTCCTCCTAGAGGCGAGGGTATGGGATAGAGTTAGACAATTTATGCCTGATCTTTGATTTTGATCCCTGGCTATGTATCGATTGGTGTGCAAGCACCACATATATCATTTTTTATCAATTGTGCTCGAGTAGCACCTATTTTTGTATTGACCCATTCTTTTGATATATATATATGAGATCTTGAGCCAATTATTCCTATGTACATGTCATTGTTTGTTTTTCTTTACTTTGATGTACATGAGATGTATGTTGTACTTAAATAAAATGTATATGTATGGACTGACATCTCATGTAGTGTTGTATTTTTTACTTGACACTCACAGGTATTCCATTGAGGAGCATGAATTGATGAACCAAATGCTTGTGCAACCGTGGAGGAATCTGATGCATGTAGAGATTCCCCCCAATCCTTCATTACAAAGGGTTGGAACAGAATGACCATCAAATTGCATGCTTATGCAAATGAAGTATGTAATGCAAGACTATGTTAAATGAAACCCTAGGTCTGGTTACCAAGCCTTGATATTTAATCATCACCAGATATAAAATAAAGCTCGTATGTTATAAAATTCCCATTGACATTGCAATCATGGAAATATGAATATAACATACATTATTGGTTTGTTGAGATTAAATGTAAGAATTCGAGGCACAAGAAGCTAGAATAACCAAAACATTTGTCCCTTTTAATGTAGCAAGTTAACATAAGCATCAGAGCATAAATGCTAGGATGACCTAAATGTTGCTTGCATGACAGGCACACCAAACACATGGGAGATCCCTCTTATGCTAAGTATTTAGTATTCATTCTGTTTGCAATGACCTTTGCATTTTTAACCTAAGACAAAAGTGCACTAGATATACTCGCAGTGACCCTTACGTTCACTTATTAGGATGAGGATCAATATTTATTGTAGCATGAAGAGTTTACTCCAAAAAACAAGGAGAAGAACCAATGTTATTGGCATATTTGTATAAAAGGAGTTGAGGTACACAAGGCCATTCAATACGAGATGGAGGCTCTTATAGTGGACACCCCTCTTATAGAAATAAATCAACTTGTTGGAACTAAACTGCAAATAGAAAGCAAAGAAAAGATCATGCCCCTAGTCATTACTTCTCTAATCGAAGACGACATCATTGAGTTGCTCAAGGGGATATGATAAAGAAAAATAAAGAAAACAAAGAAAAATCTTAGCATATCCAAACAAGTATATCATTTTTGAGTTCATTTTTTGGATTGATGTCAAGTTTCAGTGTCCAGAACATGTTTGAAAGAAATCTCTTCAGTAGGGTGACGATAGTAGGCAGACGCAGCCAGAACGACTGGTGACTGAGGTCAAAGAGGAATCTTCATGATGAATAACCTAAGAAGGACTAAGCGACAATAGACAAACATAGCTAGGATGACTGGTGACTGACACAAAAGAGATCTTCCATAAAAGAATCTGGAGACATGAACTTAGCACTAGTAGGCAAACATAGTTGAAACAACTGGTGACTATTGCGGAAGAGATTCTATGAGGAGAATCTTGAAAAGAGTGTCACTAGCAATAGTAGGCAAATTTAGTCAGAATGACTAGTGATTGTTGCGAAGGAGATTCTATGAGGAGAATCTTGAAAAGAGTGACACTAGCAATAGTAGGCAGATGCACTGAGGACCACTGGTGATTGTCGCGAAGGAGATTCTATGAGGATAATCTCAAAAAGTGTGACACTAGGGATAGTAGGTAGACACAGTGATGACCACTAGTGACTGTCGCGAAGGAGATCCTATGAGGAGAATCTCAAAAGGAGTGACACAGAGGGGGAAAGCCCCCAAGCTATAACAAGACTCAATCCATGGATACATGAGCAAGAAAAGCAGGAAAGTGAAAGCATGAAAGTGACTGTATAGAATAGCCAGAAGATGTGCTGCAAGATGGAGCATTGGGAACAAGAGGCACCTATTTACCAGGTTTTCACCTTCTTGGTTGTATTTTCCCATTTTTGCTAGCATGAGGCCTATTTCCAAGTTTTCACCAATGGCACTTTTCTTGTTTTTCAATTTTTTTGTATTTTTCTCTTTTTTTTTTTTTTTTTTTGGTGTTACCAAGGTGCCTATTGCTAGGTTTCACCAAAGTAACAATTTTTTTTTAGGACTTTTTCTAAGTTTTTAGATTTTTTTTTAGGACATATAGATATGTATAGAGAGCTTGCTGAGATTAAATCAATTGTAAAACTGCTTCAGGTGGAGAGTGTTGAGAGGCACTTTAAACATTTCTCCTTTAGTTGTGGAAAGCTAATTGGCACCAGATCCATATACGGCAATAATGATGTAAGGACTTAGCCAGTTTGGTTCAAAATTTCCCTTTGCACTTGCTGTTGTTGATTCTTAGGGTTCTCTCTCAGGATGAGGTCACCCAACATGAAGTCACATGGCTTGACCCTCCAATTGTAACTTCTGGTCATTCTTTGTTGATATGCTTGCAGATGATCACATGCCACTTGTCGGCATTCATCCAATAACACAAGCTCTTGAAGCTGAGCTATCCTATAGTAATCATCAATGATAAGACCCTTCATAGAGATTCTCAAGGTAGGAATCTCGACCTCTATTGGAAGCACAACATTCACCCCATACACCAACACAAAGGGAGTTGTTCCCATTGGAGTTCTAATGCTTGTCCTATATGCCCATAGGGCTAGGTTGATCTAGAGATGCCAGTCTCTCCCTGACTTACTGACTGTGCAATGAAGAATTTTGAGGATTTCCTTATTGGATGCCTCAGCTTGGCCATTACCCTAAGGGTATTAAATGGAAGACCAATGTTGTGTGATCTTGAATTTCTTGCACAGTTCCTTGAAGTCTTTATTCTTGAACTGTCGTCCATTGTTAGTAATGATTGAGGACGGTACACCATATCTACAGATGATGTAGTTTGTGATGAAAAGTGCTACATTTTTGCCATCAGCAACTGTGAGAGGTGTTGCCTCTACCCATTTCATGAAATAATCTATAGTTGTGATAATGAGCTTATGTCCATTAGAGGAGGTTGGGTGAATCTGCCCCACCAAGTCAAAGGCCCATTGTTGAAATGGCCATGTTGTGGTAGAGGGAATCAACTCTCTGGCTGGAGGGTGAATGAGATTCTCATGTAGCTGACACTGCTTGTAGAACCTAGCATACTTAATAGCTTCTTGCTCCATTTTGGGCTAGTAGTAACCAGCACAAAGGAGTTTGCGACCTAGTGTCGGGCCATTGGAATGAAATCTGCAAATGCCTTCATGAATGTTAATTATTGCATGTTTGGACTCGTTGGGTTCTAAACACCTAAGGAGTTTCATTGAGACCTCTCCTATACAAATCATCAGCAATAGTGACATAATGTGAAGCATTACAGATTAGGTAACATTTCTCATTATGGGTTAGACCTTCCATAATGGTTTAATTATGAAGGTAGGAATAGATGTGATGGTAGCAAGATGATTCTTGCCCTATAATAGAATAGATCATCCTAGAATTAGGTGTGTCATAGGCTGGGTAGTGTAACACTTCAACCAAGAACTCATGTCGAAGATCATTTTCTGGTATTTGTAGCAGGGAGGCTAGAGTGTCCATGGCATTAGCCACTTTATTATCTACTCATGGAACTTGTTGGAAGGTAATGTGTGCAAAATACTTCTTCAAGTAATCAACCATATGCTTGAAAGGAATTAGTTTCTCATCCTTTGTTTGATACACATCATTTACCTAGTTGATAACAAGCTGAGAGTCACCAAAGATATCTAATTGATCCACTCACCATTCAGCTACAATTTTCATGCCATTGATCAAAGCCTCATACTCAACAATGTTATTTGTACAAGGAAATAGAATCTTGTACAATTTGGGAAATGAGTATCTTTGTGGTGTAATGAAGAGTAATCCAGCACCTAATCTTTGTTGCATGAAGGACCCATCAAAGAACATAACCCATGTATGGTGTGTGAGTGTCAGAATTGACTCATCTAGGAAATCAATGTTCATTGGTAGAAGACTCTGTATGGGTGCCTTAGCCATCTGGTCTACAATTGCCTATCCCTTTAGAGCCTTGCGTTCAACATATTGGATGTCAAACTCACTGAGTATCATGACCCATTTAGACAATCTTCCTATGAGAGCTACCATATTGAGCAAGTACTTTAGTGGATCTATTTTGGCCACAAGCCATGTAATGTGAGCAAGCATGTAGTGTCTCAACTTCTGGGAAGCAAAGAGAACTGCCAAGCAAGCTTTCTCAATAATGCTATACTTCTTCTCATAAGAAACTAGTGTTTGACTCAAGTAGTAAATAGCTCTTTCTTTGTTGTCTTTATCTTCTTCAGCCAACAGGATTACCAAAGACGTTTTAGTGGTTGAAATGTATAAAAGAAAAGGCTTCCCATGAATAGGAGCCATAAGGATTGGAGGATTGACAAGATATTGTTTGATCTATGTTAAGCTTTGCTCACAATCCTAGCTCCAATTGAATTTCACACCCTTATGTAAGGTCTTTGTGAAGGGTTGTGATCTATTCGCTAATTGTGAAATAAACCTGCGAATAGATTGAAGCCTTCCCTATAGTCCTCTCATCTAACTGATGTTCTGAGGTGGTGGCATGTCCATTATTGCTTGTACTTTTTATGGATCTACTTCAATTCCTTTTGTAGAAACAATATATCCCAACAATTTCCCGAATGTGACACCAAATGTGCATTTCTTAGCATTGAGCCAAAGACTGAATTTTTCCATACGATCTAGGATGGGTCCCAAATCTTGTAGATGAGTATTGTGTTTAGCATTTTTGACCAGGGTTTCATCGACGTAGTCCTCCATGGTTCTATGCATCATATCATGGAAAATTGTAGTAACAGCCTGCTGATATGTAGCACCAGCATTCTTCAAACCAAATGGCATCACATTCCAACAAAAGGTTCCCCATGCACATGTGAAAGCCATTTTCTCCTAATCTTCTAGCACAATTTTTATTTGATTATATCCCAAAAAACCATCCATAAGTGAGTACATCTCATAGGTAGCCTTCATGTCCATGATCATATCAATATTAGGGAGTAAAAAGTCATCTTTAGGAAAAGCCAGGTTAAGATCATGGATGTCTGTACAAACCCTAATAGATTTATCATGCTTGGAAACTAGAACAATATTGGATATCCATTCAGCATAATCAATTGCACAGATGAAACCAACTTTTAGAAGTTTCTCCAATACACTTTGAGGAGAAATGCAACATGAGGGTGCATTTTCTAAAGCTTTTGTTTAACTGGTTTGATGCCTGGTGTTATGGAAAAATGATGCATGATAAGATCAAGATCCAATCCTGGCATGTCAGAGTATGTCCAAGAAAAATTTATTTTCTTTTCCTTGAAAAAGGAAATGAATTGTTCCTTCTCTTCAGGTGACAGTGACTGCGTTAGATGTATCATATGAGGATGTTCTTTTGTGCCTAGGTTAATTGGTTGGGTCATCTCTATTAACACTGATGATCTCTCCTGAAAGTGACTGGGAAGGACATCAAATATCTCATTTGTGGGCACCTCAGAGAGGTTTTCACCCTTGGATACGTCTTTTCTTTTTACTTTTTTGGGATCCAACATTGCCACAATGTGGTTTTCACCATCGAACCTCTTGCATTTTTCCTTTTTAATTGTATGACTGAGATATTTGATGTCGGCCTCAGTCATGTTAATACTCTACTCATTGGTGGAAGACATTACAGGTTCGATAGAATTTAGGTAACAGGTGAGAGCATAGTCATTCTAGAATGTGGGGACTTCGTTAGATGCATTGGGGTTCCAGTCTATAAGCTCGGGATGTGTGAGTGAGAGAGTAGTGGCTGGTTCAATTGCGTTCACAATATAGTCATTAAGTGCATGGACCAGCAATTCAAGACCTATGGTGACCTTATCCACAGGTGTGTTCAAATGCCTCAGAATACTAATGTTAGGAATTGATGACTCTAGGGCACTAGTTGGATAAGACCCCTATGACCTAATCCTAGATGTTTCACCCACTTCAATTTGATTTTCATAGACATGCACTTGGTCAATGTCTTTATTAGTAGTAGCTTTTGAAAGAGAGCCAAATTCATATTCATGAGAATCAGTGCTACATGGTGAGAGACTATAGAACTCCCCAACAGTGATAGGGACATACTCTCCTTTAGCCTCTGGATTCTTACACAAATACTCAATACGGCATGACTAACTAGATTCTCCCTTTTCTGAATGATATTTGAGTTGCTTAGTATTGTCCTCAGAAGAATCACTAGTATCATCCACAGTGCTAACATGTGGCACAAAGTCATCTGGCTAAGAAAATAATTTAGTGAGATCATAAGGAATCAGATAAGGGTAGGAATCCTCATCATCAGATTCTTCCTCTTGAGCATCTGACTCAGCTTGTGACCCATTTTTAGATGAACTCTCAAGTGTTGGTATGAATTTATTTGATCCCAAATGAAAAGGAACTTTCTTAAATCCTAAACCAGTTGTATCATGGTTGCCTTGAGCTCTTGCTTTGATAGGATCAATTAGGCCATTGTTATTGCACCCAATAGGGCCAGTTCCCTTGTAACCAAAATGCTTCATAAGCTTAAGACCAGATCCATATTTATTGAGAGTGATTTCTTGAGCTTGTTCTGTTAGGTCCACTAGAGCTTCTTCTTTGTAAAGCCATGTAGCAATGGATCTATTTTCACTTTCATCTTCTAAGGGAACTATAGCCTTAATGAAAATGCCATTATACTTGGTTTGAGGTGTCAGCACAAATGGCTTCTTTGCCTCTGAGGGTCTCCCAAAATGTCGAGGGGACTCTGGGAGAGATGTTAATGATAGCACTAGTTCAATGTGGTACTCTCCCATACTAGTTTCTTTCAATTTGAATGACTGTTTAATTTGTGTCAGCTTATTGTCATGACAATTAATAGACTCATGGTTAGCAAGGACAAAAGTTTCAACAGCTTTGAGCATATTGCAGGTGTAGATAGTAGTGGCAGGAATAGTAAATTCAAAGCCATGAAATGGGAATTTGATGCATTGGTGGTATGTGGATGGCATAGCACACATCTCATGTATTCATGGCCATCCCAACATAATGTTGTAGTCCAAGGGAATGTCAAGCACCTAACAGGTGACATCCCTTTCGATAGGACCGATGCGAATTGGTAAAACCACAAGGCCTAGTGACTTTCATTCCACTTCATCGTATGCTTTAATAGTGATCTTTCATCAGGGATCAACAGATTCCTCAGAATAATCCAATTGTCTAAGAAGAGCAACAAAGATAACATTTAGGCCAACACTGTTGTCAATGAGTACCCGATGAACACATGTCTGGTGGATCATAACCTCAATGTGTAGAGGCTGATTGTGTGGGTGATTCAGCGAGTTGTCATCCTCTTTGAAGAAGGTCATAAGATAAGGTGAGGTCAGGTGACCTACCATGGATTGAAATCACTCAAGATCAAGATCTTGAGGAAAATTTGCCTTAGTGAGGGCTTTGTCCAAAATTTTCCTATGAGTAGGCGATATTTTAAGCAGCTCAAAGATTGAAATCTGAGGATTAGTTCATTTCAATTGATTGAGAACACTATAACTAGTTCTGATCAAGTTCATTGTGGGTTATGCACCTTTACTAGATGGACCAGCAAGGGCTTTGTCTTTGTGTTGTTCAAGATTTGAAGTAGGAGGCGCAGAGCCCTTGAGCACCAACTTAGCATGAGAGTGAGTAACAACGTTAGCATAGTGTTGCAAAGGTGCATTATCCATCTCATTGGAAGTAGGGCCCCTCAAGACAAATGGTATCTTGGGTTTTTCATTATCTTGCTTGCCCTTTATGGTAATAATGGCATAGTATTCAGAATGTAAAGGTTCAACCATGTGAATGACATTGTCATCATTGGAATATGTATAGTTGACCTTATTGTAGGGTTCTAGTTTCGAAGTCTCTCCTTTTTCATAAGCTGAGAAAGGCTCTTTGAACACCTTGTGATCTGAGTTTTTGTTATGTCCATCTACCACAAGATCACCAGCATCAATCATGTCCTAGACTTTATGACGCAAGTTTATACAGTTTCTAGTTTTGTGTCTCTTGTTTTGGTGATACTCACAAAATGAGGTCTCATTCCACCATGGTGGATGTGGTTGTGGATCATAGGGACGAGGGTTATCCATTGGTGAAATAAGCTTATGTTGTAGCAATGTCTTGTAAACCACATCCAAATTTTGCCCCAAAGGCATATACTCTCGCTTGGGGTGTGTTGTCCATGAGTTTCTTGATTTGGTCCCAGACGTCTTATTGTTAGGGGGAGGTTTCTTAGCATTTTTGGCTACTTTGAGGCAGTCTGTGAGATTAAATAGCACTTTAGCCAGTTTGGGTGTGACATTGTCAACAACTCCATCATGTACAATTTCTCAATTCTTGTTGACATGTTTGGTTTCATCCTTGTTGGAAGTGGAACCTTGTTTTGTGTCTCTTTGAAGAGTGAGTTCACCTTTCTTGACCATAAATTCTTCGATATGGATAGCCTGTGTAATCATGTCTTCAAAGGTACATGGACCTTGTAGTTAGACTCTATACCCAAAATTAGGTAAGAGGTTATTAGTGAAAATGTCAAGCTTCTCTGTTTTTGGGATTTTACAAGAATACTTAGTGTATAGTTGTCTCCACCTTTGGAGGAAAGTGAGGAAAGGTTCACCAACCTTTTTTTTAAGGTTGCATAGATCTCGAATATTGACAGGGTGTTGCATGTTATGAGAATATTATTGAACAAATGAATTGGCAATTTCGTCAAACGTCTTGATACCAGGAGGTAAATGTGAACCACTCCAAAGCCTGACCACCTAAGCTTCTAGGGAATAAATGCATGAGGTATGTTTGATTGTGTATAAACTCCATAGATAAAGCACCAAATTCCCACAAGTGATCTTGGGGATCAGTAGTACCAAAGTATTTGTCATATTTGGTTAGTTCTATGCCTTGTGGGAAAGGTGGCATGTTTATACTTTTGTCAAATGGAAATGAACAAAGAGCATCCAATGTGTATGTCTTTGTGGGTTTCTCTTTCTCATGCATCATTTGAGCCAATTGGTCTTGCATAATTTTCAATTGTTTTTGAGTTTAGACATCTTAGTTTCTTCTTTAGTTTTAACAATGGTTTCTACATTGAAATGAGATGGTAACTTTGCTCCCTCTTGGGCAAGTTTGAGAAAGTATTTTTCTTTCTCTTCTTTGATTAGGATTCCCATGACCTTTTGGAATTTTTTGTCTCTTTGACATTTTTCTATGTGTTCAAGGAGTATTTCAACCTCTTCTTGGTCATCATCAGTGTCATAGTCTTTATCTTTCTCTTTGTCATTCCTAGGTGGTTCTTCATATTGACTATGACTACCATGTTTAGGTTCACAATTAGTCATTATAGGAATGTGTTCAATTTCAGTGTGTTGTGTTTCAAAAGGGTCTCTAGAGGAAGGATCATACATCATGTTTGGGAATGTAGGACCTCTACTTGTCTCAGTATCCTCTTGGTAAAAAAGATTCCTAATTTGTTGCAAATGTATGGAAAATGTTTATTGAACTCAAGATGACCTAGTAGGTGAGGGAGATTGTGAAGATGCCTCACTAGCCGAACTGGATACAGATTGCATAACAAAAGGTAAGAAACCTCTACAACAATTACGACCCCTAGCACGACCACATCTAAGGTTATCAGGATAAAACATGTTGCTGCTTCTAGTTGTGACAGTCATAGACAAGGACAAGAAGCTAGAACCTAGACAAGGACTACACTAAGACTGAGTCTCAAAAAAAGGACAAGATAATAGTAAGAATGTTGTTCACTAAGGCACAAATGGTTTGATTTAAAGGCTAGAACAGCTAGAGATTATGACCAATGGGACACAAAGTATGACAAGCATTAAGACAAGGACCAAAAATTACTAATGAGACAAGACTAGTCAAAGTACAAGACACAAGTCTTCAGCTAAGCAAAGTGTCACTATTTCAGGACTGTTTGCAAATAGAGAGTGATAAAAAGACATAGAAAAAGGTAGTATGTAGGCCGTAGATAGCAAAAATAGACCCAAATTGGTAATGCTGACACAGGATCTCGCACGAAAAAACTTTATAGGTCACGCAAAGAAGTTTCACAGATCGCATGAAGAAGTTTGCTAGCTCGGGCGAAGGTTAGTGATAGTAATTTAATTTCATGCGAAGAAGTTCACAGGTCCACACGAAGACTCATAACAATACTTTAATTTGTGCAAGAAAAAAATGAATTCGCACGAGGACTAGATGATTTTGCACGAGACCCAAATGATTTCGCATGAGAAGGTAGACCAATTTTACAACAGCGACTAATTTTGACAAATTTTGATCATTTCGGTAACCAGGCAGATAAACAGTCACATAGAACAGCAAGCAGGTGATTTCAAGCATGTCTGAAAATAATGAGCAAAGGAAAACGCAACCTTGCGCATGAACAATAAAGTGACTTAATTTGTGCTAATCCCTAGGAGAGCTATTTGTGTATGTTTTCAAAGAGTTTTCAAATCATTGCACACATTCTTAGAAAGTGAATAGTTTGGCCTCTCTAAGGTTTTTAGTAATTTTTTGACTCTGCAACTTTTATGACTCATAGGGGTGACCTCTAATCCCAGTGCACCAAGGTTTCAACACATTCTAATAACTTAATCTTCAAGAGCTACTTGGGAGATCTGACAACCCACAATGAACCACACCCATGCAGATTTCTTCTACTAGGACATTTATATAGCGGTTGTCACTAGCACATCAAAAATGGCTATTATCGCTCAAGGTTCTATCTACATAATTTGCCCTCTAGAGGGATTGTTTGCTATGGTTAATCCTCTCTAAAGGTGACCAAATCACAATAGTGTACCACATGGGGACTTAGCTTCCAGATTCAAGGTTTTGACACATTTTCACTTTTAGCCCAATCAAAGCAGATAGATTAATCTGACATGCTAAACTAAGAGTATCTCTTAAAGATCTATGATATCAACTCCTAGTGATCTATCAACCTCTCCGGAAAAAGGATGCCTCAATCAACAATTTGAAGATTCATCTATTTGTGAGATGCTCAAAGTATCCTCCCCACCTACAAGGAATCCTTTGTAGAGAGGAGTTTCACTAGGAACCCACTCTCTCAAGATCCACGAATAGTGTTCATGGGGCCAAATTACTATGTGTGTACAAATGTTAATTCCTGAAAGAAAATCTATCCAAAAGCAATCAAAGAGCACAAGGTGGTACACTTAATGCTTTAACTAATGTGAGGTGAGTCCAAAGATCTGGAACATTTAACCCCTCACACAAGCCAACACGAGTCCACAACTCAGAAACTAGTGAGTTCTAGAAAGCACAAAAGGGTTGCCTAGTGGAGCATTTAACGCTTCTTTCCTATAGACCCCTCCCCTTTAACATGGTGCTGATCTTGCAACCATAGGGTGAAGTGAGGGGCCGATGGATTAGCGAGTCCAATAACCCAAGAGAGCTAATTAGATCTATCACTAGTAACTAAGCCTGCTAGATGAAAACTAATGGAGATCACAACCTAGTATCAAATTATGCATGTGTTGTAAAATGAGAACATGGAAGGAAACACACATAAGCTTGACATGAGAGATGTTCATTTTAGGTCCAAATGAAGTGTTATTAGTTAAAGAGAATTACCTGGTAATCCTCACAATGCACTTAGTAGATGTTTTACCTATTTTTAACAACTTTATCATGCTTTTCTAATTATCCCACAAACCACTATTATGCTATTCCAAAAAAAAAAAATTAGAAAACATAGAAAACCAAAAACAGTGAGCAGTTAGCAGAAAAACCAGAAAACACGAAAAAATTAATGCAAAAAAATAGCCTCTGTCAGCAGAGTCTCACGCAAAATTCCTGACAGTCTATGCGAAGAAATTTTTTGACCCGTGCGAAATTCTTTTATGGCCCGTGCGAAGAAATTAGAGCCGCGAAAAGATTCATGTGCTCAAGAACTTTCTCACACAATACGAAAAGAATCTTCATGCAAAGATTCTAGATCCTCACACAAAAATGAACAATCTCACGCAAAGATTCCTGAATCTATATAGAATAGTATGGACAGAGAACAAAAAAATGATTTAAAAAATGCAGAAAGAGGCCAAAAAAATTGAATTTTTTTCCGCCCCATGATAGGCGCTAGAAATGTATATGTGAAAATGCGGCCTATGCTAACACACACACTTCAACATGGTCCTTATTTGTGGATTCATCACGGAATGAACATTGGATTGTTTATCCAAAAATCAGCTGGCAAGGCAACCTGTTGCCTTCTATCTAAAGGGATTTACTTGTTAGATATCCTCAGATTTGAGGTGTTAAGAAACCAGACCCTGTAAGAATGAAGGATTTAAGAAATGAAATTAATCTATATGAGAATTCAGATTAATCTATAATGGAATATGCACATTTAATCTAAGAACATGTAAAAGAAGATTATGCTAAAATGTATGCATATTATGTTAAATGAGATTAAACTAGAAAATGAATATCTTATGAAAGTAATGAACTCAAATGAATGAACAATCCAACAGCAATTTGATGCAAATTCTCATTCAACCTCTTCTTGAAATGAAGAGAGGAGGGTCTCTTATATAGATTTTCCTGAAAACCTTCGATAGTTGAGATTGATTTCAATCAACGATCAAGATTAAAGGTGAAGTTCAATCATAAAGGAAGATTCCCAAATTAAAGGAAGTTAACTAATTTATTTTGAGTAGAATAAGGAGTTAACTGATTTAATTTGAGTAGAATAAGGAGTTAACTGATTTAATTCCTTTTTGATCAACAGTGAACTAGAAATTCCCCTTTTTGAACTCAACAAGGATTTTGGAGAGATATTTAATTTAATAAAATGAGATATGCTCTCATAAATATATTTTCTATTTAATTAAATAATTTCATTTAATTAATTAGAGAAAATTTCTTATTTAATTAAATAACTATATTTAATTAATTAGGAATTACTCCTATTTAATTAAATAACTTTATTTAATTAATTAAAGAATAGCCTTCCATTTTATCAAATAATTTTCTTTAATTAATTAGAAATACCTTTCCCATTTAATTAAATAATTGCATTTAATTAATCAAGATAGGCGTTTTTATTAAATTAAATAAATTTAATCCCATAGTACATTAGCCTTAGGAGATAATTTAATTTAATAAAGTATAAATACTTTAAATTAAATTATAATTAAATCAAGTAGGTTTAATGTGACTAATATGATTACGTACTATAAGAATTAAATAAGAAATATGATGAATGCAAATTAGGGTCTTCTGCATCTGACAATTAAGTCAAGTAGTGAGTTAGATCAAGAATTTGTCTAATGAAATAGGACTTTAGCAATGATCAAAATAGACCAAAATTGGTATCATGGCAATGAGCCAATTTTGGGGTATTACAAATGGGTCCTACAACATCGATCCCCCATTTGTTGAAGGGTATGACAACTACTTGAAGCTGCAAGGACATTTCATTTGAGTTAGTGGGTCTTCCCATTTGTTGGTACTTGTCACATTTCTTTGTATATCTAGCTACATCCATGTGCAAGCTTTTCTAATAATACCCAGTTGTCAAAGTTTTGAAGGTTGTTCTTTTGGCTAGAAAGTGACCTCCATAGGGTTCATCATGACAAGTCTTCAATACATCATATGTTTCATCCTCTCTTAGACACCTACTCATGACTTGATCAAGTCTAGTATAGAACATAAATCTGGAAATCCATGAATAATTAATGTTCTTCTCAGCTAGTAACTTTCTTTCTTGGGAAGAGAAATAAAATGATATTTTTCCTATGGTGAGGTAGTTAGAAATATCTCAAAAATCATTGGTTTTGTGTGGCCAACAAAAAAAAGTGCTCATCTGGAAAACTATCACCACTTGATGTAGGATCATCAGGGACATCTAACCAAGAGAGAAAGTTAGCTACCACATTGGCCCTACTAGGTTAATCAACTATAGTGATGTCAAATTATTTCATGAGCAATAACCATTGAGACAATCTTCCTAAAATTGTAGGTTTGTTCACCAAATCTTTTATAGCAAAATGGTTAGTGTGAAAAAATATTTCATATCTAGTAATGTAATGCCTGAACTTATTGATGACATAAATGACTGCAAATAATTCCTTTTAGTGACTATGTAATTAAATTCCATACCTTACAAAGTCTTACTAATGAATGTCATGCCCAAAAATTTGAGGCAAAAACACACCAAATTTTTTTTCTTCTGAGATACTAATAATTTAACCCACTAAGTTGATAGTTTTAAATTAGTTTAAAACACATGTACATTGCAAGACATTCAATACTTTTCCCTTAACAATGACCTGACAATATCATAAAATTTTATGACCAATGGGTAAGAATAGATCATTAAAACAGAGCATTCATTATTACTTTACTTTTAAACAAATATACAATTTGTCATTTACCTTACAATAACCCTTGCAAAGTTCAACTAACAATTCATTCTAGGTTAATCCAATTATTTGCTTAACATTTAAAGTTTATACTAACTTTTAAATTAAAACTAATTATTTCTCTAAAGGTAAATACTAACATATTTATTAATATAACAACATTTATTAAATTCAGGCTAATATTATCTAATCAGTATAGTTAATTAAATCATAAACAATAATTCTACATTATCAATCCATCCTTTTTATACTTACCCCATAATTAACATAATACCAAACAGTAATCTTAGAAGTCTTAATGAAATAATACAACCAATAACAAAGTTAATTAATTTTCAAATGAATTCTAACACTATTATAAATCTAACATTAATGATCCAAATCACATATACTAAATACCCTTTTTACTAAAAATTAATATGATTAACAACATATCCTAACAAAACATCTAAACTAAACTAGAACTAACTATCTCCAAGGCTTAATAGCTAAACAAATAAATACAAATTAATTAATAGAAATTAAATAAATAAGTTACTAAAATATGGAACTACAAAAAAAAATTAAACTCACCTATACTAATTCCTTCTTCCCTAAACATGCAAATCTATTCTCAACCTTCAAACTAATATTAAACTTAAACTTCCTACCACTTACCAAAAATTCCTACCAATAAAAATCATTAACTAAATTATAATCTACAATGATTCTCTTTTCTAACAATAAAACCTAACTATACTAACTAATGAGTTGTATTTATTCCTAGCTCACTAACTTACTACATCCCATGGCACTAAGACCAAGGTGGGTGACTTGGGCAAGGTATGATTTTTAAAACATTATAACATCCCTTGTCTATTGTGCTAGAAAACAACTCCTTTGAAGTTGAGTGTCTAGGATGAGATCACCAACCTATTTTCATGATTACCATTTAATGCATGCTTCCTCCCTTAAATACTTAGTACTTAGAACAACGGGTCTAACATAAAGTCAGAATGGTGCCCCACATGCATTTCAAAGCCCTAGAAAGATAGGCACTTGGGCTAGTGTAAAAAGAGTTTAAATTTATTTATAGTGTTACTTAGATTTCGTTGGTTGGTATGGTGATGCTTTCTAGGGTAGTGCCTAGTATTGAGGGAATGGGTGACTTAGGTTCTATAATAGTCTTGGCCTAGTTTTAGAACATATTTCAATGCATTTTAATTGAAGGAGATGTGACAGAGGTCACATGACACATATGAGCCTTCACTTTCAACTTAGGGTTTAAGCATTAGTTATTCTTAAAAGTTATAATAAGCTATTATTATTGAATGTACTATACTCTTGGGAATATTCTCCTTATTATTTTAATAGTCTGTAATCTTGAGTGAATTACTTTTCCTTGCTCCATACAAATTCCAAAAATAAAATGTTCACCTATAGCCAACCTTTCTTATAGAATTTTAAGCTAAGTCCAATGAGGAGGTATTTCCTTCTATGCCATCAAGGTGATGAATCAATAAGTTTTCTATTATCGATGTAGGCTAGGGATTCATCATTTTAGATCACCCAAATGTTTATATTCCATTACTAATCTTCCAAAGGATAAACACATTCTCATGAGAGGTTAACTTTCTATTAAGCAAGATATATCTCCATCTAAACATATATATGAACTATTCAGAACTTGATTCTTTCGTTGCATCACAATTCATAATAGTGAATCATAAAATTAAATCATATACATTGAAAGACAATTAAATTCTTACATGAGCAACCATAAATCGAATGTAACGTTAAAACTATTATTCAAAATATAATTATGACTATTTTCTAAACAAGAAACTCTCTCATATATCATTGAGAAGGTAAACAACTCATTCCATTCCAATTGAAAACTATGCACATATAGATAGACTCTTACAACAAAATACAATTAGTTATGAGAAACTCCAAATTATTTTCTCTTCCCATTAACCCATACATCATAGTCATATATACAAATGGAGATTTTCTTTTATAGCTCAATACACAAAGCAAAAAGAGCAGGAACTATACAAATTAAACATTTGATGCCATGAAAAACAATATCTCCTTCCAAACAAGACATATCCCTTCTTCTCTACTATGCAATCATTCATTGCAACCATATGAACAATATGGAGAGTTCTCTATAGCAGTTACAAGCAAAATGACAAGTTTTATCTTCATGAAATGTCCATGAGATGATCATACCAAGCTTGTTTCCATTGCTCCCTTGAGCACAAAATCTGCATATGCACCATAACAAAACAACAAGGACCATGGGTGCTTTCCACCCAACCATAGGCCTCAAAGAGACCACGCCCGCGCTAGGGGAACAAGGCTCAAACTAGGTTACACACACATACATCACAAAATTTTGCATGAAGACACAACACAAAACACAATCAACACCCTTCCATGGCTTACACAATGATTCACCGTTGGAATCATAAAATTTTGGGTGAAGGTGGGCTCTTCAAGGAGGAGAAATTTTAACATCATATGTATCATATTGCCAATGCATTTTGCCTCTCAAGGCCACCACAACATAAACAACATATTGTCACTGCATTGCCTCTCAAGGCCTCCAAAACAACCATATTCTCCCCATCCACCAAGCCTCCTTGTACCTCCCAAAAAACAAGATTCATGGCCATGATGGAGCCCATGCTCCATAATAACAACCTCATCATGAGGTAAAAACAAAATTTTCTTTCTCACTTGCAATGTCAAGCCCAACTTATGCCCTTCACCCAAGGCTTCTCTACCCTCCCAAGGGTGAGTGAAGCCTTTAGACCCATAATCACAATCAACACTCACATTCAACAAGAAACAACAATAGAACAATGAAGAACAACAAAAAAAAACCAAGAAAGGATCTCCAAAAGCATAAAACACATTCACTTCTTCCCAACACAATGACAAGCTCATAACACAAGATTGACAATGCAATGCCTACTCCATTCATTAACTCCACACTTGCAGATTTTCTTAACTATGCCAAAAGAAAGAAATGGAAAAGAAGCAAGTTTGAGATACCAACCTTGGTCCAAGCTAGGGTAAGGATAGTTTTAGTAGAGCTCCCTTAATCTCCCTCCAAAACCTAATAGTCTCTAAAATTAGAGAGTGGGTAGAAACCCCACTAGTTTGGCCAAGACCCTCTAATAAAGCCTTCCTACTAACTATTTTTAGCAAAAACACTAAACCACCTCTTCTTACAAACTTGTCTCCTCTAACTTTTCTATTTTTGACTTACTGGGAACATAGATAAGACAACTCTAAATTCGAATTGATGGAAGAATGTATGGATAAAGGGGCTCCCTAGGCTATCTAGGCACTCACATGATCAAAATTAGGTCACTGACATGATGTACTATCATATGGGTAACTTATTTTCACCTAAAAGACACTTAGGGACCACCTAATGACCCCTAAAAACCCTAGCCAAGTCCAAATTCGAATTTCCTTTGATTGAGACTCCTCATGGCATTTTTCTATGTGAAGTTAACTTGGGTTCTTCATTGAGGTTAGGTTTAGGTTCAATTTCTTCTTGACAAACTATGAAAGACATGGCATCTCCATAAGGACAATACAAGTGTCAAGTGACACACACAAAATATCACATTACATTATAAATGACTTGTTTTACAATAATACATGAACTAGGCTACTACACACACATACAATTCACATATACGAAATAAAACACATTACAATGAGGTTTTAATCTTTTCCACTGATTCAACCTTGGCTATGTCATGTTTGTAGTCGTTTGAGCCTTAATTTCCCTTTAACCCATGGTCAAATTCTTGCACACTAGACTCAAGCGTCAGTAGTCCAAGAAATCATATAAACATATGTAAAATAAATCATTATCTCATACATTTCATCATCTCAATTTAACTTTCCCTTTCTTAATCATTTCAAATATAACCTTCAAATATTTAAATATCAAAACTTACATATCACATTCAACATTTGAGTTCCATACTTCATTCTTTATAATTAAATTACTTTTTCTAATAATTTCCATGTAAAATTCTCAAAATACTATAACATCAAACTTATCATAACATAGTCAATTTAATATTTTGAATAGCTTCATAGTCTATTTTTATCATTGCAACAAGATGTTGAATCAACAACTATTGAATCCCTAGGTATGAGGGTTAGGTCTCAATGCATAAAAAAATTTATCTTTTAACTCTAATTTCCATTTTAAACATTACAGTCTTACGTTACAAGAATTTCTAACATTCAATTTTTATTAAAGCAATGTCAACATGAATAAAACCATTAAATGCATCAATTAGGTCATAATATGCAGAAGTAATTACGAATCATCAAAATGCAGTTATTAAAATGACATAACCCTATAGTCTCAAAAGTGTATCAATACATAGGATTAAAATCACCATAATGCAATTATCTCATTGGTACTATGACGGATCGAGTGAGGCCTCACAATGAAATAAATGGCATGTTCAATAGAATCTGTCTTCTGTCCTAGCACAACACTAATAACATAGTGTGAGGCATCTATATGAATGTGAAAAAGTAGGCCCAATTGGGTCCTCTCAAAATAGGTGTTGTTGTAAGAACTTACTTAAGCAATAGGAAGGATGCTAAATAATTAGACTCCCAAGCAAATTCACAATTTTTTTGAGTAGGTTGTAGAGAGATGTTGCAATTTGACTAAAGTTTTTAATAAATCTTCTATAATATCTAGCATGTCCCAAAAAAATGTGTACATCCTTCTACTTATTCGGCATAGGAAGGGTACTAATGACTTCAATCTTTGTTGGATCTAATTGGATTCCCTTAGATGAAATGAAATAGCCTAGGACTACCCGTTCCTCCATCATCATAAAACATTTCTCACTATTTAGGGAAATGTTTTAGTCTTGACATTTTTTAAGTGTCATTTCTAAATTTACTTTTTCTTCTTCAAAAGTAGCACTATAAATAGTGAAATCACCATATAGATCTCCATACAGTTAACAAAATATCTAAAAATATACTGATGATAGCTCATCGAAATGTGGCTAGGGCATTGCACAAAACAAAAGGCAAGACTGAGTATGCAAATTTTCCATATGGGTAGGTAAAAGTTGTTTTTTCTTGATCTTCAAGGGCTATTTGAATCTAATTGTAACTACTAAAACATCCAGAAAAGAAATAAAACCTTTTACCAGCTAGGTTTTCAAGGACTTGGTCTATAAATGGAAATGTGAAATGGTCCTTTTTAGTGGCTGAATTGAAATCCCTATAACCTACACTAACTCACCATTTTCCTCCCTTCTTGTGTAAAATGGCCAAGGGGGAGACCCATTGGATATCAAAGATGGGGTATATAAAAATAGCACTTAATACTTTTTGCAATTTATTCTTAACAATATCTATTAAGATAAGGTCAACTCTCCTCTGAGGCTGTCAAATAGATTTGAAGTTAGGGCTGATGTAAATCTTGTGAGTGTAGAGCATATTATCTAATCCATTCATGTCCATGTAATTCCAAGCTAATGCACTTTGATTCTCCTATAATAACTACAACATAGCTTCTTGTTGGGAGGGTGATAAGGCATTGTTTTCATTTAGCTCCTTTCGTAGACCAATTTCCATCTTAATGACCTTATCTAGTATAAATAATTGGGCAATAGGAGAAGAATCCATCTCATGAGGTAATAAAATATGGAGAAACTATGAAGCTTCTAAATGATGTAATGAATTCAAAGATGATATAGTGGTTTCTAAGATACATTCATCTTGAGCACACATTGGAGATTCTATTCCATATTTATTCAAAATAATGGATGAAATTATTTTATCTTCTTCTCAAGTAGCTATAAATGATTCTCTTCTTATCATCATCAACTGATGGATGGAATTGACTTTTGGATCATCAAGACCCAAGTCTAGCTAGATTACTTGATCATCTAGTAATAATGATTGAGTAGGGGAGTATAAAGTCAAGTTCTTGGTATGAGTACCATTAGATATTGTCATCTTCCCAGATCGACAAGCTGTATAAGCATTTTTAATGGCTAACCATGATCTCCCTAACATTAAAGGATATTCTCCCATATTAGCCTTTGGCGATAGAACAAAAAAATCAACTTGATATTCCCAAGAATTTAAGGTGACTATAACATCTTCTATCATCCCATCTGGTTTAATCATAGAGCTATCAACAAGTTGAAGGATGGTAGGTATCTCTCTAAGGCCAAAAATGTAGCCAAGACAATAACTATTTTTTCATGACATTAATAGATGCTCCTAGGTCAACCAAATCATTTTGAGCTTGGATCCCATGAATAGTGGATGTACCTATAGGATTCCCAAGGTTAGAGTATTTAAGTATAGTTAATTTCTCTAGTATTAAGTTAGACAACTGTCTTAGGACATGTATGGTTTTTGGATCTTTCTTCTTCCTTACTGGCTACTTAATGCATGCTTCCTTAATACCTTTAGTATAGGTTGGGACTTCCTTAATAGCATCTAGAAATGGTATTCTCACTATCATCTATTTTAGCTTATTAAGAAAATTAATGACTGCATGGTTCTTCATGAGCTAGCCTTGTGTTAGAAACAATAGTCCACCAAGATAACTAGGGGGGTTGGTGAATCAGTTATCCAAAAATTAAAACATTTATCTTCTTTAAAAAAACTTATTCATTCAACCAAAGTAAACAATAAGATACACATAGATAATTCACCAGCTTTGTTGAAACCCTTGATCAGAGGGAAAACCCTAGTGGGAATGATGTCTACAAGATGATGTACTAATATAAATATTCCTTGTTAGAGGATGGACCCTGTTAGGAGTCTATTACAAAATTGAGTACATATGAGTCCCTATTAGGAGAATTTGAATCCCTATTAGGAGATTCCAACTCTATTAGGAGCTATGCCAACCCTATTAGGAGTTTTATTACACTATATACAAGATGAGCCCAATACCCAAACATGCAATTCCAACTACAAGAAGAGCTCACTACTCAAACAAGTAATTTATTGTCATGTTCCTCTTTCCTTTGTTTTGTTAATTAGACCAATCACTATCAGAGCTTGTAGACTAGGTCATAAACCTTAGATTCAAATATCAAACCTTAGATCACTCAAAAAAACCTTAGAAATGAAGTTTCCTTCACGTCTACTCTACTCTACTCAACTTTTCATTCCTCTCTTATGTTGCTTACAAAAAATTTCACATCCATACAATTCCATGTTGTATTGTTTTCATGATAAAGGAAATTTTCTTTCCTTTGTACTGAGTCCATAAAATAATTCCCTAAGTCGTCCATTAGACCTTCTCAATTAATCACTATAGGACTACATGAACACATTGCACTTAGTGATAACATTAATCTTTTTCCTTGCAACGTTAAATATCTTTTTGAACATGTAATATTGTGATGAGAAAACTTAGCCACATCATCACCAACATGTCTTCTTCACATCCTCAACCTCTATTCTTAGAATAACAATTCTACTAAGAGATATACAAATTTTACCAGAACATACCTTTGTAAATTGAACAAGCATCACCAAAACTTACATAACTTCTTCCATACTTCTAATTTCTTCTTCTAACATTTACTACGAATACTAGATACTTAGAAGTATCTACCATAACCCTCAGATGGTTAGAATACTCAACTAGCCATCCATATGAACTTGATTTTTCCACTATTCTTCTGTCAGATATCATAGAAAAATGCTATGTTGACATCAATGATAAACTTAGTTAGGAATGTAAAATATCATCATAGTAACATATCTACAATACTTCCCCATAGGAATATCATCAAAATTCATGTTTTCAACAATCTCCCCCTTTTGCATTGATGGTAACATAGATGAAAAATATTTAGTTCCAAGAATAGGTCAACAAAAGACTATTCATCTTACTTTTCAAATCCTCTTCATCAATCATTCTCCCCCATTGATATGCTTTAATGTGCTTCCTATCAAACTACTATTTCATGTTATACAACTTTCAAACATGTTGTTCTTCCTCATGATGATTTTCATGCCAAACTTCTCCCCGATTGATATGAATATCAAAGGTTTCAACAACCATCAATCTCTACAACAATTAATTTCTAGCTCCAGTGTCCAAAGACACTATTCAAAACAACATTCAACAAGATTCCTAGATGACTCTGTCCATCTTAGATACTCCCTGATATAGGAAGCATCAACATTCAGTCCAAACAAATAATGGTACTCTATTACACTAGACTAATGCACTCTTGCATCTTCTACTCTGATGTAGGAAGGGGCATAACCCCTAGCATAGCTTGCAAATACTCAAAAGTCTCTTTGGGAAGAGGCTTAGTGAATATATCTATAATCTTCTCTTTTTCATTCACGTACTCCAATCTAATTTCCTTTTTTTCAACTTTCTCTCTCAAAATGTGATAATTAATAGAAATGTACTTTTTCTTCAAATGAAACACTAGATTCTTAGACATATTTACCATGCTTGTGTTGTCATAAGGTATGACGTTAGGTTTACTAAATTCTATCCTTATATCTTTCAACATATGCTTCATCCAAACAACTTGATTGTAATTGTTTATTGCTACAACATATTCTACTTCAACTATACATTATGATGTACAATCTTTCTTCTTGCTTAGCCAAGAAACCAATCTTCCTCAAAGAAAAAAGGCTCCACCATTGGTGCTTTTTCTATCATCCATACTGCCTACCCAATCAACATTAGTATAAGAACTTAGAGTAAAATCATTAGATCTTTCATACCACAATTTGAACTTCTATGTTCCTTCCATATTTCTAAAAATCCTTTTAACTACTATATAATGGGTTTCTTTGGGATCAACTTGGAATCTTGCAACAATTCCAACTAAATTTGCTATATCTTGCCTTGTGTGAGTCAGATAGTGCAATCCTCTGATCATGGATCTATACTTTTTGTGCTCAATAGTAGGTGTCTCATCCTTTGTAGATAATTTGTGTCTAGTTACCATAGGTGTTTGAATGGATTTGCATGTTTCCAAACCAAACCTTTTAAGTAAATCCTTCAAATACTTAGTCTAAGAAATAAAAATTCCTTCTTTATTTTGTACAATCAGTAATCCTAGAAAATATTTCATTTCTCTTATAATACTCATCTCAAATTCTTTCTTCATTTATTCCACAAACTTCTTACTTTCTTTGTCATGTCTTCCAAATATGATATCAAAAACAAATATTACCAAAATCATCAAACTATCATCCATTTCTTTCCAACATAGATTACTATCTATCATACCTTTTCCATATCCAAGCTTTGTCAAATGTGTGTCAAGCCTTACATACCAGGTTCTAGGTTCTTGCTTCAAGTAATACAATGCTTTCTTCAGTTTGCATACTATTTCCTTATCATATGTCCAAGGACAACCTTTAGGCTACTCAATGTACACTTATTCTTCAAGTTCTCCATTCAAAAATGTTGACTTGATATCCGTCTATTACACTTTAAATTTCTTTTGCACTATATAGGCTAACTATCATCTTACCACTTCTATTCTAGCCACTCAAGCATAAGTCTCATCATAGTCTATTCCTTCTATTTGTGAGTAACCTTTACATACCAATCTTTTCTTGTTCCTTACAACTTCACCTTTCTCATTCATCTTGTTTCTAAATATCAATTTAGTTCCTATCACATTCTTGTCTACTAGTATGGGAACCAATTCCCATGTCTCATTCTTTACTATCTAATCCAATTCCTCTTTCATAGCTTGTGTCTAGTAATCATCTTTACATGCTTCATCTTCACTTTAGGTTCATAATGAGATATCAAACATAGTTCTTCATTGACTTTGCTTCTTTTCATCACACCTTTATCTCTACTTCTAATGATATGCTCAAATGGGTGATTCTTTATCATATTCTTTCCCAAAGTAGGAGTTTCTATCTCAACTCTTTGCTCTACTAAATTAATTAAGTTTTGTTCCTACCTTGGTTCTCCTTCATTCTGCAAATCATTGTTAGTCTCAGGAAATACTTCATCATTACTTGGCTTAGTAACAATATCATCATCTAAATTGTAATTAATTGGTCTCTCTTGTATCCTAAATTTCTCATCAATTCTCATGTTCACTTTCCATAATAGTCACCAAAGCTATCTTTTCTGATAATGTCTCTTCATTAACCAATCTAGACTAATCAACACTAGCTTTCAAGGATCTTTCCATACTTTCTCAAAATTCTTCAACTTTATCAGAAAGTAGATTCTTTCTATTTTGTATTAATCTCTTAGGATAGCTACTCAAAAAATGACCAAATTCTTTACATGTCCAACCAACAAAAATTTTCATACCTTTTGGTTCTCTCTTTGTGAGTAGATCAATACCTTCCTTTATCTTTATGTCTTCTTTGAATCTAGATCTATCTATGTCTGTACTTTTGTTCTCTTGCATACAACAGAAGGATTCTAGATCTAAAAACTAATTGCTCTATTCTTTACACAAGTCTAATAACTCGCCAAGAATTTCCATCATTTCGGTGTAAAATTTCCTCTATCAAATGTAGGACTATATTTCCTAAACATGCTCACCATGGATCTCCCAAATTGGTTAAACTTTATCTTCAAGGACTTGATGCTCTGACACTAATTGGTAGAAACAATAGTCGACCAAGGCAACTGAGGTGGGGGGGGGGGGAGGGGGGTGAATCAATTATCCAATAATTAAAACATTTTTCTTCTTAAAAAAAATTTAATCATTCAACCCAAGTAAATTGAAACCATAATAAGATGCACATAGACAATTACACTAGACTTGTTAACTAGGGAAACCCTTGATCAAAGGGAAAACCCCAGTGAGAATGATACACACAAGATGATGTACTAATATAAATATTCCTTATTAGAGGATGGACCCTATTCAAAGTCTATTACAAAATTTAGTACATATGAGTCCCTAGTAGGAGACTTCAAATCCTTGTTAGGAGATTCCAACCCTATTAGAAGTTGTGCCAACCCTGTTAGGAGTTGTAGGACAATGTATGCAAGTTGAGCCCACTGCCCAAACATGCAATTTCAACTACAAGAAGAGCTCACTACTTAAACAAGTAATTTACTATTATGTTCATCTTTCCTTTGTTCTATCAATCTAAAAAATTACTATCAAACCTTTTAGACCAATTCATGAACCTCATATCCAAATATCAAACCTTATATCACTAAGCAAAACTTCAAAAATGAAGTTTCCTTCACTTCTGCTTAGCTCTGGTCAACTTCTCATTTTGCTCTTGTGTTGCTTACAAAATTCTTCACATCCATAAAATTACATGCTATATTGTTTTTCATGATAAAGTGAAAAAATTTCCTTTATACCAAGTCCATAAAACAATTCCCCAAGTCATTTGTGAGACCTTCTTAATTAATCATTATAGGACCAGATTAAGAACATGTTACACTTAGCGGTAACATTAATCTTCCACCTTGCAACTTGAATATCTTTCCATACACATAATATTATGAGGAGTTAACTTAGCCACATTATTACCAATATGTCTTCTTCACATCCTCAACCTTGAGTCTTGTAATAACAACTCTGCTAAGAGATATAACAAGTTTACCAGAGCATGCCTCTATAAACTCTATCTCAGAAGAAACATCACCAAAACTTACATAACTTCTTTGAAACTTATCATTTCTTCTTCCAATGTTAACTACATATACTAGATACTTAGAATTATCTACCATAATCTTGGATGGTTTGAATATTCAACTAGTCATCTATACCAACTTGATCTTTCTAATATTCTTCTATCAGATACCACAAAAAATTGCTATGTTGACATCAATGAAAAACTCAGTCATGAATGTAACATATCATCATAGTAACATATCTAAAATACTTCACCATAGGAATATCATGAGAATTCATGCTTTCAACACTTCATTTTATCAATCTATGGGGAAATGGAGGTTATTTGGGTACAAGAGAGGTATGCTATTTTGACTTATCTATATGCTCAGTTAGAGCTTCTTCAACTTTAGTTATTATAGGTTATTGAGGTATAGCAAGAGTGGTACCTAACCTTAAGTGAATATCATTCAATGAGATGGCATAGCTTTACTATTGATCCTATTATTTAGTATTATTCATATTAGGGTTAGGTTGAACTGGTAATTAGGTCTTATTAGAAAGAGTATTAATGGCCACAAGAGGATGCATTAAAGCTTGTGGCTAAGGTGGTGGCAATAGGGTTGGCTAATTAGATTGGGTATTCCAATACTCAGGCTTTTTCCAACCCTACTAATGTCACTACCAACCCTACTAGGGTTGTTTCCAACCTTGTTGGAGTTGTTTCCAACCTTGTTGAGGTTGTTGCTAACTATAATTTTCATTAAAACTAGTATTTTGAAATTTCTACCATTGATTATTATTATTATTATAACTTTGAAGAGGATCTTGTGGCATACCTTATCTTTGAGCCCATGGCCCTATTTGAGCAAGATAAACTACTTCTCCATTTTAATCAATGGGTTTGAACTTGGTTGGCATTGGTTGTGTCTCCACACTCGCAACAGACTTACATCTATAGTGCTTTTTCTTTTCTCTACAATGTGGACAATATTCAGTCAACATGGCATCAAATCCATCTTTCTTTCTTAAAACTTGCATGGTGTCTAGCAGATTGGATACATTGTTAATGATGTCTTACTTGAATTCTAATAGAAAATTGGATAATTAAATCTTGGGTACTCCTGAACTATTATTGGACTTATGTGGTAGATCTCTAAATCTTCTACCTTTATTCATAGTAGCTTTGAAATAATTTAGGTGTACACTCTATATATCAGTCCAAGTCTTTTGAGTGATATCCCCTCCTACCATAACATCTAGAGCTTCAATGCTTCCTTCATTTACACCTCTCAAAAAAAGATATTTCTTTGATTCCTCATTCAATTGATGTTATGTGCTATGTTGTAGGTTGAACATAAATTGGGAAACATAATCTTCCAAGGTTTCATCATCCTTAAGGAACATTTTGAAACTTTCATCCCCTTTTAAATATTGACCCCTACAATATTCCTTATACTTTGTGAGAAACAAATTGCTCCTTGCAGGCTAATCTGCTACAACATTGGCACCCAACCCCATGAACCATCTCAAAGAAGCTTCTTTGAGAGTAGAAGGAAAGAACTTTAGTTTGTGGGCATCATTTGTATAGTAATAGCTTTTACATAGTATGTAAAACTCAAGGAGAAAGGTTTTAGGGTCTTCAGTGATCAAGCCATAAAACTTGGGGAGTGCAGCAATAGGTATGTTTTTCAAATTTTGGTTACCTTACTAAGGAGGGATAGGAAAAGGAAATGTGAGTTAAGGTTGAGGTTGAGCCATTCCTAGAGGGGGTAATAGTAGTGATGCTTGATAGATAATAAGATCAAATGGATTATCTTGGTATTCAAGTTCAAAAAGGAGATCATTATATGCAAGGATACATCAGAGGATGAGGGTATTCTTTCTTGAGAAGCAATGATTGGATTTTCAAAAAGTTCTTCTTCATTCTTAGTGTGAGGTTCTTCAACTTTAGGATTAAAAATGTCTTCCTAAATATTATGGGGAAGAAATATCCCAAAGAGGTCTCTACTTCTATGCATGCAAAATAATGTGAAATCTAATCTAACATAATGACTTCAGGGTTAAATTAGACTGACACCTTCCCTTACAATAGTGCCAAAACTATTCAGTCAACTAAATACCTTAGCAACAAAGGATTGGACATCCTTCTACACTGGTTCTATGATTAGATAGAATCATGTGTTTTCCTAAGAATAACATACTAACTTCATTTTATTTTGTCAACTTAGGAGTGTAAGCTTGAGAGGGTGGCTACAAAGTACATGCTTTGATTCCTCTTTAGGTCATTACAACTAAAATAGAAAAGAAATGTTGAAGGAAGCTAAGCTAGGAAATGAAATGATATTTTTTCTTAAAGCTTAGAGCAATGCTTCAAACAATAAATTTATTTATGCACCTATGCTACAAGAATAGTCCAATGATTCTATTATCAATGGCTATAGGAAAAGCATAAATTTACTTTGTAAAGAAACAAACAAGAAAATAAACTATATTCTAACAAAGCAATTCACTCACCAAGTGGGCCCCCTTGGATGAGTGAATATAAAGATGGTCAAGATAGAAGGTAGAAACTTGACTTTGTATTCTATTCATTCATAGTAAGAGATTACATTTGAGGAGAAGATTACACACTGCTAAACTAAACAAACTGTTATATATTTCTTCTAGCCAAAACCAAAAATTCCTTGTTCAAAGCTTTAGCAACATTATTTAAATCAAATATAGAACAACTTCTTACATCTATGATCACTCCATCAATAAGGATTAATTACATATCATAAAGTTTACAATAGAAATATTAGTAAGTGTGTTTTAAGTCCTCTAAGAATATAGTAGGTTGAGAAAGCTATATTCGTGCTCTACCATAACATAAATCACACAATAATCTACCTATTGCAGTGATTCATAAATCTGGTCAACTTTGACTTAGTGTTGAAATGCAAACTTTGAATATGCACAACTAGTACCTATAAATATTGAATGCAACAACTTCCACATGTATATATATTCATTCCATCATCAATGTTAGAAAAAGTTTAATGTTCAAACTATCACTCTTTCAAATCCTATGGCTACAAGAAGGAACCTACCCAAACATAGCATGGATGAGGAAATATGTATCAACCTATAATATCCCTTCATTAAACTTTAGAAGTCCATAGATTCAAGAAAATAGAGCATATCTGAACAATCTATACTTCAATCTTCATATCGTAACATATAGATAATATATTTATAAAAACATAATTTCTTTTTATTAAACCATAGAGTCATAAAATGTTTCTTGCAAGATAATTGTCTAAAATCAAGATAAAAGGTTTTCAAAACAATGGCCTTTTAGAGGCTCATTAACCATTATGGATGGGTGGAAAAGAGAAAGGTATATTTAGTTTATTTATGTAAAGATCTATGCTTGTATCTTGGATTAAAGTTGTTTAATGTAAAGGAAAATCTTGTAGCTTTATATTCACATTCTAACAAGAAAGTTCTTGAAATTTCTATTCTATTATTTTTTGACAATTTTTCCATGCAAATAAGAAAGAGTTTCTATTGTAATCTACATTTAGATAACTCTATACTTGTAATTTTGGTTAAAGTAAAATATGGTTGGAGATATATAGTTTAATAAAAAAACATAAAAATATTACAATTTGTTTTTAAGGAAAAATTTGAAATGATAGATTCATCCTCCTTCCCCCCTAACATCCTCATCTTGGAAGCAATATACCTATCAAAATGGACAAAACTAGCATTTGTGACTTCCCAAGTTAGGTCTAGACTTCAAAGTTGAACTAGTAGCTTCTTTCCATCTTTTTCTAGTTCTAGTTTCATGTCTTTTGCAAACACAAAAATACCCTTGTATAAACACATGTACATCAACAATGGATACTAGGAAAAAGGTTTATCAACCTTACCCTTGCTAATGCCAATGAACCCATTATGTTATTCTTGAGCTAGATAGGATGTAAAATAAAAAATAGTCCTCATTTCATATTTTAAAATCTAAGAAATCATGAAAAAAACAAATACCCCTCGATGTGGTCTTTCTCATTCATGACAAATATTTTTGCAACGGGATATATAGAGGGCTTGTGCCCTAGGATTGAAATACTTCTTTAATAAGGGGTATATGGTATGCGATGTTACAAGTGAGAAATTCCTTAACTTTGCAAAATGTTATTGTAATATTTGTCCTCAAAGACATAGCCTTTGAGCATCATACTTTAATTGCAACTCATCAAGTTAATCTTTTCATGTAATGAAGTGTTAGGGTTCAATACAACCATCAACACATGATCATATCTCTTTGCCAACATTTTCAACATCTTCTCATCCATGAAAATGCCAAGTATAACCAATTTTTCTACATAAAACTCCTAAATATTGCTTGGTAGTGTATCATCTTTTCTCTAGGCAAACCACCTTCTAAACAACTCCAAACCACCAATAGATTTATCAGAACTTCTCAATGAATTCCCCTTGTCATAGAAACCCTCACTAAGTAAGAGTCTAGGGTTCTAGTAAGCCAAATCCTTTCCTTTGGTTGCCTCATTCGTAGAAAGGGGAAATTGTGCTAGGACATGTTGTAATGTTGATAGTTTGTCTTGTCATAAAAATATCTTCATGAGGCATTTTTATCAATTCAACAAGTTTTAGGGTATAGGAAATTTCCATCCAAAAATAGCTCAGGAATTTACTCTCAAATTTTTTTATCTTGACAAGGCAATTCTCTTCACAACAACTCACAATATAGAAACCCAAAATCCAAGCTCTGCTTCACTATGCTTCAAATCTCTTCACATTGTAACACTTTATGGAGTAAATTATAGACTTTATGTAGAATCCATTCATACGAGGTCACCTTGGAGCACCATTAATGCTCTAACTATCAAATTGTGCATGCTATATTAAGAATTTGAAAGTTGGCTATTGATCAAGGCAGAATCTAATGGTTGTGATTCAAACTTAAAAATTGCATCGTCGTTTACCTATTTGGACATGTGTTAAACTCTTGAATTCTTACTTTAGTTAAAACTCAATCACTCTTATTATGTAAGCATATAGCCATCGCTGATCCTTTTACATCCCACAATCATGTGAAATCTATTTTGTCCTTACATTCCTTTGAAGAAATAAGCACTCTAAGACATGCGTTATCCCCTCACAATCTCTCTCTAACTAAAAACCTTGAATCTTCTTTATGTAAAAATGTGAGCACAATAGATCCTTAGGTAAATGATGGTTAAGATATTTGCATGTTTATGTGTTAGTAGTCTGGCCCACAGGGACACATGGCAAACCCTTACATTCTCACATTGGGCAAACTTTGAACACCTTCATTATGTGACAATATGACAACCATTGATTCTTTTACTTCTTACCACTGGGAGAAAATCTTTATTTTTTTTCATACTTAGTAACCAAAGAAAAGAAAAAAAAAATGCCATCTAGTACTCTATGATGGTATCATTCCTTTTGGTAACTCAAACATGGGTTGGTCCAACAAATTGCATGTGTCAATCTCTTGCTTTCTCACTTTGGTTAAAAACTTCTCACTTTGACTTTGCAAGAATATGACCATCATGGATCTTCATCTAAATATATAGCTGAAAAAAATGCTCATTCTTTAGGCTTTCTAAAATAATAAGGGCCCACAGGCACACTTGTTAGCATCTCATATTGTCACATTTTTAAAAATGCTTGCATCTTCATTATGTGACAACAAGAGGGTCATTGATCTTTCTTTTGATTAAATATTGGGAAAGATGCATCATATTCCATCTAAAGGGGACCCACAAAGACATGTAATAGCTCCTCATATTTTTGCATTCCTTAAACACTAAATACCTTCATTTTATGAGGATACAACAACCCTCTATCCTTTCTTAAATCAATGATTAGGAAAAAAAGAGTTCATTTTGACTTAGGAACCAATCCTAGTGTGACAAATTGCATATTACATTGGAACACTAGTAGCAAGTTGTTATGGGCCCAGGTGTCCATACATAAAAATCTCATAATGTCACTTCGATTAAGCTTCAATCATCTTTATTTTGCAAGAATGCAAAGACCATAGATGTTCCCAAGATCATAGGGCTACTATCAAATTGCTAATTCCTTTACTTTTTGGAGCCACAAGGACACACATCATCTCCTCACATTCTCACATTGGTTAACAATAATGCATATTCAAATTGTGAGGTTGTGACATCCATAGATTTTCAAGGACATCAATGGTTGGAATAACAGCTCACCCTGAGGGTTACAATTAGGTAGTTTTCAACATATGAGCTAACCAAAATATGACCGAAGGTTAAATAAAAATGTGAGTTAGGGAAATAACCTCATTTCACAAATAAAATTAAAAAATTAATACAAGAATAGCCCTAACAAAGAAATTTAAAAATGTACTTAGGCTTTTTCAAGGTATTTCGTGCATAGACTAGGGCTTAATTCAAAATTCCCCACTGATTCTAAAGCTATAATTGTTAAAAATTTCAAGGATATTTAAAAAAAATTATGAGTGAATAGGACACAAAGCCAGTGTTTTTCTAGGGTAAATAAGCACATGGAAATGTAAACTCTAATTGTTTAGATAGTTAAAACTAGGTTTTCACAACAAACACTTTAGAAAAATGAAGAAATTGAAAAACTAAGCCAACACATGCTCCTTAGGAGAAATGATTTAGCTTTATTATGCTTTTAGTAGATCATATTGTCATTAGAAATTATTTTTTAATCTATGTATATTTCTTCATAAATTATTGGTCTCTTATTTCTAGTTAATAACTTGATTAAGAATGTCCCTTTGTGATTTATTTAAAATTTAATTATCTAAAATTTAATTGGTATGTCATAAATAGGTTACTCTTCATTTATCCTTTGAATTCATTTAGGACTGACCCTCTATATTATGTGATAGAATGCTAGTCCATACATTGAATGGAATAGGATTTGAGTTATTACACTAATAAAGAGTTTCTTATAGTTTGCTTCTAATAAAGCTCCATTGTTATAATGAAATACAGTTGAAGTGTATGCACATTAGACCTATTATATATAATCTTGACAAGGATTAAGACATTAATTGTTTTTCATCTCATATCATAATTGATTCAAAATTAATATTGGCATTAACATGCATACATCTTGATTAGCTAATGTAATTGCTTTTAAGATTAGGAACCTTATCTTATTTTGTTTTATCTCATGATAAAAATTACATATTTTGAATAATAACATTATAGTTAATTGTTTTAGATATTATGTTGATGAACACATGAAATGACTCTAAAGATGGTCAGAACTTGTAACCATATGTTTTAGACTATAATTGATAAGGACTTACAATTATAGTTATGCCAATTATTGTACTTGATGACAATGTTAGGATACACTATTACATGTATTCAGATCACCATGCTAATATGATAGAATTATAGAATATAATATTAAATTTAATCATTTATAATAAGTTAAAGGATAGCTTGGTGTATGTGATTTAATGAATTTATTCATACACTCATAAATATAAATAATCCATAGGGAGTAGTTTGGAAAATTTTGAATTATATTATATAATCAAATAATATAGTATTGAATAGATTGAAACTATATAAATAAAATTATTATGACCTAACATGGTAATAACTCTAATCATTTTTATCTTTCATGGAAGAAGTGTGCACTAAATGAAAGCGAGAACTTTTATGTCTTGAGGAAAATGTATCTTTAAAGAGCTAACTTATAAATCAATCGTATGTTACAAAAGTTTGGGTGCATTCATGTAGGATTCAATAGGGTACAACTTTTGTATAAGATTAGGAAATCATGCAACTTTAGTATTTAGGTTAAAGTTAGGTTTTAGATGCCCCAGTCTACTTAAATTTTGAAATTAGTCTTCCTTAGTGTTTTAAAAAGTGTTGAGAGGTCATTTTTCATGGTTATGTGTGTCAAAATAGACCCCTAAGGTCTATACCTATGTGAATAGTTCTAGTTGAGAACTAATATTATATTTTAGACATTATATGAGATGTCAAAAATGTCATTCTTCAAAAATTACAAAAATAGAAATGGGAAAATCAATTTTACCCATCTTGAGGAGTGGGAGATAATATTGGGGGACAAAAAATATTGGACCAATGTGCTTTATGAAAAAATTCTAAAGTGTGTAGAGTGATATGAGAGGAACCATGGGTATAGAAAGGGGCTTTTTCAACCAGTCTCCATTCTAGGAGATAATTAGGATATAGTGAGATTTTGGAGTTTTTAGGAGGAAAGAAAGTCATGGTGAAGGAAAATAGGAGAGATATGGTGGTTTTGAGGATGGTGACCAAGGAGAGCTTGATAAGGGATAAGGGAATCCTTTCCTTTTCTTATTATAGTAGAATGCTAGTTAAATGTAAAAATATTAGCTAGAACTAGATTTTAAGTAAGAGTTAGGAAATAATTTTTCTATTGAGAAAAACCTAATATGACATTATCTATGATCTTTGATGTAATGACTTTATTCTTTCTTTGGGCTGTGGGTAGGATCATTGTGATCTCATGATTCCGTTATGTAGGGGTAGAAAAGAGCAAGATATAGTTAGTTTATTTATTTAAAGATTTATGCTTGCATCTTCGATTCAAGTTGTTTAATGTAATGGAAAACTTTGTAGCCTTATATTCATATTCTAAAAGGAAAGTTCTTGAAATTTCTATTCTATTATATTTTGATAATTTTTACATGAAAATAGAAAAGAGTTTATATTTTAATTTATATTTACATAACTCTATACTTGTAAATTTGGTTAATGTATAATAAGGTTGCAAATATATAATTTAATAAAAAACAAAATTATTACAATTTGTTTGGTAGGAAAAATTTGGAATGAAAGATATATCCAACTCCTCATAAAAATACTCATATCTGAAGTGAAATACCTATCAAAATGGACAAAACTAGTAGTTAGGTCTACACTCCAGAGTTGAACTACTAACTTCTCTCCATCATTTTCTAGTTCCAATTTCATGTCTTTTGCAAAGACAAAAATACCCTTCTATAAACACATGTAGACCAATAATGAATACCAAAAAAAGGGTTTATCAACCTTACCCTTAGTAATGCCAATCAACCCATTATGTAATTCCTCATCTTGATAAGATATAAAATAAAAAATAGTGCTTATTCCATACTTTAAAATCTAAGAAATCATAAAAAGAAAAGACCCCTATATGTGATCTTTCTCATCCATGCCAAATATTTTGTAGAGGGAAATATAGAGGGCATGTGCCCTAGGATTGAAATACTTCTTTAATGAGTGTTCTGGGATATGAAATGTTAAAAGGGAAAAATGTCCTACCTTTGGAAAATTCTCTTGTTACAATGGCCCTCCTTGAAGATATAGTCTTCAAGCATCATGTATCTAGATTACAAATGATTCAAGTCAATCTTTTTGCACAATGAAGTGTTAGGGTTCAACATAAACACCTCTCTAATTACATCATTTGTTACCCTAAAAAGGTTATCTCTAGCATGGTTCTTCACAGCCCTCAACACAAGATCATATCTCTTTGCCAACATCATCAATAAGTCCCTATCCATGAAAATACCAGATGCAACCAGTTTACCTACATCAAACTCCCAAATATTGATTACTAGCATATCATTTTTTCTCTATAAAAACCACCTTCTAAATAGCTCAAAACCACCATTAGATGTCTCAACATCTCTCAACCAATTCCCAATCATACAAACCATCACTAATTAATAGTCTAGGGTTCTTAGGAACCAACTCAGTTCCTTTGGCTTCCTCATTGGTAGAAAGGGGCAATCATTCTAGGAAATCATCATGCACCTTCCTATGTTGATAATCTATCATGCTAGAAAATTCTCTTTGTGGAGGAATTTTTATCAATTCAACAAATTTTAGGGAACACAAAATTTCTAAGCAACAATAGCTCAAGCACTTAGCCACAAATTTTTTTGATCTCAATAAGGAAATTTTGTTCATAACAATTCACTATATTGACACCCAAAATCCAAGCTATGCTTCACTATGCTTCAAATCTCTTTCAATTTGGAATAAGTTATGGACTAACTTATAGACTTTATCTAGAATTCATTCACACAACACCACCTTGAATCTCCATTAATGCTCTAATAGTCAAATTGTGCATTTTATGTTAAGAATTTGAAAACTAGTTGTTGATCTGGGCAGACTTTGATGGATGTAATTCAAAATTTGAAATTCCATCACCTTTTACCTAGTTGTACATATGTCAAACTCTCACATTCTCACTTTAGTTAAAATTCAAACACTTTTAGTATGCAAGAATATGACTATTATTTGTCCTTTTACATCCCATGATCAAGAGAAATCCTTGTTTTCCTTACATTACTTTTAAGAAACAGACCCATCGACACACGCTTCATCCCCTTGCATTCTCACTTTGACTAAAAACCTTGCACCTTCTTTATGAAAAAATATGATCACCATAGATCCTTAGGTTATGGATGGTTAGGATCTCTGCCTACTATTATATTAGTAGATTGGCCCACAAGGTAAATAGGGTAATGGGTGGTTAGGATCTCGTATTCTTGCATTGGGTAAACTTTGAACACCTTCATTTTGTGAGGATGCAATAGCCATTGATTCTTTTAAATCTTGTGGATGGGAGAAAATCTTGCTTTTTCTTCATACACAATATGCACAACAAATAAAAGCATTCTAGCTGGTACTCTATGCTGATAGTATTCCTTTTGGTAACTCAAACATGAGTTGGTCCCACAAATTCCATGTGTCGAGCTCTTGCTTTATCTCTTTGGTTCAAATTTTTGCACTTTGAATTTGCAAGAATATGACCATCATGGATCTTCATTTGAATCTATGACTAATAAAATTATCATTCTTAAGGCTTTCAAAAATAATAGTTGCCCACAAGGACACTTGTCAGCTTCTCGTATTGTCCTACTTTTTGAAATGCTTGCATCTTCATTATGAAACAACACAAGGGCTATCAATCTATCTTTTTATCAATGGCTGGGAAAGATGCATCATATTCCATCCAAAGGAGACCCAAAAGGACATATAGTAGTTCCTCACACTTTCATATTCCTTAAACATTAAATACCTTCATCTTGTGAGGATGTGACAAACCTTGATCCTCACTTAAATCAATGATTATAAAAGAAAGTTTAGTCTAACTTAGGAATGAATTGTTAGAATTATTTAGAATAACTAAGGGGGTGGGGTGAATTAGTTATTCAAAGTCTAGATGTACAAATAAATTTTTTCACTTGGCTTAGTGAATTCATAAAACATTCATATATGTGCATGCATCCAAGCAATCACTAAAACTTGCAGGTTACTATTAAATCAACATTGTAAAAATGTATCAATAAAACATAAAAGATTCATCAACACACTTCATGCAATGAATTAATGTGGAAACCCAATTTGGGAAAATCACCAGTAACATGCTACTCCTTTTCACTCTTTTGAAGTGATGCCCTATGAAAGACCAACCCTATTAAAGGTTACAATACACACTGTTAAATGTGACCTGGTTAAGGGATTTCAATCACCCTATTATAAGTGAGCCTTGTTAGAGGACTTTAAGCCATTCACTTGGAATACCACCCAGTTAAAGTATTCTCAAATGACTCTTAGGTCAAACTTAATCCAAAGGATTTATCTTGAACTAATACAATTGTTAGAGAGTAACAGTAGAGCTTTGATCTAATACAATTTAGAAAATCTCTTGTAGATTACAAATCACTATTCAATCCTCAATTTTTCCTAGCTTTCATACTTTGTAGTACTAATAGCTTGTTCACCCTTCAAGCATATATCTCCTAAAGCTTTCTTACTTAGCATGCCAATGCTGTCACCTTTTAGGTCACTTGATGAAGTAGAGTCCTTGACTTCATGTCTTCTTTCTTTTCTTTATTCTTTTCCTTGTATTCTTTGACTTTCTCCACTCTTACTTAATGACTAGACATTCCTATAAATAAGAAATTAAGATACTTTTCCATTTTCCATTTTCCATTTAGGGTTTGGACTAATTGGGTAGGATACAATGTACCCATCTTGTATTTCATATTTCTTCTAGAAATTACTCCTAAAATCCATTTAAATTCAACTAGAACTAGTTTACATAAAATTTTATGCCATCAGCTCATCAACCTTATCTTCCACGTAGTTCACAAACTTCAAGAAAACAAACTTGTCAGCTCAGATTTGGTGAACATTTGGTCTTTCCAATAATGCAGCAACTCGACATTATCAATCTTTTGATGCTTAGCACATATTGTGTTGCTCAGCATCAACTGTGAATTCACTTAGCATCAACTAAATTTTATTGATGCTCAACACATACTATGTTTCTCAACATCAACTGTGAATTCACTCAGCCTCAACTATTTTCCTTGGTATACACTAGAATTTTCTTTTACTCAGCTCCAACTAATTTTTTGCTCAGCTTGCACTAACTTTGCTCAACACCTATTGTTAACTCGATCAAGCTTGGTAGACAGTCCTTTTGTAACTTGTTCTTCTAAATTTTCTAATAATAACTAGCCTTTGTAACCTTAAGTAGATTATCAATACATCATTTCATCACTATCTTAATTGATCCTTGTACTTCATTACATAATCATAACTCAACCTTTCCTCTAGGTGCTATTGTTACATCTTATTGATCAAATCCTCTTCATCAATCAACTAAGTGATAGTACTTGAATCTTATAAGAAATTGTCTTACCAGAAAAATAGCAGGTTTGACATGAGTGACAATACAATGATTGAAACACATTTTATGCTCCAGCAATCTCCCTCTTTCAATAATCTCTTTAAGCAATGATCTTTTCAATCAGATCTCAACATGAATCTTGGTGTGACAAATAGGATATTACATCAAAATATTGGAGGTAAGATGTTACAAGCCCCAATGTACATGTGCAAAAATCTCATAATGTCTCTTTGGTTAAGTTTCGTTCATCTTTATTTTGTGAGAATGTGATGACTATAGATCTTCCCAAGATCGTAGGGTTGTTGCAACCTAATAATTCCTTTACTTTTTGGACCCAAAAGAACATGCATCATTTCCTCACATTGTCTCTTTGATTAACAATAATGCATCTTCAAATTGTGAGGATCCAACATTCGTAGATTTTTCAAGGACATCAACAATTGCAATAATAACTCACCTCAAGGGTTACAATTAGGCAATTTTTGGCATATGGGCTAACCACAATATGACCCATGGTTAAGTAAAGACATAAGTTAGGGAAATAACTTCATTTTGTGAAGAAAATTCAAAAATTAATAAAGGGAAAACACTAACAAAGAAATAACAAAGATTTACTTAGGGTTTTTCGAGGTATTTAGACTAGGGTTTAATTCGAAATTCCCCTTAATTCAAAAGATATAATTGTTAAAAATTTCAAGTATATTTTAGAAAAAAATTGAGTTAATAGGGAACAAAAATAGGTCTTTTCTAAGGTAAAAATGTACATGAAAACACAAACCCTAATTGTTCTGATAGTTTAAAATGGGGTTTCATAGAAAACCCTTCAGAATTTTAGCAAGGTGAAAAAACAAGCAACACATGGTTCTTAGGAGAATTAATTTAGCTATAATATCCTTCAGTAGACCATATTGTCATTAGATATTATTTTGTAATTTATGTAACTTTATTGATAAATTATTAATCTCTTATTTCTAGTCAATAACTTGATTAAGGAGGTCATTTTGTGATTTATTTAGATTTAATTATCTAAAATTTAATTTGTACCTCATAAATAGGTCACTCTTCATTAGTTCTTTGAATTTATTTTGGACCAATCCTCTATATTATGTGATAGAATGCTAGTCCATACATTGAAGGGAATAGGATTTGAGTTATTACACTTATAAAGAATTTCATATAATTTGTTATTAATAAAGCTCCATTGTTATAATGAAATACAATGGAAGTATATGCACATTAGACTTACTAACCGATATATAATCTTGACAAGGATTAGGACATAAATTGTGTTCCATCTAATATCATAATTGATTGTTGAATTAATATTGACATTATCTTTCGTACCTCTTGATTAGTTAATGCAATAGATTTTATGATTATAAGACTTATCTTGTTTTCTTATCTCATGATAAAAATTAGATGCTTCTAAGAATAACATTATAGTTAATTGTTTTAGATAGTATGTTGATGAACACATGAAGTGACTTTGAAGATGGTCAAAACTTTTAACCATATGTTTTAGACTCTAATTAATAGGGACTTATTATTATATTTATATTAATTATTGTACTTGATGAAAATGTTAAGATACACTATTACATGCATTCAAATTAACATGGTGATATGATAGAATTATGGAATATAATATTAAATTAAAAAATTAGAATATGTTAAAGGATAGCTTGGTGTATGTGATTTAATGAATGTTTTCATACACTCATACATATATATAATCCAGGGGGAGTAGTTTGCAAAATTTTGAATTAGATTATATAATCAAATAATATATTATTGAATAGATTGAAGCTATATAAATACATATTATGACCTAGTGTGGTAATAACTCTAATCATGTTTATCTTTCACAAAAGTAGTGTGCACTAAAAAAAAGTGGGAACTTTTATATCTTGAGCAAAATATATTGTTGAAGAGTGCATTTATTAATCAATCTTATGTTAGAAAAGCTATGGTGCATTCATGTAGGAGTTAATAGGGTACAGGTTTGGTATAAGATTAGGAAATCATGCAACTTTAGTATTTAGGTTAAGGTTAGATTTTCGAGCCCCAATGTGCTTGAATTTCGAAATTATTTTTCCTTGGGGTTTTAAAAAGTGTTAAGAGGTCATTTACATGGCTATGTGTGTTTGAATAGACCCTTAAGGTCTATACCTATGTGAAAGGTTCTAGTTAAGAACATAATATTGTATGTTAGACATCATATGAGACCTCAAAAATATCACTCTTCAAAAAATTTGAAAATAGAAATGGGAAACCCAATTTTTGCCATCTTGAGAGTTTCATCATGATGAGTGGGGGATAGGATTGGGAGACAAAAAATCTTGGAAATTTACATTTACATAAATCTATACTTGTAAATTTGGTTAAAGGACAATATGGTTGCAAATATATAATTTAATAAAAAACAAAGATTATTACGATTTCTTGGGCAAGAAAAATTGGGAATGACAAATTCACCCCCCTCCCTCCACCCTTTAAGTACTAGTTTAAAGCAACATCTTCAATCCTAATTCATTCTCTACTCTATTTTTTAATAAATTTAATTTATCAAAAGCTTCATAATTTTCACTATGAAACACTACCCATATCATTCTTATAAAATCATCACTAAAAGGAATAAAGTACCTTTCACCGTAGTATAATCCTTTTTCTTATATATATATATATATATATATATATATATATATATATATATATAATATATATATATTATATATATATATATATATATATATATATAGTATATATATATATATATATATATTTGTGTGTGTGTGTGTGTGTGTGTTGGGGGGGGGGGGGGGGGGGGGGGGGGGGAAGGGGGGGGTGGTTGGGGGGGAGGGGGGGGTTGTGTATAAAATCTCCAATGTTACTGATGTAGTAAATATGTAGCTCAAAAATCACTTCTTCTTCTATTATTCTATCAGATATTTCTTCAAAGCATGTTAGAAGGCTTTATTATGTTAGGTGGATCTCTTACTAAATTTTTTATACTGCTTGGAAACTACAATTGGAAAAATTGTTGTATTTTCATTGATGTAAAATATAGTAATGATACATGATTCTATTTGATCTAAATGTCATCTCTACTTGATTGAAGAAGAGGATTTGAGAATTTTCTCATAACAAAAGAACCTAGAGGAAAGGTTGAGTTATGAAAAGGAAGCTACAATGGACATTTGATAAGCTAGACTTTGACAAAATAAAGTGATTGTTTAAATCATATTGATGTTCAAGTCTTTACAATGTAAGTCAAAATATATCACTTATGTAAAGCTTGACTGGGCATTAGTATAAACTAAGTGATAAGTTTGATGTCGAGCTAGATGAACTACAATGATTGAGAAATTTTAGTAATGATAAAGTTTCAAAACTTAGTGAAAGCTGAGTAATAGTATGTTTTTAATGCATATGTGAAATCATGATTTCAAGCTAACTCAATTGATATCTTGGGATATGGAAACTTTTTTCAAGATAATATTGATCAGTTGGATCATTTAATTCTAGGAGAGGATTATGTATAACACCTAATGAATTAATTCAATCGATGAGAAGTTTCTATAAAAGGAGGAAGATGGAAAAATATAATGAACTTGATGAATTAGATCACAAAGCCTAAGATCTATAGTGATCATAGAAAAATGGAAAATGAAAATTACCTATTTAAGGAGGTACAAAGACAAATTTTAAAAGAGAGGGTGTGGTAGAGAGAAGAAGTCTTGGAAATACAATAGGGAAAGTAAACTCTAAGAGAAGGGGGGGGGGGGGGGCGTGAATCATTCCTTCAACAATTTAACCTTAAAATATTCACTACACATCCATCTCACGATTTACATGTAACTAAAATACCAAATTAAACATACACATCCATAGTATGAAAACAAGTAAACATTTCGCAGATATATGATTAGAAGATATTTGGTTACCTAGAAACCCTACAATGAGAAGATAAACCTAGGGTAGGGATGACACCCACAAATCTTCACTATTGGACCTCTAAAGTCTATCTAATAAAGGTTTCAATGTTTGATCATAAACTATGATCTACCTTCTGAAAGGTCTACCCTATTAAAGGCTTAAACAATTGTTAGAATTTACCCTGTTAGAAGTGTGTCTGATTAAAGGAACTTAGACTTACAATGAAATAAGCACCATGTTAAAGGATTTACAATAGCCTGTTCGGAATACTCTATTAAGAGATTTAACTTATTCACCTATTAGAATGTCTCATCAATGATCCTATGTTTAGCACTTTTCTAGTAGATAAAAGATCATCTCTTTGAATGTATCTTTGATCCTCCCTGATCATATGTATCACTTTTTTCCTCTAACTTCTTTCATCTATTCTCCTTTGATTGATTCTATAATTCATATCTCAATTCACAGCTCCTTAGCCACCATGAATGTTATGTTTATGCATGCAAATTTCTCTCTTCGCACATACAATGTTTAGGGTGTGTCTTCATTAAGAAGACCAAGGGGACTTAGGGTTAGGTATGAATCAATGATTGTGATTCATCCTTTTTTCCTCTTAATCCATCCCTTCAATTGATTGGTTGCATGTATTACAGAGGGATCCTTAATATAGGTTCATCCTTATAATCTAGAATCACAAAACAATCCTTAAGTCATTTTAAAAATGGTTTACATAGAAGTTTATGCTATTATAAAAAACTATGTGAAAATCATTTACTTGGCACTTGAAGTCTCTAATGCTTGGCATTCATTGTATCTTCAATGTTGTAACTCAGCCTCTCAGTGGCTTTGCATCCATTGATCATTGGGCATCAACTATGTACTTAGTACTTGAGTGACTCGACATTTACTGCTTACTAGTCACATACTATATATATCACTCACCATACACTATTTGACAAATTATGCTTGGCATACATTACTTGTTCGACATGAACTAAGTTCTATCTAATGAATGACTTAAGTGCGTTATCACTCATATATCAAAACAAATATGAGATTAACAATCTCCCCAATTGACATAAGTGCCAAAAACACTTGGTCATGCATGAATAACCTTAACTTATGAGCATAAATTAGATATTCTCCATTCAGTACTTAGGTTACATAATTTTTTTTTTTTATGAATAGTCCTTTTCAATTAATAATTAATATACTAAGATTACAATTCACAAAAAAGGGTAAGGGGATACAAGATCACCCTATGAGAGTTCATGCAGATGAAGCCAGAATCATATACTATTCATCAAATTTCAAAATATCAAAATTTTGCAAAACTTGTGACTTATTAGTCATACCTATAAATTTCATAACAACCCCCTCCCTCGAGTCAATGGTTCTTTTCTAAATCTGACTCAATACTCCTATTGAGTAAATCTACAATAGTGTTGTGGTCTTTTTCCATATTGATTCCCCCTTAGTTTGGTCTCCCCCAAAACTTATTCATTCTTTTTGTCATGAAAAATTCATTATCCCCCTTTTTGAAACTTATTTCATGGGTGGTACATGAATAGTGTGTTTTTCCAAGAATGATTTATGGACCTCCATTATGAGCTTTAGTGTTGCATCCCAATTGTCACATGCAACCTCTAGAGATTTTATCTAAATATTTGACTTGGTAGCAAGCTTAACTAGGACTTCATTAGTAGAAAGATGGGGATCTTTCTTCATCAATGTTTTTGCAAAGGCTAGTTCCTTGGGTAAAACCTCCATGTGAGGGGTCAAACTAGATTGTATGTTGATTAGTGTAGCCTAGATGTTGGCATCTTGAGCTTGTAAATCTGCTAACTAACCTTGTGTTAATAAATTTTTTTTGAAAATCTCCCTCCAGGTGGTCAGTGTGTCTCTGCACTTCTTGTGTGAATAGGGGCACATCACATAACTTAGTGTAAAGAGAGAAAATTTTTCTCCAACACCTTCTTCACACTAGTAATTTTGGTTGCTAACTCAACCTGATTTAGTGCAATGAAACTGGATATCTTTTCATTCACTTTGACTTGAAATTTTTTCTTATACCATTCTATTAATTTAACATTTTTGTCATGGTATTCATCATTTATCTTCTCTACAATTTTTGCCAACAACTTAATGATTGGCTTGTCTTCTTCAAGCATAGGTAGGTCATATGCATCAAGAAATATATTCTTGATGTCATGTAGTGTTTTTTTCTACCTATGCTCCCTTTTGAGCAGTTCTTGGTGTTTCTTTTTGGCTAGAGCATCCTACAATATGCTCATTTTCTCTGTGGTGTTTGATTTAAGATCAAACTTTGGGAATTCAATCACCTCATATAAGTTTATATCACCATAAGATGTAACCTCATCAACCTTAGATGTACTAGGACTAGGCCTTGATGATTGAAATGGTGTGGCTTCTACACTTGGCCTGTGAAGTGCCACTTGACTAGGAATAGGAGTAGCAATATCTGGTAGAGTAACCAGTTTCTAAATTGTTATTTATTCCTCTAGTTTTATTGTCAAGATTGAATCTTCAATCCTTTCCTTCACCTTTTCTTTAATATTTGTATATCCTTGTGCTTGTGTTGTAGGTGTAGGACTGGCTTTATAACCTATTTGGACTAGTGTCCCATATTTCTCAAATGTTGAAACTACATGTACTGAAACATTTTGCACCAATGTGTTGAAATGAGATGTCACTATGTCCTTTCTTAGATATACTATAATAAGAATTATATGTTGCACTTCTATAGATTGAGGTGGGACAATGGATAATGCTTGATTTTTATCCCCTCCAAATGCCAAATTTTCCTTCTCAATCTCATCCACACTCACCAATACAAGATGGTTGCATAGTTTTGCCTCAGTGATGAAATCAATCAATATCTTCTTCATATCCTCCTCTGTTAAGGGATTGATGTTCTGAGTGTTGTTGTCAGATACATTCTTGATCTTTATTCTTTCTTCTTTTTTATTCACTTCGTCCACATGAGGGGGCTTGGCACTTGGCATGTGTACCTCTAGTACATTCTATTCATGTTGTTTCTCTTCCTTAGATGTAGTCTTAGTAACTACTTCTTTCACAGTACCTTCCTCATGTCCTTCCCTTATAGATTCATCCTTTTTTATCTCAACTACCTCTTGCTCTACTTTGTCTTCTCCTACTTCCATAGGTTTCTATTTGATTAACTCATCTATTGTCAACCCATATATCACTTTCAATAGTTGGGTGGCTTTTTGGAAAACATCCTCAATATTGTTATGTAAAATGTTAAATGCTCTATATTTTGGAGAAAATTTCCCTTTATGTTTATTAATTGCCTTTTCCATTGCAGACTTGTCCAAGTCTGGAATTGTTGGCAATATGGTTAGATAGATGTCTTGATGGTTTTCATTTATGGCAACATGTATTATGCATTTCATTTATGCATTTAGAGATAGAAAATTGTCTAAGTGTTAGATAGTTTGTAGCTATACAGAGAATAGATCTTAAGAGTATGGATGACTTGTTGTGAGTTAGCTTATGTATAGTTAAGGGAAGCTTCATGACATTGTCATGATGATTTGTTTAAATGTGTAGATTTGTATGGATAGTATGGTGCAATTAATGATTAAAATAATAGTGTGGGTATCTAATAGAGAAAAATAGGGCATATCAATAAACAGAGTTATATGGCCTTAGAAATTTTTTTCATTATGAAATAATTGCTAAATTATGATGAGCCAAATTTATGGATATTATTTTATATTATGTAAAATGTGTGAACACATGAAGCTTGACTCAGCAAGGTATAAGTCAAAATCTTATATTACGTAGTTATGAAGAAGTTGTGAGATGTTGTAGATGTCATGGAAACTATTATGTGAGCCTTATGTTATGCAAGATATGATGTATGATTTGAGAAACTACGAGTTATAATAGTAAAGAAAGTATTGTATGTATACCTATCTTGTGAAGAACTAAATTGTATAATTTCATGTTAGGGCATTGAGCTCTTCTTGCATATATTGTATTTGATCTACTAACTCTTAATAGGGTTGAGGCCTCTAAAAAGGTCTAGTCTCCTAACAAGGACTTAAGACACTATATGTATTTCATAGACTCCTAATAGGGTCAATATCCTTAACAGGATCCTATTTCCTAGTAAATCATCTTGTGGGTATCATCCCCACCAGGGTTTTCCCTTGGCTAGGGTTTCCCTAGTTAACAAATAATGGTGTTATGAGTTCTTTGTATATGGTTATGTTTACTATTTAGCATTGTTGGTTTACTTGCATAAGCATGTTAAAAAATAAGTAACAATATTCAGTTGTGGGAAAAAGTTTGTAGAATAGTGATTCACCCCACCCTCCAAATATTATCTATTTCTAACATGCATCACTCTTGCTAGAGTAGTCTCTCTAATGTTCCTTTTAGTTGTGATACTATATTGCCACCTTTTCTCAAATCTATCATATAGATGTTTGGGTAAAGAGTGAACTTAAAAGTTTCCATCATGGAATACATAGATTCTTCTAGTTTATTCATTTCTACCTTCCTAAGTTTATCAAACTCAACATGTGTGAACCCTGATAAATGAGCATTTTTTTTAATATTTTCACACAAGTTGTCCAAATTAGAAGAGGGATTGTGACTTTCCACTTTGAATTGGTTGTTTTCATCTAACTTGGTCCTCTCCTCATTTGATTCAACTAGGGCTATATATTTTCTCCATTGCCCCTACTCAGGTTCATCTTCCTTGGTGGTTGTAGTAGCTTTCTTGCCTTTAGGATTCTCAACTTCTTGATTTTTCTTAGCAGTAGCTCTTGTGCTAGCTCTAGTGATAGGAACTATAGACTTTTTTTGTAAAGGTTTCACAAAATTCTTGTCTTTTCTTGCTGCTAGCTTCTTCTTTTTTCTCTTTTTCTTTTTTGTAGAAATAGGTACTCAATTGGCTTCTTCTCCCTCGACACCTTCATCAAATTATGCTTTTTCTTCTCCTTGGTCCTCACCTTGACCCTATGTAAGAGCAACTGGTGCTTTGGCAAGTTTATCTTCTTCATCATCTTCATTATCCTCTTCTTCTTTGTCTCCTTCTACCTCTTCAACAAAATGTTCCTTAAGATTTTTCACAATTTTTTTCTTCTTCCTCATCACAGAAGTTGTCTTCAAGTCCATTATGCTTTTAGACTTGGATAAATCATAGTTTCCAAATGTAGTAGCCTTCTTATCTACTTCCTCTACCAAAAAAGCAGTGATGGTTGTAGATCATACCTCATCCACATTAATTTCATAAGGAAATGACCTGAGCCATCTAACCCTTGGAACAATAGCTTGAACATAAGTGAAATCAACATCAACTAGAAAACAATAATCATTGAAGTGTTTCTCTACTAGTGACACTGGTATTCTCAATCTTTGCTTCATTGACTTCTTAGAGTCTTCAAAATAATTTGTCATTATAATCTCAAAATTATCTCCAAGTTGCTCTATGTATTTTCCAATTTGCACTGCAATAGACCTGTTGGTCTTCCAAGAAACTTTTCAAATGACGCAAAAGTGTTCTACACATAGAAAAATATTCAAACAAGTATTGAACCAAATTTGCATTGTGCACTTTTTTCCTTTCTTATGGCTCCCAAGTTTTTTAATAACTGTTGGAGTTGTAACTTGGCAAGGTCATAAGAATGGTCCTTCTTTGCTATCTTATAGCTAAAGTCCATAGCTATACATGGTACATGGTTCAATCTGTTAGATTAAAAGAACTTATGTTCAATTACTCTTATTGCAAATTCAATTAGGGGATTAGTGATTGTGTCTATGGCCATCCCTCTCTTGTTCCATACTGCCCCTATATTCTTCTCAATTGCCTCTTTTGCATCACTCCTCATAGTCTTTATTTTGTCTAGGGTAGGATATCTTGTTACTCTTTGAATAATCCTCACTATGATCTTGATAGGTCCATCTTCTAACCATGTAGAGTTGTCATATATTCTACTTAGAACTATCTTAACCCACTCTATCTTGAATACTTTAGGAAAATCTAGGGCTCGAGTTAACCCTTTTGTCTCAATAGTTTTGTTTTCCTCCTTTAGTACCCCATTTTCACACAATTTTCCATACAAGTCTCTAATTTCCATGTCTCCTATACTCCCTACCTTACAAGTGTACCAACACCTTACATCTTGTATCATTAAAACTTGTGGTGTTATCATAGATAACACACTAGATGGGTCTCCTTAGTATGCAATATTAGGAATTTCTCAAAAATATGGTTGTTTAATCTCATCAGTAATCAACTATAAATTTAAAAATTATTTTCCTTCCTTAACCACAATATCAAAAGAGCTAGACGCCATAACAACTATCTAGGGTTTGCATAAATTCAAACAATGTAGTTTGACACATGACAAATACCTTGATAATTCTAACATTTAGTGGAAAGTAGCAGTTGAATTTATTTTGAAAATGCTTGAATCAATTTATCTAATTCTCCTTATGCTTTTCATTTTCTCTCCAATCTAAAATGATTGCAAATGAATTGATAAATGACCATATAGACCTTGAAACTTCACAATAAATTCTTAGTTCTTACATATTTGTAAGCTCGGCTCCAATAGTAATTCTGACTCACTCAAATTCCATTTTCTTCCATGTCTTGTTAATCTACACTTTGAGATCTTCAACAACAACCTTTCCATTACCTTTATTGAATTCACTGGTAGGTTATTTTGACCTTGTTTGACAATATATACTTATGTGACCAGTCTTCAAACAACTAAAGTATATAGTTTTACTCAACCATCTACTATAGTCACTTTCAAATGTGTTCTAATAAAATTCACAGCAACACATCCATACTTTTGACAATAGAGACAACTATACTTTGTATTGTAATCCCAATTATAGGATTTGTCAGTGTGGATTACCTTATCTTGCTTGTTTTATGACCAGATAGGCTTGGTTCTAAAATCATATGCTTTATGTTCATACTTCTTATATTAGTAGTAGTAGTAACCTTCAAATCATTATGTGCTTGATGTCTTGGTCTTTCATTCATGTTCCTAATGTCCTTAATTGTTTCACTTATGACTATTACCCATGAATTTCTTCTTAGGGCTTTGATTTGCATTCTTACTCCTACAAACATTTTTTGTATGACCTATCTTACCACAATTATGACAAGTCACTTTTTAGTTCTTACGTTTTTTGTTTCTTTTTTCACCACTTTTAGATGATTCTCCTTTTTTAATGATGGTTTAACCCAATCTAGTAGTATCATTGTTGGATCTAGGAGATCTCATCAATTGTGCAAAATACTTGATGGCTTCACTAGGTTTGTTGAAAAATCTTTTTCTCTTTTCACATCATTTCTTAGTTGTTCATTCTATAATTTTAGGGTTTTGATCTCAATATTCTTTCTATTTATTTCATGATTGTCAATCATCATTTGATTCATTGTTTCTAGTTGCATGTGAGAAATCCTATTTACCTTTGATATCTTCTCTTATAGTTTGTTGGTCAGTATCCTTTTTTCATCTTTAATCATGAATTTTTCTTCCTCGACTTTCTTTTTATGCTCAGTCACCTCACATAGCAATACTAAATGGACTTCTTGTTCTATCATAAGATTTCTAACCTCTTCAGTCAGGGCACCATTTATTTCCATCAGATTTGCAATAGCTAGATCAAATTCACTTGAGTTTCCATCTACAAGCAAATCACTAGTGTCTTCCTCTTGGTACTATTTTTCATTCTCCTCAATAGCTATCTCTTTCCTTCTCTTTAGTGAGCACTTTAAATCATCTCTTGCTTCATTTAGCTGATGTATGGCAAGCTGGATTTCAATCTTTTGATTTTCAATAGTCTTTCCCAACTTGTAGACTTCCATCTTCAAGATCTTTCCTCAAAGCTGCAAAGCTTTCCTTTCTAGAGAACAAGGCTCTAATACCAATTGATAGAAATACAATAGGGAAAGTAAACTCTGAGATGGGGGTGAATTAGTCCTTTCAAACTTTATCCATAAAAACATTCACCACACATCCATCTCACAATCTGCATGCAAACTAAAATACCAAATTAAACATACTCATCCATAGCATAAAAAACAAAAATTAACATTGCACACATATATGACACAAGATATTTTGGTTACCAAAAAATTCTCCAATGAGAAGGTAAAACTAGGGTGGGGATGACACCCACAAATATTCACAACTGCAGTTATACATTGTATCCAATGAAGGTTACAATGTTTGATCATAAACTATGATCTTCCCTATGAAATGATTTTCATTTTAAAGGCTTACAAGATTGTTAGATCTTACCCTGTTAAAGGATTGCAACATCCTATTAGAAGTGTTCCTAGTTAAAGGACTTAGACTTAAAATAAAGTAAGAATCATGTTAAAGGATTTACAATAGCCTATTAGGAATACTCTATTAAGACATTTAATTGATTCACCTATTAGAATGTCTCAGCAATGATCCCGTGGTTAGCACTCTGCTACTAGATAAAAAAATTACCTCTTTCCATGTATCTTTTATCTTCTCTGATCAAATGTATTACTTACATCCTCTAACTTATTTCCTCTATTTACCTCTAATTATGCAATGCATATCTCAATTCACAACACCTTATCCACCATGAATGTTGTGTTTGCATATGAAAAATTCTCTCTTTGCACATACAATGTTTAGGGTTTTCCTTCCTTGAGAAGATGTAGGTGAATTAGGGTTAGGTATGAATCAAAAATTGTGATTCATCCATTTTTTCACTTAATCCATCCCTTTAACTAATTGGTTATATGTATTGCATAGGGATCCTTAATATAGGTTGGTCCTTATCATCAATTAGCTCAAAAATGGTTTACATAGAATTTTCTACCACTACAAAAAACTATGTCCAAAACTATTTTATTTAGCACTTGAAGTCTTTGATGCTCAACATTCATTGTATCTTTAATTGTGTAACTCAACCTCTGAATGACTCGACATCCATTGATAATTGGGAATCAACTATCTACTTGGCACTTGAGTGACTCAGTACTTACTACTTACTTGGCACATACTATATATCTCACTCAGCATACAATATTTGCAAACTTATTGTTAGGAAACATTATTTGTTTGGCATGAACTAAGTTCTGTCTATAAAATGACTTAAGCGTATTATCACTCATATGTCAAACCAATATAAGATTAACAAGAAGTATACAAGAGTCAATTCACAAGAATAGAGTGTGTGAAAGAGTGCACAATGAAGGTGATATAAATGTGAAGAGTGAGATGCAGAGAGAGAGAGAGAGAGAGAGTGTGTGTGTGTGTGTGGGTGTGTGTTACTAGTAGGTAGGAACAAAGCTACTAAGGTTGGTAAGTGAATCTAAGAAGATGACTTAAGTTTGAGAAGGGTGAATACTTGAAGGGATGCCAAGAAAATCAAAGGTAGAGGTGACAAGGAAAGCTTATCAGAGAATGATAATGTGTTGGCTCCAAAGAGACTTCACTTGAAAAGAGTGAAAAACTAGTGACATGTTGTTGATGGTTTTTCCCAAATTGGGTTTCCATGTTACATCCTAATGTCAAACTTGTTGTCAATATTTTATGGGTGTCTACATTGAAATGTTTATGTTCAAAAATTTTGTTATAATAGGATAGTGAACTACTAGTAATTTTTTTTATCAGTATATAGTAGAGAATGAGTTACAATAGGATAAGTAGAATAGATTATGTTTAATATTTGATTGTTCAAGTGGTACTTATGGACCTTGAGTAATTAATTCACCCCCCTGCCTCCCCACCCCATAAAGTTATTCTAATTGTTCTAACAATTAGAACCAGAGCATTGATGCTTATAAGAGAAGTTTGAAGGTATTGAAAGATAAAGATCATGACTCACAAAAGGGAGGTACCAAAGTTGAATAAGGAAAATGTTCATACATGGAAGACATTGATGAGGCTGCATGTATGTAGTATTAGTGATGTTGCTAAAACCTTTGCAGATAATGAATATGTGAAGATAACTTTTGTTTCACTAACTATCAAATAGTTGAAAGAAAAGAAAGAACACAATCAAACAATGTTGGATATTTCTTCATCTCTAAGCTATGTCATGTTTGATGATATAAAAGAATGTGATAGTTCAAAGAAGATGTGGGGAAAACTGAAAACCATATATGGAGGAGATGACAATGTCTTAAGAGCTAAATCTGAGAGCCTAAGTGGTAAATTTGATGAAATGAGAATGATGGGAGGCGAGAACTTAGTACAATATTGTACAAGAGTCAGGGAAGTTTTCAATGCTATTCGAGGTGCAAATGAAGAAATCAAAGGTGAAATAGTGATAAGCTAGGTATTGAGAACTCTAATTTCTATATTTACCATTAGAGTTTATGCAATACAAGAGTTGAGATGTACTCCAGGTAACACTTTGACTTTTGAAGGTGTAATTGGTAGACTTACTACTTTTGAGATGTCTAATATTTATAGGTACACACCTACTACTATGGAATCTACTTTTAAATTAAAACTAATTTTTAGCAAAAGAAAAGGAAAACATGTGAAGAGTGACAGTGACACTTTTGATGATGAGCTTGATGAAGTTGAAGTACTTATTGAAAAAATATTTGAACAAGGTGGAGGGAAATACAAAGGTAAATTACCCATAATTTATTTTTCATGCAACAAGGTTGGTCATATTGTTGCAAGACATCCTGATAAAAAAGACAAGGATGAAAGAAAGGAAAGCAAGTACAGATGAAGAAGAGATGCGAGAGACTACAAGAAGAGTTCAAGGATGAAAAAAGGTAAGAAACATTTTTATATTGTTAAATAAAAAATTGAAATAGAATCTAAAAGTAATGATGATGAAGTTGTCTTTTTTTCTATGAAAGAAGATTCTGATGAAGATGAGAGAAATTATTTAATTTCATATGTGAAAAAAAATGATAGATGGATAATTGATAGTGGGTTCTCTAATCATATGACTAGTGATAGAAATAAACTTGAAGACATTGGACCATACAAAGGTGGATGTGTTAAATTTTGTAATGATATTTCATGTGTTGTGAAAGGTAAGGGTACAATTCAATTGACTAACAAAATCAAGTGTGACAATATTTACTGGATAGAAGGAAAAAGGTGGTGAATTCATTTCCAATGAGCTAAATACATTCTACAATGATAGAGGAATTAAGAGATAGATGTCAACACCAATGACCCCTCCTTAGAATAGGATAGTTAAAGAAGAAATAGACCAATAATGTACTATCCAAGAATATTGATGATGGAGAAGAATGTATCAAAGAAGTATTGGAGAGAAGCTATCAATATTGTTGTCTATACCTTAAACATAGTACAAGTCAAGAAAGGTACACATGCTACACCTTTTGAACTATGGTATGGATATGCTCCTATGTGAAATCATTCAAAATATTTAGAAGAAAATGTTATATATTCAAAGATGGTAGGAATAGAAAGCTTTATGCAAAGAGTGATGGTTGTATATTCCTAGGATATTCCACCAAAAGTAAAGTTTTCAAGTGTTTAAACTCTACCACTAAAAAAGTTGTGGAAAGTGCAAATGTAGAGTTAATGAATTTTTAGAAAGAAATGATATTGAATGTAAGGAAGAATCTAAAGATTACAACACATTCATATATGTGAATGATTTTTCTCCCAGCACTCCTACTGAGCAAGAAAAGCAAGCTATAGTTTCCTAGTAGACCGGAAATAATGTAGTACAATAATAGGTTGTTGAGTAGCAGATACTAGGTGTTGAGCAATAGGCAGAAGATGTTGAGTCATAGACATACAATACCAAGCATACAAGACTAGAACCAAAACCTGAACAAGAAAGAAATAATGAACATGAGATTATTTTTCAAGATAAACTTGTTGAACAACATAGAAGGAGACCACTTGTACTAGCCAAGTATGTAACAAGACATCATAACCCTAATCAAATCATTAGAGATGCAAAATCTTGTGTTATAATAAGAAATAAACTAAGAGATGACACATGTCTAGTTAGTGAATTTGAGACCACATCAGTGAAGGATGCGCTAGCTAATGAATATTATATCCAAGAAATGAATGAAGAAAATGAACAAATGGAGAAGAATAACACTTGGATCCTAGTACCAATACCAAAAGACAAAAATGTCATTAGAACAAAATGGGTTTTTAGGAATAAGTTGAATGAGAAAAGTGAAATAACAAGGAATATGTTGGTAGTATGGCTAGATAGATGTATGACTATTGTCATTTGTGGCAACATATATTTGTTATGTCAATTATGTAATCAGAGTTAGAAAATTGTCTACATATTGGATAGTTTGCAATAATATAAAGACATATATGGTATTTATGGATGATACACTTTGAGTTAGCTTATGCCCATTTAAGGATCAATTTTTTACAGTGTCATGATGGCATATGTTAGTAAGAAAATCTATATGGACTATATGGCGTAAGTTACAAAGGAATTACCAATATAGGTAATTAATAGAGCATAATAGACCATATCAATAAATTGAATTGTATGGGTTAAGGAATTATTTTGATAACAAAATAACTACTTAATCATGATGAGTCAACATCCTAAGGTATAATTGTCAATCTTGTTAAGGCACTAAGGCTGACTAAGAATAGTTTTGTTAACTTGCAAGGTATAAGTAAAGATCATATCTTGCACAATAAGTGTGGGAGTATGTATGTGATGTGAACTAGTGTGAAGGAAGCACAAATGATATATGAGCCTTATTGATACAAAATATGATGTATGATTAGATCAAGTGCAAGATACATCACTAAGACAAGTATTCTATGTATACCTATTCTTGTGAAAAAACTAAATTGTATTTTGGATGCTAGGACAGTGGGTTCTTCTTGCATACATTATATTTAATCTACCAACTCCTAATAAAATTGAGGCTTTTAACAAGTCCCAGTACTCTAAGAAGGAATCAAGACACCATATGTATTTCATAGACTCCTAATAGGTCAATATCCTTAACACTATTCTTTTTATAGTGGATCATATTGTTGGTATCATCTTCACCAAGGTTTCCCTAGTTAACAAATAATGGTGTTATGAGTTCTCTCTATGTATGGTTATATTTATTGTTAAACATTATTTTTTTACTTTCATATGAAATTTATAAATTAATTAACAATATTTAGTTGTGGGTAAAATTTTGTAGAATACTAATTCACCCCCCCACCTCCCACCCAGCCCCTCTATGTATTATCTATTTCTAACAACTAGTATCAGAGACCAGTTACTCAGAAGAGGCTTATTAGCTTGAGTAAAATCCCTATAGATATGGAACATTTGAAAATTAATCTTGAAGAATCTCATGAGAAAATTAATCTTCTTATAGAAGAAAGAGATAACCTAAAAGATAGGTAGAAGGATGCAAAAGTCTACATTGGTAAACTGAAAGGTAAAATTCATGATCTAAGATCTAGAAAGGAACCAAATGAGAAAAGTAGTGATAATGATGAAGTAGGAAATGAAAATGATATTTTGAAGAATTAATTGAAATTTTTTGAACTTAAGTCATGGCTTAAGAATGATGATAGTAAAACTAAACCGAATCTGAAATCTAAAAATCTAGGTCTAAGATACCAATTGAGTCAAGTAACATCTAAATTAGATTCTATCAAGATGGAGCATATAGAACTAGAAAAGTGCAATACCATTGTGAAAGGAGAATTGACACAAGCTAAAAAATAGTTAGAAAAGCTTTATTCCAGTAGTGAGAAAATTGATGAGAAAATATTTCACCATAGACCCTCATATGATAAGATAGGTCTTGGATATCTTGGAGAAAAATTAGCAAAGTTAAAATTAGAAAAGAACTAGATATAGTTGGTGAAACCCCTAAGCCTAAAAAAAGTGGTCAAAGTAATATTGAATAGAGTGTATCTAAAGAAGTTGAACTAGTTGATTTGTCTATCAAACATGATTAACCAAAGATAATAGAGAAAGTTGATGAACATAAGCTAGTTGAATCATCTAAAAAAGTTAGACATGAATTTAGAGATAGATGTTTTATATCCAATGAAGTTGGTCATATGAAGAGAGATTGCATAGATAAGTCTTTTAAACCTATCATTAATTTCTATTGTTATAATTTTCATGGTTATGGACCTAAAGCAGTAGATTCTAAGAAAACTAGGTTTGATAGTAATAATGCAAATAGTAGAATGTTTAGGAATACTAACCCTACAGGTAATGAACGAGGAAGATCATAGAGTAAGTTTAATGATGGAGAAAACCCTAATAGTGAAAGGAAACAAGTTGTATGTTAAAATGTAATAATCATGGACATATTGTAAGGAGTTTTAGAGAACCTAATAGTTAGAATGGAAGCAATGAGAGAAGGAATGCACCTATATGTTAGTTATGCAATAGATTTGGACACACTAAAAGATTTTGTTGAATGGATAGAAGGAATTTCAAGAGGAACCCTAATTACAGAAGGAACAAAAATGATAGGAGAAATGATAATTGTAGTGATAACATTCAAAACGAAGCACTTAAAGAGCATGTTGATGAATTCAAGGAAGCACTTGTAAAAGCTATAAATCTAGAAAGTTCTTATACAGTTTTGGAAGAGAAGTATTTTGATGCACCTAATAGAAGATTGAAATTTGTAGTTGTTTGTAACATCCTATTTGAATTTATAATTTCTAGTAGAGGTAGAGTCTCAATTAGTTAGATCTAATGATAGAGAGAGAATTAGAAGTTGCATAGTCAGGAGAAGGTAGAGGACATAGAAAGGAAGTTATAGTCAAATGCACAATCTTTTTTATGACCACAGTATGTTGTATGGATGAAAACAAGTTTACTATTAATCAATGACAACTTTTTAAAGATAAAGTAGATGCACACTCAATGCAAAGTTACAATTGAAATGATTTAAAAATTACAATCAAGATTGTGAGTACCATTTGATCATGTAAAGTGTTTAGAGCAATTTGATGGTGAATTAAAGTAAGTGAAGCATTTCAAGTGAAAAGTTAAAGAAGCCCTAATATGCAATAGTCAAGGTATTTTACAAAGCTTGAATTAGAATTTTCAGTATAAACAATTAAGAATTACAGAAAGCCATTTAGTATGTGATGTTAGTTAGAGACCTGGGTACAAATTCAAGAAGCACCCATTTATTTCTCTCATAGATGACCTGCTAGGAGCATTTTCTGAAATCCTGCCAAGTGTACTTCATGTAGAAGATATTAGAAGTTACATTCACTACAAATTTGAGAGTATTGGAGAAGAATATATCCACAAGGATTTAGGAGTTATGTGTAATGGAGACCTAACCCTTTAACCTAAGTATGCATACTTGAATAAATTGATCCTAATTAAATATATGTTCTATATGGAATTTGATAATCATGAATGGAGTAGAATTATTCTAAGAAGAGTCCATGATAAAAAAAAAATTGGTAGGTGATGCACTAGTTGTAATTGACAATGACCTAATTCATAAGGTCACAGGTTTAAGTAATGAATGTTTTAATCCTATAACTAACGAGAATGTAATGAAAATTGTTGAAACAAACTTGAAGACTAATTTTGATGGAAGGAAAATGAGAGTAAACTTAATTTAGGAAATTGGAGTTAGAGTATTGAGCAAGATTGTAGGATATAAACTCAACCATAGTTCTAGAGTGAATTCAATGCCAGTAGGATTCTTGCATGCAGCCTATATAATGGCAGTTGAGAAGAAGAAGGTGAAAATGTGTTGGCAGTAGGCCAGTGTCCCTCATAAGATTCATGACATGGCTTAACCACCTCCTATGGTTCTATAAGACTATTGGTCATATCGGGCATTAAGAGGTTGATCTTTCGGTGCAACAAAAACTCTGTCCTTTCTAACAATTGGTATCAGAGCTTGGTCTTAGGTTTGAATCTCACTAGCCACAGTGAGTGACACTGGGAGGGAAATTATTGGAAGTGGGCCAATTTCCTCATAGGATTCATGGCATGGCTTAACTTCCTTATGTGGTTCTATAAGACTATTGGTTGTATCGATCATTGACAAGTCAATCTTTTGGTGCAATGACAACCTTGTCCTTTCTAACAACATGTACAAAATCATTAGAGTATAATTGTTAAATGACATTATGAAGTTGAAGAAAAATAAGAATGTAGTTTTTCCATGGATCAAAGTTATTTCCTGGAATGAAAAATTGGGATAGTAATGAATGTTCTATAAAGATGGTCACATAATGCTATAGCGCAAGACTTGAACATGTTAGAGAAAGAGATATTGACATGATGATGAAAAGCTTCCAATTTGAGATGAACCAAATATAGAGAATCCCTCCCTTTAGGGTAGAGAAATAAAAATATGAGATTATTTTTATGGTAGAGACTAACACAACTTGTATGGAGGTTGTAACCTAGAGTAAAGTTTATTGAACCCATGGGATATGAAATGAGAGAAGCACTCAATAAAGGATATGTAAGGATTATATTATAGTGTGAAAGAGATACTAAATGTCTAAGATGTGGTACTTATGAAGAGAAGATAAGGGAAGTTGATTTTGAACTTCACAGTAAGGAAATCAAGAGGGACGTGGAGAAAAAGGTTAACTCCATCCTTAAGAAAGCAAGCATGACAAGTGAAGAGTTTAATGAAATCAAATGTATTTCCTTGGAGATGAAGGGTGGTGGGAAATATGAAGTATTAGAAGCAACAACTATAGACATTGCAACACCATCTGAAGGAGTGATAGTAGTAGGATCTACTACGCAGATACCTACTGCACCTTTTGCAATAGTTTTAGATGAAGATCAAACAGTCAAGGTACAACTTGGTCAGCAATAGAAGAAACCTAAAGATGATGTGCTAGTTATATAAAGGAAATTTGAGATATCGGTGAAGGTTAAGCAAGAACCAACACTAACCCCCAAGAAAAGGGTCAAGAAAACTAACACTGCACCTGAAAATAGAAGGAAAACACTGTAAATTAGTGAGTCTTAGGAGTCCAATGAAGAGACAAAAGAAAAAGCAATAGAACAAGTAGTTGGAGAAGAAAGGACACCAATTGGTAAGCAATCATGGAAGCCTAGAATAGAAAATCTGAACATGCAGAATATAAATAATGACAATTTTGTTCAGTTAAATAAGTATTATAGTTTGTACAGTAATATGGACCAATGACAACTAGAAATTGCTATATTAAGGAACATGATTTTGAGAAATAAGAGGTTTGATAGTATCCAAAATAAGATACTAGAATATTTGTATAATAGAATGGTAAATTGGAAGAGAAGAATAGTTGAAGAGGATATAAAATTGAGAGAAAATATTATTCATAAATTTTGTGAAGTCAGCAATAAGGAGGACATTAAAAATTATTTGCAAGGCATTGAGCATTTATTGAGGAATAAAAGAAGAGAAATTATTTTTATGGGAGGCAACTATGAAGAGGTTGATAAGGAAATTGAAGAAGCCATAGTAAAGTATATGACTTCTATGCCCAAGACCACTAAGGAGAGTGCACAACCAAAAACAAAAAGTCTTGTATATGTTGAGGCTGGTACACCTAGTGATGATGAAGAAGAGGTTAAGGAAACTCAACAAAATAACTCACCTCTTCATATAGTTATAGGTACCAAATCCATGCAAGTGGATAATATGCATACAACTGTAGATATTAAAGAGAACCCTTTTACAACATATGGAACAAACATTATTAGCAATATTACTACCTATTCCTTCTCAAATGAAGAAGATGATAAAGCAAATAGGAGAAATGTAGAGGAAGAGGAAATGAAGAAAGAAGAAAAGAGGAAAGAAGATGAAATGAGAAAAGAGAAAGAAGAAAAAATAATTGAAGATGAGAAGAGGAAAGAAGAAAAAGAAAGGAAAGAAGAGGAAAGAAAGAAAGAAAGAAAAAGTGAAGAAGGAAGAAGAAATAAAGAGATAGAAGAAAATAATAAGGAGCAAGAAAGAAGAAAAGAAGAGGAGAAAAGAAAAGAAGTAGAAAAGGACAAAGAAAGCACAGAGGAAGAAAGAAAGAGAGAACAGATGGAGAAAAAGAGACAAGAGGAAGAAAAGAAAAATACTTAACTAAAAGTAGTTAACAATATCTTATGATAAAAAATGATTAATGGTCTCTTTGAGAAAGCTATTTGAAAGGAATAAATTATTGAAGACCTTAGAAAGAATGTTGACAAAAGTTTTGGAGAGAATGCAGAGGAGAATTCAAGCAACTATCACTGAACCAAACTTGTAGAAAAAGGCATGCAAAATTCACCACCATGTCTGATATTTTTTCATTAGAAGAATAGAAAAAGCATTATACATCACTGTTTGACATAGTATGCACTAATGTTAGAAATGATTTAAAAACATTGGATGTGTACATCAGTGAACTAAGGAAGAGAATAGATGAAGGAAAAAATTGTGTGGACAATGTGCATTGTCATACAATTATCTATCAAAATTTGGTAATCTGAATAAAGGCCAAATGTGTGAGCTTCAAATACTCACTACTAGATTATAGCAACTAGAGGCAAACATTGAAGATATTGGGACAAAAATGGAGAAGATTCACAATGTTATTAGAGGCATTGAATCTAATAAGGAGAAGCTAAACAAAAGATTCTCTATCCTTAGATAATATTTGTTACCCATAGTTATCATTTTGCAAAGGAAATTGGAGGAGTTTCTTGCAATTAAGGCATCATATGACAAATTTTTCTATACACACTTGAGCACAATTGAAGTAGTATCCTATGAACTTTGCACATGCATCAGTATATTTGATATAGTCAAAGAAAATTGGAAGAAGGATCTTGAAAGAGTGAAACTTGGTTTCATAGATTGTATATCTAAAATGTCAAGTTGATCAATGGAAGGTAACACAAGCTTTTGTATATAGTTTTTGACACCTTTTCCATTGATGTCAAAAGGGGAGAAGCATGTAAGGAAAATTGTATATGTATAGGTAAAAGAGATGTATTTGTATGTATATGTAAGGGGGAGCTTAGTTATATATTTAAGATATCATTTTAAATGAGTAATAAGGAATGTAATGATCTATCAAGACATGAATAAAATTTTCAAGTTTTGAAGAAAATTTCTATAATTAATTTTTATTTATTATTGTTTTGTACGACATCATTTTGGGACTTAGCCAATTTTCCCAAATGTTTCCATCAATGCCAAAGTGGGAGATTTTTTGTAATATGGCTAGATAGATGTATGAGTGTTGTCATTTATTGTAACATATATTTGGTATTTCAATTATGTAATCGAAGTTTAAAAGAATTTCTAAGTATTAGACAGTTTGTAGTAGTATAGAGACATATATGGTATGTACAAATGATAGACTTTAAGTTAGCTTATGCGCAGTTAAGGATCGATTGTTGATAGTATCATGATTATGTATGTCAATGCGTAGACCTGTACTAACTATAGAACATAAGTTACAGAGGAATCACCACTACATGAAATTAACATAGCATAATAGAGCATATCAATAAATTGAATGGTATGACTTAGCAAATTATTTTGATAACAAAATAACTACTTAATCATGATGAGTGGACATCCTAAGGTATAATTATCAAGCATGTGAAAGTACTAAGGCCAACTAAACATAGTTTTGTTAGCTTACAAGATATAAGTAAAGATCATATCTTGCACAACAACTATGGGAGTATGTATGTAATGAAAACTATTGTGAAGGAAGTACAAGTGATATGCAAGCCTTATGTGATACAAAATATGATGTATGATTAAAGAAAGTGTGAGATACAACAATAAGACAAGAATTATATGTATACCTATTCTTGTGAAGAAACTAATTTATATATTTCATCTTAGGGCACTAGGCTCTTCTTGCATACATTGTATTTGATCTATCAACTCCTAATAGGGTTGAAGAAACTCCTAACATGGTTGAGGCTTTTAATAGGGCCCTATCCTCTAACAAGGACTTGAGATAGTATATGTATTTCATAAACTCCTAACAGAGTCAGTATCCTTAACATGATTCTTTTTTTTAGTGGATCATCTTATGGGTATCAACCCCACTAGGGTTTCCCTTGGTTAGGGCTTCCCCAGTTATAAAATAATGGTCTCATGTGTTATCTTTGTGTATGGTTATATTTATTGTTCAACATTATTGTTTTAATATGCAAATTAAAAAGTAATTAACAATATTTAGTTGTGGGCAAAAGTTTATAGAATACTTATTCAACACCAAACCCCCCCCCAACCCCCCCCCCCCCCCCCCCCATCTTAGTATTATCTATTTCTAACAGAACAAGGAAAGACTAGTATGAAAAGGATACACTCAAGAAGAGGTATTTGATTATGGAGAAAATGTTTCTCCTATTGAAAGATTGGAAGGAGTAAGAACTCTTCTTGCATGTTTAGCCTACAAGAATTTCAAGGTATATTAGATAGATGTCAAATCCACATTTCTAAATTGCATACTTGAGGAGGAAGTGTAGCTAGAACAATTTGAAGGATATGTGGACCTAGAGAAGAAGAATTTGGTATGTAAACTTGAAAAAGATCTACATGGATTTAAACAAGCCCCAAGAGCATGGTATGAAAGACTACACAATTATTTAGTGAAGACTAGTTTTGAAAGGACAAATGATAATTGTAATCTATTCTTGAAGAATAGTGAGAAAAATGAAGTATTGATATCTAAAAAATTTATTGATGACATTATATTTCAATGAAAATAAGCATTATGTAAATCATTTGCTAATGAAATGAAGGAGTTTGAAATATCAATGTTTTCTGAAATCAAATTCTTTGTGGGATTGCAAGTATATTAAATAAAGTTTGGTATTTATATTACTTAGTCCAAATATATCAAGGACATACTCAAAACTTTTAGAATGGAAGAATCAAGACCAACGAGCACAAATATGTCTATAGGAATGATGAATTTGTTGATGTGAGCCAAATACTATATAGATCAATTATTGGAAAATTGCAATATGTTGTTCATAATAGACTTGATATTGCATTAGTTGTTTCAATAGTTGCTAGATTTTTTGAAAATCCTAAGGAGAATCACATGATGGTAGTGAAAAGGTTATTGAGACATCTAAAAGGTAAAAAATAATGTGGATTGTATTACAAAAGGAGTGATAGATTTGAACTAAAGGTATTCACTGACTCTGATTAGGTGGAAAACTTTGATGATAGAACAAAAGCACTAGTGGAGGTGTGTTCTTTCTAGATAGAGATTGGTGTCATGGACAAGCAAAAAAAAATTGTATTTCCCAATCAATAGTTGAAGTGTAGTATGTGGCTATTGTATTGAACTACATTATATGGAACAAGGAATTACTGAAAGGAATGAAAGAATAAATTGTAGATCTAGTGGTTATCTATTGTGATAACACAAGCACTATCAATATCTCAAAGAATCCAATGATACACATAAAGACTAAGCACAGTACTATCAAGTATCACTACTTGAGAGAACTAATTCAAGACAAAGAAGTAATGTTATAATATGTTTATAAAAAAGAACAAATTGTAGATATATTCACTAAAGCCTTACCTAAATATGCTCATAAATATCTTAGAGGTAAATTAGGGGTGATTCCCCTAAGTAGAGAAAACTAAGGAGAATTGATGCATTGCATCAAATGTTCTAATCAGAATACATACACATTGATGCAAATAGTTCTACTTTAGGAGATGCCTAAGGTACTCAAGTAAAGAAGATGAAGGAGAACGACATAACAGATCTCTCATAGATAGATAACAAAATTCACTAAGACATGCAAATATCTACATAATTCACATGTAAGTGAATCCAAGAAGGTTAGTGTCTTTGGCATTGTTGTCAAACAGGGAGAGATATACTATAGAGGGATTTCATTACTAAAGAGGGATAGATAAACCTTAGAGGGAAGCATACATAAAAGAGAGATTTGCAAATATATTATAGAGGGTGAGATTTGAATATGAATAATGATACAAGAGGATGTTTGAAATCAAAATTTAGAGGGAGTTGTAGAGATGAGAATTAGAATGAAACTAAGGATATTGGTCACTCATGTAAATGAAATATTTTTGATTTCATGGTAACAAAGAGGGAGACTATATTCACGTACTTGTGATATTTTAAAATATTGTTAAGGTATTGCCATCAATGCCCAAGAAGGAGATTTTTGGAAACTACAATTAGAACAATTGTTGTATGGTCATTGATGTCAAATCTACTAATGAGACATGTTAATATCTTATCTAAATGTCGTATCTATTTGATTGATTAAGAGGATTTGAGAATTTTCTCATAATAAAAGCACCTAGAGGAAAGGTTGAGTTATGAAAAGGAAGCTACAATGGGCATTTGATCAACTAGACTTCAAAAAAACAAAGTGATTATTTAAATCATGTTGATGTTCACATATTTATAGTACAAGTCAAGATATATCAGTTATGTAAAGCTTTACTGATCAATAGATTAAATGATCAAAGAATTTTGAAGTGTATGTCAAGTGATGCTAGTGTCGACCCAACATCTATATAAGTGGATCAATTTTAGTTTTGACTGAGCATCACTATCAAGTGAGTGATATGTTTGATGTTGAGCTAGATGATCTACAATGATTGAGAAATTTATTAATGATCAAGTGGGAGAACTTAGTAAAAGTAGAGTAACACTAAGTTTGAATGCATATGTGAAATTGTCATTTCCAATGGACTTAGTTGATTTCTAGGGATATGGAAACTATGTTGAAGATAAGATTGATGAGCTAAGTCATTTAATTCAAAGATAGGATTAGGTATCACAACTAATGAACAAATTTGATGGATGAGAAGTTTCTAGAAAAGAAGGAAGATGGAAAGATACAATGAACCTAATGAATCAAATTAGAAACACTGACATCTACAATGGTCACAAAAAATGGAAAATGAGAATTACCTATTTGAGGAGCTGAAAAGTTAAATTTTAAAAGAGAGAGTGTGATAGAGAGAAGTGCACAAGGGTGAATCCATAAGAATAGAGTGTGTGAAATAGTGCATGAAGAAGGTGATATAAACATGAAGTGTTAGATGCAAAGAGATAGAATAGAAAGTTTGTGTGTGTTACTAGTAAGAGGGAACAAAGTTGCTACGGTTGATGAGAGAATATAAGAGAAAGGTTTAAGTTTTAGAAGGGTGAATGCTAGAAGGGTTACCAAGTAGATTAATGAAAGAGGTGACAAGGAAGGCTTATCAAAGAATCAACACATGAACTGAATAGAGATCTGAAACTACAAAGTGAGTTGTAGTCATATAGATCAAAACCCTACTATTTTCTTCCAAATCATTATAAATAGTTTTTATTGAAATACTTTTAATCAAAGCTTGACCTAACACTCATTGAAGGACTTAATAGTCTGTGTAAATCCTTTAGCAAGGTGACATTCTAATGAAATATTCTAAAGTCCTCTGATAAGGCCACTCCTAAGACAGTGATTAAATACTCTAACCAGGTCACATTTAACAGTGTGTATTGTAACCTTTAACAAGGTGGGCTCCTAATAGAGCTCACTTCCAAAGAGTGAAAAAGTGGTGACATGTTGTGGTGGTTTTTCCTATTTTGGTTTCCATGTCAAATCCTAGTGCCAAACTTGTGTGGAATGTTTTAAATGGTGATCAACATTTAAATGTTTACATTTAACATGTTTGTTATAATAGGAAATTGAACTACTAGTAATTTTGTTTATCAGTATATAGTAAAGAGTGAGTTACAATAGGATAAGTAGAACATATTATGTTTAATGTTTGATTGTTCAAGTGGTACTTATGGGCCTTGAGTAATTGATTCACACCCACCCCCCTGCCCTCCTAGTTATTCTAAACATTATAAAAATATTCACAATGTTATCAAAGTTAACATAGAAAAATATATGATGCCATAACCAAATATCATCCACAATTGTCCTTGTACCTATTACAATTAGTTTATTATTCTTGTCTTTGATTATGTAAGTCTTCTTAGTGAATTACAATTGAAAATCCATATCAAGAAGTTGTTTGTTACAATTAATGAGATAGAAATAATAATTATGTACAAATATAACCAATATAAGAAAATTGTAAATTGCACATATTGAAACATGAGACACAAATATTTAATGTGATTCACCCAATCCCTAGGCTATTTCCACCAACAATGAGTTCAATATTCTTATTATCCACTAATTAAAACCTGATTACAATATCCCTTATAGCTCAATTCCGCCACAAGAAGCTACAATCTCATCATACATTATGAAATCCCTAACCCTCAGCAATTTTATTCAATATCTTTTCCACTTACAAAAGTAGTGGTAGAATAAGTCATCAAATAGAGAAAATAATAGTCAACACCTTTTAAATATCACTTGGAGCTTTTCCGTAGGACCCTGCAAGGGGTAGTGCTCATTGATCCTATATTGGGGGCATTGGCTCCAAACCCCCATAAAATAATCTTGGGGAAAACCACACCAAATGAAGTAGGGAAAAATTTACCTTTGAATCTGATTACACTCCACATAACAACATCATCCAACACTTAAAAGATTATGTTTCAATCCATCAATTAAATAGACATCCTCAGTATTAGTTTTCCTATTATGAGTAATAGATTATTTTCCTTTAATAGGATAATATGCATTATTTCCAAATCTAAGTACTCCCCCATTATAATTGTTAAATTTAACAAATTTATTCATATCACCAGTCATATGATGAGAGCATTCACTATCCATAAATCAACTAGAATTTTTTTTCTACATGTGATGCTAGATTTTTCTCTTCTTTTTATTCTTTTTAAGGACTCTCCTCTTTAATAGAAAAAAATCCAATTTCATCACCACTTTCTAAGAATTTATCATGTTAAAATAAAACTGAATATCTTTTTTAGAAAATAATAAATCTTTCTTAATCTTAGACTTGTAAGGTTTCCTAGGTTTTATGTTCTCTACTCTTTTTGGATATTCATATAAAAAATGACCAAAATATTTGCGAGTTTAACAAGAAAACCCTTTCCTACCTTTAGTTTCTCTTTTCACAGCTAATGCAAGTCCTTTATCAATATTCATATCTTCCTATAACTTAGTTTTCCATTCTCTAGCATAGTCTCCACCAGTGCTTTCACCTTTAATTAAGGTTCTCTTATCCAACTGCGCACTTGTTCTAAAAGAAGTATCTATTCTAGGTAGATTCTAATTTTGCACCAATCTCTTTGTTGATGTAAATAAGTATTCACTTATTACACTTACTTAAGTTTACTTAGGTTAATGCATTATTTAATTATTTTGCATTATTTAATTATTTTTATTTGTGAGACACTTAGGAGTTTGCGCACCTTTATGAGTTGTCATGTAGACAACACAGGAGTATGCAACTCTATTTTACCACATGGTGTCTACAACACTATTTTGTGTGTCACACCCTTGTAGGCCTCATCACTGCACTTACTTCTGTGCTTAATGGAGGATAACCCATATCTGGTGGACATGTGCTTGGTTGTATGACACATCATGATGCTAACTTCTATGCATTCTAGAAGCTTTCCTGAGGCCTTTATATTCAGGCACTCCTAGTGTACTATAAGGAACAAGTTATTGAATACATCATTATTTTGATCATACTCTCTCTCTCTCTCTTTGGTATACTATGTGATTGTGTTTGAGTTCTTAGTTCCTAGGTGAATTTTTCCCTTTGACAAATTCTTACATGGTATTAGAGCCAACAGTTTGTACTATATAAAAATGACACATGTCTCGTACAGAATGTCTGACATGGCAAAAATGAATTAGTTTCCACAGGATGATGTGGTAGTATAGGGATGGTCCACCATGTCAGTCGTGGGCAGGCTTTGATACCATGTACGAATGAAGTGGTTCATAAGCTTCAAGACTTCAAGGCTCATGTTGAACATAAGTCAAGGAAAGCCGTCAAAGTATTAAGGGTGAACAATGAGAATAGATATGTTGATAGAAGACTTAAGAACTTTTGCAAAATTGAGGGGATTGATCTTTAGAACTCACCAGCATTCAGTCCGCACAAGACAGATGTTGCAACTTTGAGGATTAGGACTCTTATGACCATGGCAAGTTGCATGATTAAGGCCAAGTCTCTTGATCCTACACTTGAAGTTGAAGCCATTAGTAGTGCTACTCACATACTTAATAGGCCTGCTCATCTAGCCTTAGATGGAAGGACTCCTTTTGAGGCATGGTGTGGTAGAAAACTAATTGTGAGTCACCTTAGAGTCTTCAGTTGTCTAGCATGGGCAAACCTATCCTCCAGGAGTTGCAAGGCACTGACACCTAGGCCTTGTACCTTTATTGATTATGAAGACAATGTGAAGGCTTACAGACTTATGGATCTAGAGACTCATGAGATTTTTGTGGAGAAGGATGTTCACTTTGAGGAATGTTCACTGAGCTTATCCTCTACTCCTCTCCGCACATCATACATAGTGGAAACTGATAGTGACACCAGCGATAGTGCTTCAACAAGTTTAGGCATGTGGGGTTCTATTGATAGTTTCAATGAGAGATCACATCAGTCTAGTCCATGTGCTTACATTGCCACAATGAAAGGTCCATCACAACATGGTACATCTTGTCTTCTAGCTCCAGCTTCACCTGACTTGGGAGACAAACTTGAGGACTTACATCTTCTCATTGATGATGATTCTTCTACAGTTGTTGTGAGGACTCCTTCTGACCCTCATGTCCATTCTCTACATGATCAATCTGCATAGGTTGGCATGATTCTAGATCCTTATGAATAGCAATTAGTGGAGGTCTCTTTGTTAGTAGAGGAGAAAAATGGTTCAGTGGAATGGGTTCAACAAACATCCTTGACATATCTGCATTCGTTCTTTTTAGCATAGTTGGAAGGGGTGAACTTCAGCATCAGTACAAGGATCCTTGAGTAGGTTTCAGGGCCACCATACATCTTCAGGAGTGTACCTTTTCCATTGTTTCTTCCTAAGGGGAGGAACAGCATTCTGCATTCATGGACTATGTAATGCCCCGCCAAGGGATCCAAAGAATTTCCCTAACTTTGCAAAATAATTTTTTTGTTTAAACATGAAATATAAACCATTCACAACTTATACATAGTAACGGAAGCAATAGCAACAATCAAATGAAAGTAAACATAACATAACAGATTACATTCTTTAAGATCCCTTAATGTTGTATCACATCTAAATTAACTATTCATCTAACATCACATCCTTAGCAATGTTACATCCAATGTTCTTAAACAATATTACAAGTGTCCTTTTTTTCTAATTATATTTTAGATTGCTCAATCATCCACTGTACATGTCACAAGGTATGAAAAGCTTAAAAGAGTAAACATCCATGTAAATAAAGTACATCATCATCCAATATTAATCCATGATGAAATAACGTAATGAAACCAAATGTCATACATGATACATCATCACAAAAGATATAAACATCCATCATAAAGGACAACCATATATTACAAACATAAATAACTAAGTGCATGGTTCCTCCCAACCGTAAATAGCATCATTAGACCATCATGGATCCTAGCCATCCCTCCGTGTGTAACATTCCAAAGCACCAAAGAGATCATTGGTATTATCATAGTAGGAATGTCACTCCTAAAACATCCTACTAACATACAAAGTAAAGTATAAGATAACATCATTTAACGTATGCAAATCATCAATATAAGAAACATACTAGTAAATACATCCATCATAAGGTATATCATCTATCATAATGCTCCAAGAACATAATGAAGATAAATACCAACCAAGAATGCTCCAGCCACGGTGTCTCTGACAGATCTCAAATGATAAGAGTGGAAAAACACTACCACCCGACCACATGGAACCTAAGTGGTCCACTCCCACTGTGTTGAGGAGATAATCTCAAGTCCCAAATAGGCTATCAAATCACAAAGCATAAATCTCTTTAAGTCCAGGAATCCTAAAAGTATACTAACTCAAAGGTTCCATCACAAAATTGACATCTAATTCTCAGAGGCACACAATGACATGTAGGAAACCTACTCTACAAGTGGGAAAGTGTCATCACATTTATCACGTACAAGTTACCTCGACAGTTAGCTAAACTCCACGGGTCCATGCTGATCTCATGCGGCCAATAGTAACCATGCGTTCTTTCTACTCCCATCCTAGTTTGTACAAGCACTCAAGGCATGGGTGAGAACATCAAAATAATTATCATTTTAGGTTCATTTAATCCCCATTTAGTGTGTAAATGTTATCACTTATTAACCAAACTTACAATGAGTTACCCTAGCAGCCACTAAGGGCCCCGGCCCCCATTGCAAGCTACTTCCCGACACTACAAGTAGATTACCTACCCAAGCTCATGGAATCATAAATCACCCAGTCCTATACAAGCGACTAGAAAGAAATACCAAAAGATAATCCATAAAAAGAATCATCAAATAACCATGATAAAAGAATCAAATATCCACAATAAGAATCATCAAATCTCCATGAGCATCTGAAAAGCATCCATAGAAAATCATGACCACAATAGTTCTCTATTGGCAATTGAAGGTGTCATTGATAATCAAAAGTATCCATCGGTTCTCATTAACCAAAATATATCTCAATCATACTAATCAAAGACTCCAAAATGGTTGAGTCAAAACATATCACAACATGACATCATCAAGAAATAAATCCACATTTCAGTCCCATCATGGTGACTAGAAAATAATCCAAGGATAACTGATCAATGACTCAAAAATGATTAGTTCAAGTGTCTCATACACATACATCTCAGCTTCACACATGAAGACTAAAAAGCAATAACAATCAGTAAATACAAACATTTCATAGAGCATATGATCACATTACCATGGTTGGGTTTATAAAGATCGAGACCAAATAAGATCGACATGCCATCACATCTCATAACCCCTGAGCCTCTAGTAGACGTCCTATAACTGGTCAACACTAGTCAACCCAAAAACTCAAAACAAGAAGCATAGAGAAAACACAATACAAACACATGTTTTGGTTTACTAAAATTACATAGTTGGGATAAATGTGGGATTTCAATTTCATTTTCGCCATATATTTCAAGTGAATAAGATTCATCATTTAATCTACAGGTCAACCCATTTATCCCCTCGTTTGAGACATAGAATCAAACCATTGGACGATACAAATCAACTTCTAAATGTTTAATTAATAATTGTCTTAGAGCACTCCAAGGATGATCATTTATTTAAAATAATCTTTCCTTGTTTTAAAACAAGATAACTGTCAATCTTATTAATAATTCAATAGTACAAAATTTTGTTAGACACTTATGTCAATATTTCATTTCTTTTGAATCGATCTTATTTAAAATCCATTTACCCAAGTTAACTATTAATTAATTACAATTCTTCCAATATAACTAATCTTAATTAAATTAATTTTAATTAGATTAATTAACACTAATGCATAATAAGGAGATTCTATTTTCAATATTCACTTTTTGTGTGGGAAGGCCCTTGTGATTAGACTCCTCTTCCTTTAGTAAGTCATACTATGACTTAGGAATGCTCCTTTATTATATTACCAAGATAATAATATCTGATTATTATTCTAAACATAGATCTGAGCCCATCAAAATAGAGTTTCTACATGTCAAATATAACTAATGTTGTTAAAGAATATTTATTCTCAAACCAAATCAATTATAATGCTCATTTACATTAAAAATTAATAAATATTAATTTAATTTACAACCATTACCAAATTCTTCAAAATATAAATATATAGACATGTAACACAATGAATTGATAACTGAGATTTTTGATTAAATCCATTTTAACTTATTATCCAATAGCATAATAATTATACATTCATTGATATTAACTTTTATTATAAAATAAATTACTATTAATGGAATCCTATTATGCACAAATGGAATTTAGTTAAAACAATCTTTTCTTTAAAACTTGTCGTGTGACTAAGTCTGCCGGCTTTGGTGTAGGTGGCAGTACAGTAACTATACTTTAAGATATAAAAGTTTATCACAATTATCAATTTGCTGGCTAAATAAGCTGAGCAGTAGTCATGATAAGGGCATACGACTGTCATAGTGGTCAAGAGACCTCTGTGCAATGATATTGTTGTGGGTACCTGTGTACTCGACGCTCATGATAGTGGGGTGTAGGGTGACAACCTATGAGCACGTGATGACAGTGTGGTCATACTCTGTGTAGAGTGACACCTTGTGATTAGTGTCACCAACTATATAATTAATTAAATCTTACAAACTCTAATTCCAATTATTAACAATTTTAATAACATTTTAAAAACCATGCAAGATCTGCTGGCAAACGTAAGGAGTGCAGCCCTATTATATATCCTTAGTTTGGAGTGATTACTAAATCACTGCCATGCATTCATGACGGGCCATGCGGCATATAAGAAGGGTTTTAAGTGATTACAATTGCTCTTGACACATATAATGGTCATGCCTTCAACTTACGGCAACTAGAGGTGGTTGGGGGTAGGGTGCAATATTACATCTTAACTTATTTATTAAACCACAAAAATTTTCAAAGGCAAGCTTTAAGCGATATTGAATCATTGCTAGATGAGTGCAACAGACCATGCGCTGTCATCAATTTGGAGCCATGCGGTCCATAGTGTAGACACCTAAAAACCTTTAGAAAATAAAGTATTTTTATTTTCTGAAAAAGTCCTGATGACATCATCATTTATTAATTAATTATTTATTTAATTAATTAATTAATTTTTAGTCATTAAATCCCTTTATCTTAATTAAAAATATTTAATTAAGGAATCCCTCCCAAAAATGTTTAAATCTTATTTAAACATTATTTCCTTATTTATTAATTATTTAATTAATAAATTGACCAAAAAACCCAAAATAAATAAAAAAAAATTTTTTTGCCCAAAACTTGGCCAAATTCCTTAAGACCACTAACCTCTTCCAAAATTTTCTAATCCTTCTTTAATTTTAATTAAAGGCTAATCCCATCATTTCCTACCCCTAATCCCAACTCAAAATATTTAATTAAGATTAAATATTAATCTTCATGTTTATTAAAAAAGTTTTAATAAATATCTCCTCAACCCAAACCCTTGAAATAAATAAAACTTTATTTATTTCCTAAAAATCTAATTTATCCTCATCCTAAGAAGTTCTAGACTCTTCTAGAAAGTCTTCATCCTCATCCTAGGAAATTCTAGACTATTCTAGAAAGTCTTTATCCTCATCCAAAGTCTAGACTCTTCTAGAAGATGTCTTTAAACCTAATCCTAATCCCCTCCTAACCTTGTCACATTCCCTAAACATGGGTTAAAACTTACTAACCCAAGCCAAAGTTAACAAATATCTCCTCCTTCACCCACCCTCATTAAATGCCATCCACTTGCCTATCCCTAAGCTAATCCTAAACCATCCTAATCCATCCTCTAATCATTTCCACAAGCCTAAGCAAGCTTAAAACCCTCCTAATCAAGTCCAAGTCAAAATTTCTCTCATCTCCCTCAAAATATCTCAACCATAAAACTTTATGAAGTCCATTAGGCCATAAATGACTCTTCCAAGCCCTTTTATTGCTCTTACAAGCCATTATGAGGGTCTTTATGAAGATTTTATCCCTTGAGCCTCCTTTTTCGACTCATCCTTCCCCTTTCCTCCATCCTCTCACCTTGTGACATGTGTCACTCCCTGATTGGCTGTAAGGAAGCACAATCCATGTGCTCTCTTCTCATGCAATCTGAGCCCTCCATAAGCTTTTTCCCATCCTTGCATCTTAGCCCTCAATCCCTCAAGCCTCTTGCCTATAATTTGGATCCTTCCCCTTTGCAAAATAACACAATCCATGAAGTAAAGTCATAATTCCATTTTAAGAAGCCATTTTACATCAAAACCATACACTCACACCCAAATTCCAACTCCATTTGAAGCCCTTTTTGAAGCATAAGTTTGAGCATACATCCTATCTATTTAGACAAAGCCACTCAACAAGAGAGCTTCTCATTGAGAGAGTCCATTAATGGCTCATATTCTCAATTGAGAGTTCATCTTAGTCCATCTTGAAGTTTATGAATTTTGTTTAGTTTGTAGAAGCTTTATTTAAATTTGGTTTCTATTAGCATACTAACATTGCTCATATACATTTTGGCACGCCCGGTGGGACCCCGCATGGGTCATCTTCATTAGCTTTTTTAGTCAAGTTTTGTATGTCATTTGCTAATTTTGGCTAATTTTTTTTGTTTTTGTGATTGGTAGGATTGTATAAATTGGTTTTGTAGGTCCACATGAGCATGAGAAAGACAAAGGAACTCATAATCTATCTCATAGTGTTTGCAGATTTTTCAAGTTTATAGGTGGACAAAGCACTTGGAATTCTTCTTCCTCTTCTTGTCTATATTCTTCTTATTCTATCTACTTCTTCTTCTTCTTCTTGTGGGAGATCTTGGCTTTTTTTTTTTGAAGGAAGCAAAATCATACACACTTCTTTTTAGTGCTTAAAATGAACCCCTAAATCATACTTAAATCCATTAAAAATTAAAAATTTGCAAAAAAGAAAAAATCTTTTAACAAGTGAAACTAAACCAATCCAATCATTTGCATCCTTGCAACATCAAGGTTTTAGATGCATTCATGCAAAGTTAGGAACACTTCATTTTTGAGAATTTAAAAATAACTTCAAGTTTCCATTTCAAAAAGTTCAAAATCAACACTAAGTGCACACTAAAATCTAAATCAAACTCAAAGCATCAATCAAGGATAAAATGAACCTCATTTGCAAATATTTTAAAGTTCTTATAAAAATATCATGAAAACTAAGAGTCCTAAATGGTTGCCAAAAATTGTCCTAAAAGCTTTGTTATTTGTTCCAAACAAATGTCTTGTTGCAAAATCTTGAATGTTTCTTAGGTTTTTCATGCATCAAAACAATCTAGGAATATCATTTTTGGGCCTAAAATATGCAAACTAGAACACAAAATCTTGAATGAAAACCAAAGTCCAAAGAGTCATTTTCACTTTTGAGTCCAAAACAATCTTGAATGATCTAAGGTTAAAACAAAGCACTTCAAAGTTCTTAAAACAACACACAAAATCTCAATCTTGAATGCTCAAAGGAAAAAACTTGAATGTTTAATCACTTGTCTTTGAATGCATGTTGCTAAAATCACTCTTGAGTGCCATGGATTAAAATCAAGTTTTTTTTTTTTATGAATGCATGATTAAAACAACAAATCCAATCTTGAATGCCATAGATCAAATAATCATCTTTCGGGGCATAAAAGGAATCCACATTTTTGAAATCTTCTAAGTTATAAAAACTAATAAAGACGCTTTGAGTAAGTTTGTAGTTGGACTCACCCTCTTTAATCACCCATCAATTTAACCATTGGTTGCAATCTCAGCACCATCTATGGGGATGGGTCTACCTAATAGGGTGTTAAGTGCTCCACAAAGATCAAACTCCACTCACTTGGCTCTTTAGTAGTTTTTCTAAGTTAGAAAATTCCTTGAATGCGCATTAATCTCGCTCACACTTCATTTGGACATAAAAATTGGACAAATCTTGATGTAGAGGGCCTCCGTGTGCGCGCTTGGAAATCGAGTTTCACACATCTTTTTTTTGGGCTTAAAACAAACTCACACTCAATCTTGAATGCCTAACAATCAATGAACATTGCATAGTTTGGACGCATTTTCAATAACGCTCGCATTTCTTATGTTGACGATCTCTCGACTTTCATGATGCTGAAGATGCTATTAAATTGGAATGAACATTGTATGCCATAATCACAAGTGTCTTCAATTATAGCTTACAAAATCTAAATCATCAATTGGAATAAACGTGTGTCTTTTAAAGCCCAAGATCATGTATGTGGTCTTTTTTTACACTTTTTAGGAGGCTTGCTTGGGGATTTCATCACCCCTTGGGACGACCTCAACTCCAACATTCCGGCGGAGTATAAAGATCGGGAGGTGAATCCAAAGACACCTCTCTTGGAATCAAGGTTTTGTCACTCAAGCTAAGCCTCAAGGAACTTTATACCCTTGAGAAGTGAAAGAGGAGAAGTGGGTTACCGCTCTTCTCGGCTGTGTGACATCTTTTTGGTTTCATCGACGGATTTGGGCCTCATGTACCTTGCGTATATCGAGGACTCCCTAGCTATAAAAAATTTCATCCTTATAGAAAGCTTCCTAGGATGTTGGTGTGTTTGACGTGATTGCTCCAAAAAAATTTCTGCTTGTTTGTTCATAGCTTTTGAATGAATGTTTGCCAACTTTGGTCAAAATCCCAAAAAAGCAGAAATCTCCCAGCTCAAGGCATACTTAGCATAGTCACTGCCTCATCAGAAAATCATCCAAGCTCCCCCGCTGCAACCGAATCTATCTAGTTCCTTGCTTTAGAAAAATCCCAAATCCAAAGTCTCTCCAAATCATCCCCCCTATCCAGCTAGCAACCCAATCCAAAATCACACCCAAGCCTTTAGAGAGTTGTTGTCATTCTACTAGAATTTGTTATCCAATCAATCCGACCAATCCGCTAGCCTCACCAAGGTTATCCCTTTGACAAAGCTTTGTCTAGGGTAATCTAGCTTTGTCACTTGTTATCCCTTGTCACCTTGAGCTAAAGGTTGGGATCCACAAGTGGTCAATCTCCTGTCATGCCCATAGGATCATTAGTCTATCCTTAAGTTGACACAATCTCCACCAATCCAGCGCATAGGAAAGAAAAACTCTCACTTTTTGATAGCATGCCCTTGAAGTCCTCCATCCACAGGAAAGCCAAAAATCTCCAGCCAATCCTCCTTAGGTCTGTCATATAGCTTTGACTCTCCCTAGGAAATCCTTCATCAGCCAATCCAAAATCTACGCTTAATCCAAATCCAACCATGAGCTTCCGTGTTCATCCATATGCAAGACCCCATACCCATCTGACTCATCATCAAAACATGAAATCCCAAACCTATCATAATGTGTTCAGTCGTATTGTCCTTGCTCCCGCCACCTCCTATTCCAATGATGATGAAAATCTTATTGACTATGATGGGTATATTGAAAGCCTTAGAGGCCTTCCACCAACCATCTCCCAAAATCCAAGAGTTATTCCAAACTATCTAGTCATGCCATCTGATATCCCAGCTTCTCCTCCATCACCCAATCAACCAAGCTTCCAATCTTCCACCCTCATCACACCAGCTATTCCTATCAATCCACCAGCTCTACCTCTGACACACGAGTCTCCAAGGAATCTCTTAGAGGAAATACAAGAAAAGCCGCCTCCAATAGTCGATAAGCCATGTCATCTAATCCAACCATGTGAAGTAGTCAGTGATGAAGCTTCCCCATCTATAATATCACCTCCATCTCTCATAGCTACCATCCCCATACCATCCATCAAATTTCTTAAAATCCTTCCACTTCCTACAAGCATCAAAATCCCACCACCCATCAAATTTCTCCAAATCCCATCCACATCTCCTCCTCCAAGAATTATCCAAATCCCATATAATGAACCTCATGCATCCACTCCCATCCATTCCTGTTAAGATCTTGTCCAAAAGCATGTTGAAATATCCTCCGACAAAATAGCAGATCCTGCCATCCCACTTATTCCCCTACATGATCCACTTTTACCATCCCCTCCATATCTAAATCCTACCATCTTACTTACTCCATCTCAAGATCCCTTTCCCTCAGCCCACCCAACTCAAGATACTATCCTCCCATCTCCTCTGCTTCATGATCATATATCTCCCATAATCCATGATGATATATCCATCAAAAAAGAACTAATTATCATATTTGAAGCTCCAACTCCTTCAGCTAGTAATGGACTCACATCTTGTGTTCCAAATAAAGAACATCATATTGAAAAAAGAAATGAAAGTGTATGTCTAGATGTTGGTATCCCCGCTATTCCTACATGGTCCCAAGTCCTTCCATCTCCACCCCAAAGTTCCCATACATCTTATTCCGCATCTATTTTGGGCCCTCATCCTACTCCTTATCTCCAACCCTCCATTTTGGGTCCATATATCCCTTATCTAAATCCCACACCCTTTCCATCCATTTTGGGTCCTTACATACCTAATATGAATCCTTTATCCCCTTCATCTATTTTGGGACCTACACCTTCCCCGTTTCCATCTATTTTGGGCCCATATCCTTCCTTCCCTCCATCCATTTTGGGCAATTATATCCATCCATATCCTATGTTCCAATCTATCCTTCCATCCCCTCAAATCCACCAGCTAGATCATCAAAGGCATTCACCCTTGAATCCCTTCCAACCTTTAAACCCTATCACTCCATCAATTATCCCTCCATCTCCTCCATGCTCTTGTTCCCATCCCATGGCTAATAGAAGCATATTGGATGCCAAAATACAAAAGCATAAATCCAAAAATCCACAAAAATCCAAGTCTCAACATGTCCCTTCTAAAATACATGTTCAAAACAAGAAACATTTAATCTCAATCAAAGAAAAAGTCAAGAGGCCACAAAAGCCCAAGCTAAAAAAGTCAAAAATCATGTGGATACCCAAGATGCTCATAAAAGAAATGCATCTCAAAGAAAAATCTCAATTGGCATCCATTCATGCTACTCAAAAAGCCTCATCCATCCATCCTTCATCCAAATCCCCATATAAGCATCCTTCATCCCCCCAATCCACTTTTAGTCCATATGCTTCTTATCCTAAATTTCCCATCCTCCATCTTCCAACTCTACTTTTAGTCCTTATCTTTCTCTTCCTCCATTTTCTCCTCAACCTCACTCAAAACCATCTTTCCCACTACTCTATCACCTCTCAAGGTGTGTGTGAATGATGATCTTTCTATTTTCCTCATCCATTTACCCACAAGCCTTATGTCTTTGCATCCATTATCTGTCAAACTCCCACCCACCATTCCACTTGTTCAATCCAATCCTTTTCCATCCATCCTACCAACATATATGAGCCAAAAATAGCTGAAGAAAGCCAAAATCATTCTAGCTAAGTCCAAAGTCAAAAAGTCAAAAAAAATAATAATAATAAAGAAAAAAAAAGCGTCCACTAGTGAAAACTTGGCAATTCAAGTGCCTTGGACAAGTACCATGATGAAAACTTGGCAAACAAGCGTCATGCGTACTCTCGCCATCCCCAGCTTAGCCTATCACCCTCATGCTTTTGGTCATCTCTTGACATCCAACTCCATCTTCCAATCTATCCACCTATCCTCCACCCTTCATCTTCCATCTCACATCATCCACTTATCTCTTGCAGCTTCAGCCAACCATCCCAGCTATCATCCATCTCCCTAGCCCCTTCGGCTTTTTCCATCCTAGCTTCAATCCTATCACATCCATCATAAGACCTCCTTCTGCATGTTATCTTCTAATTGGGGGCACTATATTCCTTGGAGATCTTGTCTTCTCCATCCTCCCTTGTCATTGGTATCTAGCTCTAGGTTATCCTCATGCAAACCCAATGTCATCTCTTTATATCCATCATAATCCTAGCTATCTACCATCCTATCTAGCCATCTCATCCTGCTCCTCTAGCTATCATTGGTCACAAAATCTCTCATCATCATTGGATGCATCCTGCCAAATCCATATCTTTTGCTATCACCCCACCCTTAGCTTTTGCATCTTGCACAACATTGAACCATCCCGCTATCCTATCATCCTGAGCTTTTGCCTGCTTGTAACTATCTTGGTCAACTTCAGCTTGTAAATATCTTGGTCCGTCAGCTTGTACATCCTCTTTAGCTTAGTACCATTGTATCTATCCAGCTTTCATGTCAGTTCCTCCTTGATCAGCATCTTGCACACCGCGCAGCTTGGTTAGCTATTCCAATGCATCCTTTAGCTAGATCTCCTATCACCAAAGTGTTATCCTTCTTAGTTCAGCTTGCCAGACGCACCACTCATCCCGATCCACCAACTTAGGTGCTCTTCGATAGGTCCTTGCAGGATATAGCTTTCCTCATGTCTGATCTTGGTCCATTAGTACCTCGTCCTACCCATCTTGTTGGCAAACGGTTCTCTTTTGGATTTTGACTTTCTTTTGATTTGGAATCTCCCCTTTTGGGTCTTGAAGTATCTTTTCCAAGCAATCTCCTTGTTCCCTCCTCAAGGTTGCCACAATCTTCCATATCATGGTATGCTGCGAATGGGGCAATTAGAGCGTAAGGTCTTGATCAAGTCTTTCATTTGTTTTTCTTTTCTGCTTGTGGGTTACCTAGTGTCGGTTCCGCACTGCTTCCTCTAGGATTCATGTGTGATGCTCGGGCAACCCTTGTGTGTTTGTTTCGAGTCAGTTTGTCAGTCCTCTAGACAGTTGGTGAACAGGCCTTGATGTTCTTGGTAACCTTGGAAATTAACCAACAATCCTATAGCAAATCTAGTGCTCAACTACATGGTGGTACTTCTCTTTGAAGTATCCCCCCGCTCAAAAAGCTTCAATGGTTTTCCTTCATCTCCATTATCCCCCATCCATATCCAGCATCTGTCTCTCCTACCCCAGCTTATGCATCAGTATCTCTTTGAATCACTCATCACTCTTAGCTTTAGGGATCCACAATCCTAGTCTTAGGGATCCACCAATCCAAATCAATTCACCAAGCCTCATCTTTAGAGATCCACAATCCTAGTCCTAGGGATCTCCGAAACCCATCTTCCACCAATCTGACTCTTTGAAATCCTGTTGTATCAGCTTTATAATCCCCTCATCCATCTCCCTATTCTAGATTCCTTTTTATAGCGCTCTGCTCCTTCATCCTCCACCTTCCCTAAAGTCTTAAGCTTCCTTCCTCTTCTGCATCTGATTCTCCTTTATCATTCTCCCATAGTGAGAGTTTGAGCTAATTCAACCCCTTCTCCTTGCCAATCTGAGTTTCCTTTCTCATCCGAGATTCTTGTACTTTTCAAGAAGCCATCGAGTCTTGCTTTCTCTCCCCGCTACCTTCTTGAGGGGGCATCTCACGGTCCATTCTCTCCTCTTCTGCTCTAGCCTTGGGCATCTTATTTTCTTATCTTTGATGCCATGCCACTTGCGGCATCACATCAAAGAGGGGCAAAATGTAGACACCTAAAAACCTTTAGAAAATAAAGTATTTTTATTTTCTGAAAAAGTCCTGATGACATCATCATTTATTAATTAATTAATTATTTAATTAATTAATTAATTTTTATGCCATTAAATCCCTTTATCTTAATTAAAAATATTTAATTAAGGAATCCCTCTCAAAAATGTTTAAATCTTATTTAAACATTATTTCCTTATTTATTAATTATTTAATTAATAAATTGACCACAAAACCCAAAATAAATTAAAAATTTATTTTTTGCCCAAAACTTGGCCAATTTCCTTAAGACCACTAACCTCTTCCAAAATCTTCTAATCCTTCTTTAATTTTAATTAAAGGCTAATCCCATCATTTCCTACCCCTAATCCCAACTCAAAATATTTAATTAAGATTAAATATTAATCTTCATGTTTATTAAAAAAGTTTTAATAAATATCTCCTCAACCCAAACCCTTGAAATAAATAAAACTTTATTTATTTCCTAAAAATCTAATTTATCCTCATCCTAAGAAGTTCTAGACTCTTCTAGAAAGTCTTCATCCTCATCCTAGGAAATTCTAGACTATTCTAGAAAGTCTTTATCCTCATCCAAAGTCTAGACTCTTCTAGAAGATGTCTTTAAACCTAATCCTAATCCCCTCCTAACCTTGTCACATTCCCTAAACATGGGTTAAAACTTACTAACCCAAGCCAAAGTTAACAAATATCTCCTCCTTCACCCACCCTCATTAAATGCCATCCACTTGCCTATCCCTAAGCTAATCCTAAACCATCCTAATCCATCCTCTAATCATTTCCACAAGCCTAAGCAAGCTTAAAACCCTCCTAATCAAGTCCAAGTCGAAATTTCTCTCATCTCCCTCAAAATATCTTAACCATAAAACTTTATGAAGTACACTAGGCCATAAATGACTCTTCCAAGCCCTTTTATTGCTCTTACAAGCCATTATGAGGGTCTTTATGAAGATTTTATCCCTTGAGCCTCCTTTTTTGACTCATCCTTCCCCTTTCCTCCATCCTCTCACCTTGTGACATGTGTCACTTCCTGATTGGCTATAAGGAAGCACAATCCATGTGCTCTCTTCTCATGCAATCTGAGCCCTCCATAAGCTTTTTCCCATCCTTGCATCTTAGCCCTCAATCCCTCAAGCCTCTTGCCTATAAATTGGATCCTTCCCCTTTGCAAAATAACACAATCCATGAAGTAAAGTCATAATTCCATCTTAAGAAGCCATTTTACATCAAAACCATACACTCACACCCAAATTCCAACTCCATTTGAAGCCCTTTTTGAAGCATAAGTTTGAGCATACATCCTATCTATTTAGACAAAGCTACTCAACAAGAGAGCTTCTCATTGAGAGTTTATCTTAGTCCATCTTTAAGTTTATGAATTTTGTTTAGTTTGTAGAAGCTTTATTTAAATTTGGTTTCTATTAGCATACTAACATTGCTCATATACATTTTGGCACGCCCGGTGGGACCCCGCATGGGTCATCTTCATTAGCTTTTTTAGTCAAATTTTGTATGTCATTTGCTAATTTTGACTAATTTTGTTTGTTTTTGTGATTGGTAGGATTGTATAAATTGGTTTTGTAGGTCCACATGAGCATGAGAAAGACAAAGGAACTCATAATCTATCTCATAGTTTTTGCAGATTTTTCAAGCTTATAGGTGGACAAAGCACTTGGAATTCTTCTTCCTCTTCTTGTCTATATTCTTCTTATTCCATCTACTTCTTCTTCTTCTTCTTGTGGGATATCTTGGCTTTTTTTTTTGAAGGAAGCAAAATCATACACACTTCTTTTTAGTGCTTAAAATGAACCCACGCTATGCATTATAAATGGTAGCAATTTAAGGTTCATGAATAACCATGATCATTGGGCACTTCAAGCCCGTGCAGTCAGAGGTGACATGCAGGTGTCAACCCATGGCCCTGGCTAGAACAACCCTATAGATCCCAACTAATGAAGTAGTTGGAGTTAAGGAAATGATTGGTATGCATTCTCGCCCTTGTGTAGAAACTGTGATCGGTGTGCTTGCTTGGAGTGATTAGTATGGTGTGCGGTGAAGGTAAGATATATATATGGGGCTCTAACCCAAGGATAGACAGATACGAGGAGGCCAATCCTTCCCTATCCCCGGGTACTTTGTGAGGGAGCATTCAAATGTTATTAAATCATTGTATGATGATTGCACTATCGACCTCAATATGTAGACGCCGTGCGGCCTGGAAGGTGCACTGTATTAGCAGCAGGGCCTGCTACTTGATCAACATGGAGAAGGTAACAAGGAGAAAGGTGGGAGACACAAGGTTGTTCCCTCTCGGCCCCTTATATATATGTTTACATTACTGCACTATATCCATAATTTCAATCATGGCATTTGTTTGATTTAAAACAATTTTCCCAAAATAAACCTAATGGAAATATCTCAACCCACCCATTCAAATTTTAACTTAAAACCTTCATTTCACTTCCAATCCATTTTCAATCCTACCTATGTCAAATCAAATGCTCAATTCCATTTTATCCAGTATAGGTGAGTTTTGTTTTGTTCAAGTTATTTTGTGATTCATCAGAGATAACTAGTTCATATTCATATATATAAATTCAGTATTATAGCGTGTGAGAAGTGTAGAACAAGAATCTTAGTGTGCAAAGAACATTAACATTAAAGCAAACATTCACAAACTAAAACTATGTTCACATATGAGATTAGACAAAAGAAACAATTAGAGAATGCAAACCCAAAAAAGGAAAAACTCCATGCTTCCTTGATTTTGTAGATGTGTCCTTTGATGTGGATGTATGCTTAAATGCTCAAAGTTGCTTCAATGGTGGAGATGGATAATAGAAAATTGGTAGCTTTGTGAGCTCTCAATTTGGTATTATAAGGGTATGGGTATGGCTTTTGGCTCTCAAAAGGGGCATGGTAACTTTAGCTCAAAGATTGTTGATGAAATGGCTTGGGATGGGATTCAATTTATAGGCTAAGGGGTAGAGGGATGGAGGGCTTAGATGCAAGGATGGATGAAGGCTTAAGGAGGGCTAGGATGCACTCAAAGGAGAGCAAATGGATTGTGCTTGTTTAGCACCAATGAGAAGGTGACACTTGTCACAAGGAGGATGAGTGTGAGAGGGTAGGGTAAAGGATTGGTTAAAGGCATGATGAGTGGGGTTGAGTATGTAAGAGGGATGTAAGAGGAATGAGTGTGGAAGAGGGAAGAGTGTGGAAGATGGGTGTAAGAGTCATGAGTGGGCTTGTAAGAGTCTTTTATGTTTTGTAAGAGCACTCATGACTTAGTGGTCAGGTTTTTTGAGGGGAGACTTTGGTTTGGATTAGGAAAGTCTTAAACTTGTTTAAGGAATGTGACAACATTAGGGGGTGGATTAGGCTTGGGTTTAGGATTAGATTAGGGATGTTAGAGATGTGCAAGTGGATGGCATTAATGAGGGTGGGTGAGTTAGTGGCTAAACTTGGTTAGTATGGGTGGATGGGGTGGATTAGGCTAAATGGAGGATTAGAGATAGGTTAGGGGTTTTTGAATTTGAGGATTTCATTTATCAAATAGATTTATTTAATAAATGGGGATTTTTGGAATTAGATAGGAGAAAAGGATTTAATTGATAAATAATAGATTATTTGATTTATCAATTAGGACTATAGATGATTAATTAAATTAATCAACTAGGGATGGCAAAGGATTAATTAAATAAGAATTTAATTAATGATGCCTTTAGAGATGGCTAAATTAGATTACCAAATCAGTGTAATCAAATTTAGGTGTCTACAAGAAGATCCTGGAAATCTTTGGAAGAAAGAAGAGTGGGACATTTTAATCCCAACATCATTTCAATTGCTTGATATATTAATAATAGGTTCCTCACCATATATGTGTTTACCGACAATTTGGATGGGAACTTTCTTGATCTATTATCGTCACTAAGTCCTCGAATCAAATAAAACAATGAAGCATATAAACTTCATTAATCTGTCTATTGTTACATCAGTTTCTGCTTAATTTGGGACTGTAGAGCAGTACTGTTGAGTACATCATTTAAAGCAATCACTTACATTCTCATAAACAATCAAGATGCATGACAGTTACGGGTCTATCCTAGATTCAGCAATACAAAGTTTCAATGAGTTGTTGGAAAAAGAAGACGTTCATCCCTTAATTTTCAATTCTATCTTAAATTCATTCTTGATTTATTTCACCAATTCGAATTCTACTCATGGAATGATAAGATAATAGATACATATATATTTTAATTTTCCTATAACCAACAATATCATGAAATCTAAAGAGTCATTCACAAAGATTTATTCTACCAACACTAACAGACATGAAGAAGGTAGAAGGAGAGAGAGAGTAATAGAATATGTAGAATGATCATGGGTACTTAGCTGGACTCTGATGCTAAACCACTATGCCTTCGGAGTCCATAGGTAAATCCCCTCCTTCAACATTCACAATTCCTTCAGCAACCGAACCTCCTTCTGAGTACCTAGGAGTGCTTGTAGAAGCATATGTTCTTCTCGAATGCATATAAGCTTTGACGCTTGTCCAAACACACTAGGAGAGCCTCTATTTAAAGGCCTCTAAGATGCATCTAGAATGTGTCTAGAAACAACTAGAAGATTAGCATGACAACCAAGCATGAGTCTTCTCCAACCTTCTAGATGAGTCATAAGGTTGTAGACACCATGTGCTCAAATAAAATGCTAACTCCTAATTGTAGACAACTTATGCATTCTTAAAGTGCAAACTCCTGTGTTGTCTACATGACAACTCTTGAGAATTTGCAAACTCCTATGTGAGAAAACATTAAAATAATGCACATTAATTAATATAATATTTACTTTTACTCTTTCCAATTTAATTTATTAATTTATTAAATCTCATGCACTAACTTTAATAATTCCACTTTTCAATCTTAATATATTTATATTTAATGACATGAAATCTAGAATCTTTTAATAATTTTAAATATATTTTCCACTTTTAATTTTATTTTCAAAACTTAATTGCTAAAATATTTATTAGCTTTAATAATAATATCATTTAGTCATTTATTTAAACATGAACTCCAAATATATTATTATTATTAAAATAAATATTGTCACATTCCAAATTTAAACTTATAACTTTTATTTTCAAATTTAATTATTTTATTTAATTAATTTTTCAATTAATTAAATTAAATAAAAATTATAATATCATATTAATTTTCCATTAAATTAAACCATTAATTAAATCTTTTAATTAGGCTTAATTAATAGAAAATACATCAAAGACTCATAAAATAAAATACGAAAAATCCATCATAGCCAAAATACATGCAAAATCAAACCAAGGGTTAATATCATGAATTACATCATCTGATGCATTCGGAGGGTACTCAACTTAGATACTTGTCCTAATTTCTAATTAGGACAAATGGTTTAAAGGGTTGGAATTTGGACTTGAGAATTTATCTCCCCTCTCTTATCATTGAGATGATGTGATAGGGTACGCTCATCCTAGCAATTCAGGGAAGTTGATACTCGATACCTGCAACCTGCATAAAAACCATGCATGTACAAGCATAATATATACTAAACTAAACAGGCAATGGCAGGAAGTGGTGCATCATGTAGATCCTGACTAGCAGGTGACTATGACTCCCTTCCTTAACCACATCAGACATGCCATACATAATAACAAGCATGCACACCATACACATGCAAGTACGGGGTAAGTATCCATAAGAACACACATATGATAATAAATCATCAATAATTGAAAACACTGTAATAATCATCATGCATACATGAAATGTAAAGTACCAAGTAATCTCATCACATATCAACTGAATCCATAGCACATATCTGATAGTCTCAAAACAATGCTGCTAACCATCAACATAGAACTAGCCCTAAAAGAGCTTGACAATGATAACAAAAATGTGACCTAGGGGTAGGCACTACACTAGCTTCTTCATTGGAGCGGCTTTCACTTGTTAGCATTCTTCTTTTGGGGGGGGGGGCCTATTTTTTCTCTCTTCCTTCTTTTATTCTCTTATGTATATACATGATGTATGTCATAATGGGGGGGGTCTTGATTACTCCATCCATCGATGCATCCTTATTTATCTCTCTTTTTGGGGGAGGGTTTTTCCCGTGAGGTTTTCCCTCTTTCCCTGCTTTATGGGAGATTTGCATCTTCATTATGTACATGGGTACCTAACATGGCCTACTAGCCAAGACCCATTATGCATCTTCATCCTAGATCATAAGCTTAAGGGCATTCCCCTAAGTTTCACTTAAGGGGGGGTATTGGTGTAAATAAGTATTCAATTATTACACTTACTTAAGTTTACTTAGGTTAATGCATTATTTAATTATTTTGCATTATTTAATTATTTTTATTTGTGAGACACTTAGGAGTTTGCGCACCTTTATGAGTTGTCATGTAGACAACATAGGAGTATGCAACTCTATTTTACCACATGGTGTCTACAACACTGTTTTGCATGTCACACCCTTGTAGGCTTATCCTTTCATCACCACACTTACTTCCTTGCTTAATGGAGGATAACCCATATCTGGTGGACATGTGCTTGGTTGTATGACACATCATGATACTAACTTCTATGCATTCTAGAACCTCTCCTGAGGCTTTTATATTTAGGCAGTCTTGGTGTACTATAAGGAACAAGTTATTGAATACATTGTTATTCTGATCATACTCTCTCTCTCTCTCTTTGGTCTACTGTGTGCTTATGTTTGAGTTCTTAGTTCCTGGGTGAATTTTACCCCTAGGCAAATTCTTACACTCTTCTTAAATTCTTGTAGCTTTCCAAAAAAAAAAAATTGTTAAAATTTGGTGTAAAAGTAATAATTTCCTCAACAACTATTACCTTCTTCACATAAAAAGGGGGAAATAACTTCAAGATCTTCCATACTACATCTTTTGTAATGGTTCTTGCACAACTTTTTATCTCTATCGCAATATCTAATATCCTTTAAAACTATAATCTTATAGATTCATCTTCTTGCATTTGAGAACTATCAAACATGTATTTCCAATTTTGCAACATTGATTTCTTTGCATACTCATCACCTTAAAAAAGGACTTCTAATGTAACCCATATTTAATGAGTTGATTATAAACTATTTACCTCTAAAATTGATATTTAGGTAGTATACTAATGAATTCTTCCCTTGCATACATGTTAACCATGAATTGTTCCTTTTATTCAACATCACTCTTTTCCAAATTTTCTTTTTTCACCATAGTCTTTGCATCTCTAGTAATAAACTAATAGTCAATCCTCATGCATAGAAAATGTTTCTTCATCTTCTTCTTATAGTTTTCATATCTCTCTACATAACACTTCAAGTTTTCCTTGTTGAATTCCATGGATCTCCATAAGTTGATAAAATTCTTGATCAAGGTCATGATGCTTTGATATCGAATGTTAGAAAGTAAAGTCCACCAACACAAGTGAGAAGAGGGGGGTATGGGGAGGGGGTAGGTGGTGGGTTGAATCAGTTGATCTCTTAACTAACTTAAATTAACTTTTTCAAATAAAAAACTTATCACTAATATATGAGATAACAATAGGATAACAACCATGCATTATGATACAATATTTTTTTAAACTAGAAAAACACTTGGTTAGAAGGAAACCCTCAGTGGTATTGATACCCATAAGATGATGTTCTAATAGGAGACTCAAAATCCATAGTCCCTATTAGGAAACTCAAAATCCATACTAAGATAATCAAACCATATTAGGAGTTTCTTCAACCCTAATAGGAGCTAATAGGAAGTCAACTAAATCCACTATCTAAATGTCTTTAAAATTTCTTGCACTAAATAAATCTTAGGATGACATATCCAAGATTTAAATAACTAATAAAATAACTTTCCTTGCTAATATAATTTGTTTTAAGTTCTCAACACATCACAAACATCTTCCTCTTCTCATCAAATTTGCATCCAAAGTTTGCATACGTTCATGGCTACACAATGAGACAATTACAACCAATGGATACATCTTCCTCTATACCAAGTCCTAACAACTAATTAAGTCATCCTTGAGGCTTCCCCAATGTATAATTCATAATAAATGACCACAATAAGATTAAAAACTACACATTACATTAGAATTATACATCCCAAAACAAATTTGTACCCATAGTCGACCTATTAGTGAATATATAACATGTTACACTTTAATGAAAATGAAAAATCATCACCATCATTTTCTACCTCAAACATATCAACATGAACCTATCTTCAACTGAAATATAAGCCTACTCAACCATATTTCACCTCACTAAATAACTATAATCCAATTACCAGTAGACTATTCCCTGCATAGTAGCTTGCAACCAATCATCAAGAATTCTACCATAGATCACACAAACCTCCAAACTACTTTCCTTCAACATAGATATATCATCATGATATATCAAATATCATGAATATAAGATCATAGAAGAGAACTCTATACTGGCTGATTGCACTGAGAAAAACTCTCTTTGTGTCTCTATTGTTCATAACAAGAAAGCATATATGTTGACATTCGTTACAATCCATGTCATGAATGCAACACATTAAAACTTAATCATATCTCTAAACTTGCTAATAGACTCCCCTAATGGAATACCATTATCATTTATGTGAACACATCTTTGTGATAGTAGTGATCCCTATCAAATGTTGATAATTAGCCAAACTACCAGTGAGCATACAAACAATGATCCTAACCTATAGATTGAAAATGGAAAATATTCCATTTATATAAATCACCTTAACTAATTTTATTTTCCTCGATAGTTAGTTTCTCCATTTATTTTCCCATCTTGGGTTTCTAGTTAATGGTGTTTGGTATTTTGTTCCTCCATGTTCATATCTTGTATAGGTTTTTAATTCCTTGAACTATTCATTAGATTAGATAAAGTGAATAAAACTATTTAATTATAAGTAATTCACCAAATTCTTAGTTATATAACTTGTTCAATAAAGAGTTTGAATATGCTTACAATCATGATAATTATTTTGATACCTATATAGAAGATGAAAGCATGTGGATTCTATAGTTTATTTTTTTATTTTTTTATTTGTGAGCTCCAATCTCTAATTTTTTGTCTTCCTTGGATTCGTTAAATCTTTTGGACATTCTTCTACAATCATTTATTATTAAGAACTTTTGATGTTTAGTTTTTAGCTTATGGATAGGATATCTAGGACAAAAGTAAGTATGTGAAATATAATTGGTTTATGAATTTGATATTATCCATGGTAACCCAAGAGACTTGGTGACCAATATCCGTTAACCATCTAGGGAAATCCAAGATGAAGGACTAAATCATGACACTTTACTTAATGTGTTATAAGTCTCCTCTATTTGTTTTGGTTTCCTCTATAAATTTTGATTTTATTTTATTTTGAGAGCTTGTACCACTTGAATCCTTTCAAATTATGCTTTGATCACCTTGGATGGTTGCATAATAGTGTGCTCCACTTTTGCACCAAATTTGATAATAAAATGGATATTCTAGAAATATCTTCACATTCAAACACCTATAACCACAATTTTTTTGGAATTTGAACATGATGCAATGTATTGATTTATATAATTTATATTGTGTAGATTCTAAATATATTTATATTCAATATTGGGGATTAATATGTATCCAATTTTTCATCCCCAACAATATTTTTTAATTATAAACTAATTTTGAAAACAATGATACTTATGATATGAAACATATCATTTTTTATAAAAGGGATAAATTTATGATTCTTTTTATGTTAAATTTCTAATATAGATATCTAGTAATTTACATTTGGATTCTTTTAATTTTGTTAAATAATTTTTTATTTTATTAAGTTTTCAAATTGAGTAAATTATATAATTAAGATTTAGGTTTACTAGATATCATGATTTTTTTTGTATAAATTGAATTTTACTTTTTCTTTTTCTTTTTGGAAAGATAGCACCAATATCTTGTGCCTATATATTTTTCACATTTTTTGGGACTTAGTCTATTATTGTATTGTAAGAACATAATAGATAAATATGGAAAAAGCCTATGTTTAATTAAACTAAAAATATTAACCCCTAAAAAATTCAATAAATATTAAAATCATAAAATTGAAAAGCTCATTTCAAATAGCATTAGGATAAAAATTAAACATTAAAAACCAATCCATTCATTTCCCCAATAGATAGTATTAAGTGTTTTTCTTTGTCAGCATTTTGATAGGTTCATGGGAGACTCCATTGTAGGTTTTATTTAATAATATAGAGGTTCAATCGAAGAGATTTTTATCTGAGAGACTTTGATATAATTATTGTTAATTATTTCCTTAAAATGAGACCTTTCAATGATTGAATTATTGTGTATCCTCAAAATGTTTGATTTCACCAAAAATATAGATGTGAAAAAATGTGGGAGACACTATAATGAGACCATCCTCTTCCTTTTTCTTAATGTGTATGTCTATTTATCTTGACATCTATCTCCTTTGTAAGATGGTGTGGGCCTCAGGATTACATGCAACTGGGTGATAATGATTCTTCTTCTATTTAGGTGCAGTGGTTGTGTTCATGTTCATGGCAATTCATTATTATTTGATTCCTATTATTGGCTCTTAGAGATGTATCATCACATAATACCATGTCATGTATATTGTAACATTGTATTTATTGATGTATTGAGATATCCCTTGAGAAAAGATGTAATTTTAAATTTGATGGTTATGATGTTAAAAATGTATGTGATTGGGATAGCTAACTTTGATGTAATAATTATGATCATGTAATGAATAGGGTTTTTGTAGATGAAATCTATGTAAAATTCCATTCATTTATGATTATGTAATCAAATTGATATGTTGAAAATAAATTATTAAGGAATTTGAATTGGTGCTCTAAAATAATTTTAAAAATGTCAATTGTTAATTTTAATGGTTTTTTCTATATATAATTCTTCATATTTTTACTTAGATCAATGGAATTATAATTTTTTTTGTAGGTAACAATGTTGAGGGAACCCAATAAGCCATAGTTTATAAGGTGGTTTAATCTTTCTTTAATGACTAAATAATTTAGTGATTTTAATGTTATGTGTTTAATTAATTTACTTCCACATTCATTATAGTATACATGAAAAAATTTATGGCACTCTATTACATTAAATTTCATAATTTACAAAATAAAAAATTTATCTTAGTTGTTGGTTTTATAATTTTTCCCAATAGGTTCCCTAATAGGATATTACAATACTAATCTAGATCTTTTTTTACAATAAATCTCTTCCCTTGCTAGATTCTCATTCTTTTGAGTATGGATCCATCCCCCTTAGCTATTGAATATTCTACAAATTCAAGTTTAGAGATAATTCTCTTTTTCTAGTTTAAGATGTCACAAAAGGAAGATTTGTTCCAATATTTCATTTCATAAAATATCCAATTTTTGTGACACCTAGAAGTCTAGTGAGCCTTGCGTTGTAGTATTCATGCAATATAAATAAAACCTTTGAAATCAATATGAGATGCTTACATAAGTTTAAAGACAAGGGAAGAGGTTTACTTGGGGTTCTATCAATTTGATGCAAAATAATATTATTATGATCTAAGAGTACTTTTGGGAAATATTTAAGAGTGGAAATATCATAATTTATGTAGAATTTCCATTTTTATGAAACCTATCCAATTTAACCAAAATTAGGTTATTCCATTCCCTATAATTTGACCAAGTAAATGATTGTCTCATAAATTCAAAGTCAAAATCCTTGTATTGTTTATAAATTCTACCAAATTTGGCATGTTATCAGAGTAATATGTTGTCCCTGCCCTTTTTTTATAATGAAATATGATGAATCAAAGTATCTAACCAGAAATTATAGGAGATCAAGTTATCATGAATAAAGAAGATGTTATCATGAATAAAGCAGATATATCATCCAAAACATCCTTGGTTCTAGAGTGAGCATTAGGAGAAGACACATTAAATAAATACTATGAATTGTTAGGTGAGGTGAAACTAAAAATGAGGCTGTCAAAAAAAGTTAATAACTTGATAAAAAAAAATAGATGTTGTTTTCCTATAAAACTAGACACCCTAATATGCAAGGAAATCAGTCAAGACTTTGATAAGTTCCTTAAAAGCTTAAATTAATAAGTCAAAAAAATTCAAGATAATTTTATTTCATTTGTAGTCTTATATTAAAAAGAAATGAAAATATGGTCATTTATTCCTCACATATATTTCTCTATTAAAGATAAATGCAAAAATCGAGAAATATAATGTACTTCGAGTATAATGTGTTACACTATAATTTCCTTGTATTATGAACTAAAAGTTTCATGTACTTTACATTTGACTATTTATTAAATATAGTTAGTTATCTAATAATTTATCCCAAAAAATTACATTATAATTAATAGATGTTATAAATTATATAGTAGTTTATATTTTTTTATCTTTTATAGTATATATACATACAAATAAGAAATCTAGAATAATCATTTTGCTTATAGACCTATAAGTATCTTTTTAATGTTTCAAAAAAAGTGTTTCAATTACTATTTTTTATTTGATAAGAATTTATCTAGAAGTATATTGGAATATTAGAGTTGGCAAAAATAGATTTAATGAAAGGTGAAAACCCTTTACATGTCATTTTATATTTTTATAAAATTGCAATTATAATATTATAAATTTAATAAACAAAAAAATTCTTTTGTTGTTGGAATACCCAAAAATTCCATATGTGGACTTTCTTAATAAAAATGGCTCTTGTTTGGGTTAGACTTCCTTGTCTATCCTTAGATTTTTGGGATAAGAACATCTTCAAATGGGCATGTGACTCTTTTGGTCATTTCATCAAGGATAATGATGTTACCCTCCATAAATATTTCCTTGGATTTGCTAGATTTGTGTCAAGGTGGATATTAATAAAACCCTCACAAGAACTATTCTTTTAAATCAAAATGTAGGATGTGGAAGCAATCAATTAGCTATGAGAATGTAAACTTTTTCTGGCAAAAATGAAGGAAGTGTGGGCATGTTGTCATTGAATGGAAATCCTCTATGGAGGAAGATGGGAAAATGAAAGGGGAGGATGTTGTTGTTCTAGAAAGTATGCCTAGTGAAGAATTGGGTTACTCCTTCGGGATGGCCCAAGGACCACCTAACCCCTTGTGGGGCATGTGAAGAAGTAGATTAATCAGTTGGATGGCACCCATTTACAAAAAATATTGAGAATCTTGTTTTCCCTCTTGAGAGGAATGGGGAAAACCCTAGTGGTCATTTGGAGGAAGGAGAGATACCATCTAAGGTTGGTGGAGGAGATATGGTTTGGGATTTTCCCAATCAGGATTCCAAAGCATTATTGGGAAATCTTTATCCTTGCAAAAAAATGATAGGCTTCTAAAGGAAACCATTTCCTTTGCAACCCCATGGACTTTTGTAGAGAACACATAGTAATGGTCACATATGTCCACCAGATGGGCTGATTGTCCATCTTCGAAGAGTACTCTAATGGTCTTCATACTATGTGAGTAGGACTCTTTGCTAACCTCCAACCTCTCTCCACCAATTTCTCAAGATGGATGTTGGTAGGAACCCAACAAGATAACTTGCAGATAACCAAAGGTGGATGTGGGCCCTGAGATGAGAATTAGAAGGCTACCAACATGGGTGTAAACAATAAGGGAGACTTCTTGAGAAATTTCTCAGCAAAATTAAAGGACCTTGGAGGATATTCAAGAAGGTAAAAAATGAAATTTATCACATGGAATATAAGGGGCCCTAGTAACTTGAGAAAATAATTTTCTCTAAAAATATATGATCTATGATTATAAGGTAGATATTATCCTCATTCAAGAGGTGAAGATGAATAAACATAAATTTATAAAATAGCAAGATATATTTGGCAGGATGCTAAGTATGCCTATAGTGAAGCGATCAGTGCCTCTAGAGAAATTATGACCATGTGGAATCCTGATAGGATTGGTGAGGTTGAGTTCCATTGCCACCCTCATTTTTTGCCTATGTCCTCTGACAAGGTCGGTAATTGGGTTCTCATTAATTTGTATGCTCCTAATACTAGGGGGAGACTAAATTTTTGGGAGGATGTCTCTTTATGTATTGACAACTATAAGGGGTCTAAAGTCATATGTGGGTAAAAGCACAAACATGTGTCACCCTTTTACAAAGGAAAAGGCTAACAAAAGTATAACTATTCACCTTCAATGACATAAAACTGGTATTATTATTTAGAATTCAAAAGTGAGGTAAACTAATGAAATGTATAGAAATGGATGAAGCCTAGGATTATAATTTCTAATAATTATTTGGAGTAATAATTGATATATTTTCCTACTTTTTAAAGAAAACTTTTTAGTTGCAAAAAAATGCTAAAAATTAAGGGTCTAGTTCCCACCACAAAACTATATGGGAATAAATTTATTTCCCTTTGACCTTAGATTATGTTAAAGATAACATATTTATCTAGAAAAATCAAAAATAAAAATTGGATTTAGACCTATTTTTTCTCTTTTATAGTGATACAAATTTCAACTCACCTGAAATTGATAGTTTTCATCTCCCACCACATTTTTCAAAATAAATCTATTCCAAGCAAAAGAACAATTATACATACTTGAAGAGGACTCTCTCCTCTAGAATGTCATATAATTTTTAATTTTTTTTATATGATTCAATATTTTTTTCTTTCTCAAAATTGACATCTTCTCAAGTGTTAAAATACATGCTTGTAGAATTGTTTAATTACAATATACTATATCTAATTAAAACACTATGAACTCTATATGATAATATTCTTGACTTTGAGATCTATAAAATGATGTTTATATGTTATTAAAAAAATATTAGAAAAATAAGTAAGAGTTATTGAAACATCAGTTTTCTAAAATAATTTTATTTCTATAGTAATTGGATACAAACTAGTATAAAACATGCATTTAATAGACATTTCCAATTGGAAATGTGTGAGACCATATATAAATTAGCTAGATTAAATTTATCAAAGATCATATGTTTGAACAAAATTAATTTTTAGATAGAAATAGAAAAATGTATTCGTTCTATTAAGTCAGTCTAAATTGTAACACAACTTTGTACTTTTACCCATGTATGTGGGATTTAAATACTCCTCTATACCCCTCAAACAATCTAGGTGGACTTGATGACTTCTAAGAGAGTATGCACAATCCAGATGGGTTCCTCATGAGGAATGATATTTTTATATTAATTTACATAGAGTCTCATCCACCTGTCTAATAACTATCTAGTAAAAAATCTTATCAAGGTCAAACTTGATAGGGTGCTTCTATCAACTGACTAGGACATTCTACCTTACACCTCTCTTCATGGGTTTCCCAGAACTATCTCAAACAACTCTATGTTGTTTCTTAACTGATTGAGTACGCATGTCCCAACAAGATGAAATAATTTAGGTATGAGATAATGTTGCATTTCCATTCTTAATCTATGAAATGTATATCTCAATGGTGGAATATAAAGGTCTAGGGTATAGCTATGTTTTTCATAGCCAAGAAACTTGATAATATTAGAAGGGAAGTTATGCCTTGGAACAAGTTATCCTTTCAAGATATTTTCAAGAAGAAGAAAATAGATAGTAAATTAGAGGAGACTTAGCAGGGCATGGAAAAGAGAGACCAATCCCTAGCTACTCATGAGGGGCAATAGATTTGGTAAAGGAAATGGAAGCAAGTGACTAAAAGAGAAAAAATCTTCTGGAAATAGAGGTCTATATTTAAGTGGCTTATTGAAGGGGATAGGAATACAAATTTCTTCAACAAATTAGCCTATAAACATAAGAAGAGGAAAACCATTCTGAAGCTTTTTGATAGTAACATTGTTGAGCTTACCAATGAGGAAGATATTGGGGTTTTGAAAACTAGATATTTTTAGGAAATATATAACCTCCCTCTGATGTAGGTGAATCAAAATACAAATAATTCCTTATTGGAAGTTATCAATCCAATGGTTGATCATAGAACAAACAAGGATTTTATCATAAAACTATCTAAAGAAGAGGTTAGAGAGGTAGTTTTTTTTCCAAGGGAACATTTAAAGTACCAAGTTTAGATGGCTTCCCCTTGACCTTCTTCCAAGAGTTTTGGCACATCATTAAATATGATTGGGTGCATGCAACACATGATTTATCAGGATGAGTGGAATTCTAAAAGATTTGAATCAGACCTATATTGGTATGGTCCCCAACATTGGAAATCCCACTTGGTTGGAGGAGATTAAACAAATAAGCTTGTGCAATACCATATACAAGATTCTATCCAAGGTTGTGGTGAATCACATTAAGCCTATTTTAAACAAAACATTAGCCCCATTAAGAAATTTTTTTTTCTTTTGAGTCAAATTATGGATGTGGTGATAACCTTCCATGAGGTTCTCCATTCTATAAAAAAGAGCAGAAAGCTAGGTATGGAAATGAAACTTGATATTTCAAAAGCCTGTGATAAAGTTAGGATAGGGTTTTTACTCAAGATTTTGGGAAGGTTTGGTTTTGGGGGTAGTTTATTTCCTTGATTAAGGAAATGATTCATAAGGTTCAATTCTCAGTTCTGGTCAATGGATCTATAGGAGAATTCTTTAAATCAAAGAAGAGACTTCAACAGGGGGACCCTCTGTCACATTATTTTTTTTATTATGGTGGCATAAATTCTAGGGAGAAATCTTCTTTGTATGGCTTCTTAGGGAAAGATTGTGGGAGTTGAATTGGCTACAAATATTCTGCTAAAGGTGCTACAATAATTTTTTTATGATACCTTTCCATATTATTTATTCTCTATAAGGGAATCCAAATCATAGAAGAAAATCTTGAATCAATATGTGGAGGTCTCTAGACAACATATCAACTACAAGAAAAGCAAGTTATATTTGTTCAAGATGTAGATGGAGCTACAATAGAGAATAAAAAGATAATTAAACTATCAAGTGGCTACCATCTCTAACACCTATTTGGGTCTCCCCCTCATGATGAATGAAGTTACCACAAAAATATGGAATATGGTGGTGGAAAGAATGCAGAAGGAGATGGTGGGTTGGAAAGGTAAGGTGGTGAGTAATGCCAGGAAAATAAAACTCATTGTTGTCTCTCTCCAAGGGATCTTGATCTAATTCTTGTCCTTATTTAAGATATCATGTCATTTCAAAGACATTGTGGAAAAAATTTAGAGGAACTTTCTGTGGTCAAAAATGAAGGAAAATTTGAAAATGAGCATCTGTGTTGGGAGAAAGTGTGTAGACCAAAATCACAAGGGAGTTTGAACCTAAGGAGAATAGGGGATTTAAAAATGGCTCTCATTAGTAAAAGACGATGGAGAGTGGTACATGATTCTATTGGATGAAGCAAAATTATGAGAGCTAAATACCTAGATGGAAGGCCTTTTATCTAGGTTTTATATAATGAAAATCTCATAGTGGAATCAAGGATAAAGGCCAATATTATTAATATTAGGAAGAATATAAGAGGAGGGATTAGGTAGAAAATTGGGTATGGGAATTTAGTAAGATTTTAGAAAGATAGACGGCTTAGAAATTCTCCTCGAATCTATACTAAATTTTTTATTCTAAATAATCATGTAGTGGCTAACTATGGAAGCAAGGTGGTCAATTACACTAAAAGTGGAAAATGGAAAGAGCCCATCATGGTCAATCTTAAGCTAGCATAGAAAGTTCATAGATAGATTAATTTATTTGGGACAAGAAATTTTGTGGGGACTCTAGTGTTAAGTCAACCTATTTTAGTATTATCAATGAAGTAGGCTCCTTGGGTTGGAGATATGTTTGGCAGTCTCATCTCCTGCCCAAAATTAATTTCTTTTGGTGGTCTATTATGGACAATAGTATTCTCATGATTGATAATCTTCAAAGGTGTGGCTTCCAACTGGTTAAATGGTTTGTGTTGTGTAATTATGACAAGGAGACTATCCCTCGCCTCCTAATTTGTTGGTCCTACTCTATTTAGATCTGGGAAAAGTTATCTAATCAGATGGAGATTTCTTGAATCTTGAATAGTGATGCTTAGAAATTCATTTTAGGCTAGAAGTGTCCCTTCCATCACCCCCTAATTAAATTGATATCAAAAGTGATCTCCCCTTATATTTGTTGGAACATATGGAAAGAGGGTAATAACCATATACTCAAGGAGATATTTACCACACCCTATAAGTGGTCTTCCAAATAACTATGGCCTTAATTAGAGAGTGTACTCTAAATTGGAAATGGGGACCTCCCACCCACCCTCTAGTACAAGTGGACAAATACTAGAAGGAAGTATGAGATATATTTCATATAGTGCAAAGAATGGATAACACGAAGCCAAAAAAAGGAAGAACATTAGATGGAAGTCACCCCTCCCCCCACCCTTGAATTGGTGGAAACACAATTTCAATGGATCTAGGATAAACGACATGGTGGCTAATAGAGGGATTATCCAAGATGAATAGGTGAATTGCATAAGTGTTATACACACAACTATGGAAAAAATTCTATTAATGAGGTAGAAATGATGGTGCTTCTTATCTATGGAAAAGATTCTAGCAGTACAACAGATGTGATGGGGCTTCTTAGGGGTAGGATATTTCTTGTAATTTGGGCATTCAAAAGCTTGTGGTGGAGGGCGACTCCTTATTAAATAGGTTTATAACCAAAATCCAACATGTGTACCATGAAGGGAACCAAGTGGTGGACAGCTTGGTGGGGTCTGGACATCGAGTTATCAATAACCACATTTGGGAAAGGGAGTATGATCTACCAGTGTCGATTTTATCACTCATTCAAAAATATAGTCTTTTTAATTAATGATGGACATTTTAACTATGTGGTTTGTGTGAGTCATCTTAATTATGGAACCTTATAAGGTGAGGGATTTTTTGATAATGATTTTAAACTTTCCCACCTTTTTATTAATTATCCTAATTATGACTAGTCATGCTAAGCATAGGCATGTAACCCCAAACAAGATTTCAAATAATTTTTTGCAATCCTGAAGAATGAAACTTTCCAAATATCAATAGCCATTTTTAGGGAAAGGTTATAGAAAAGGAGATGAGGTGGCATGAAATAAATAAATATTATTCTAGTTTCACATATATAAATCCCAAGTGTAATCAATACACCATAGCCTATTTTATTAACAACTTGTGCTATTAGGAAAGAAACAATTTTTCTCTTCTTTCTCTATGCATACTTCTTGAACTTGTTGGTAGTATGGTTGTGAAGATGAACATAGTTGTGGATGATTTTGTGGGTTGAGCTTGGGGAAGAAGAACTAATGGAGAGTGTCAATGCTTCGATTGAGCCACCTTGAATTAAAGATTCTATTAAGGATGATAAGGATGTGTGGGCTTATTTGAAGGAAGGAGGGATAATTTGATTTACCAACTACATTGAAGGCCATGTTGAGAATGTTACTTGACAATTTTTTGGCTCTTAGAAGAACCAATGCATGAATATTAATGGGGTTTCATTTTAAATCAAACAAGAGCTAATAGAAAAAGAACCTAATCTTGCTTTAGATGTAAAAAAATAGAGAGAACAACTGAGAGTCATGGAGAAGATAAGCTTTAGATTTTTTTTCAAACTAACAAAGCTCTGGTTTGATTCCATGGCAATTTTTCTTGTGAGGATGTTCCAGAACCTTGGGATATGGTTTTGTATGTGATAATGAGGTATATTACCATCGAAGACTGGTAAAAGATGATTTATTATTACCAATTCCTCATTCTCAACCATTTTAGGAATATAGAATGTATCTCTTTTCCTTACTTGTTATTGCAATCAATGGAATATTTTGTTTGGCACATTTAAAAGAAGAGAGAATAGAGTAAAAGTTTCATTATTTTACATCAAGCCTTAATTGTTCACCTATTTAACTTTTGTAAAGGTCTGTGCCCTCATATTCCTAATCTAGCCCCCTCCCCTCTAAAAATTACTAAGGTTTCCCATACTTCATCCCCTTCTAGTAAAATCTAGATTGGTAAGAAGTCCTTTGTTATGGACAGGAAGTTTACAATGGAGAAAATTGAGATATTTGATTTAGAAAGTACTGGAGCTACAACCAAAAAGGGTACTAGAAATTCTAGAGACTAAGAGAGAAAAATCCCTCAACCACTCTTGGTAAAGAGAAACCCATTAATTTTGACTATATACAGAACTTTGAAAAGAAAGGTTTCCCTAGGCCCAAAAGAAAAGCCCCTAGGAGAAACTATGGAGATCAATATGAGGAAGAGATACCTAGTGAGGATAAAAATGAGGAGGCACTTGGTGGGTTTCTAGATAGTCCTTTGCCTTCTTGTGTGTCTGGTAATTTTAAAATAAGACTAATACCCCAGATTCTATATAAGGTGGTGACATGGGTGAAAAAGGGATGGTAACTTTCCCCTATTATGATGCTTAATGTGGAATGGATGAACCAAGGGGTGGACAAGAAAATGGAGGCTCAAGGATTTAAACTTATGGGGGGTGATATTCAAATGGAAGGGAATATGGTAGGGGTGATAACTAGATGAAGGGGAATACTATGGGGTGGGATATCATTGTCAAACAACCTCTACTTAATGTGGATCTTACCAAATTGGTGGAATCCATCACTAGTCTCATGAAGAAAAAATAAGGACCTAGAAGACAAATTCGACAAGGTGGCCAACTTTTTAATTCATGTGATGCATTCTACTATAAGGACCCTTGATCTCCTACATGTTGGGAAAGAGGAGAGAAATGATGCCAAGGCAATGGAGACAACCTATTTGCTATATCAATTTTTGGCACACGATCAGTTACAACTATTAATAGAGAATCCAAATAACAAGAAGGAGAGTTAGCTCCTAGTCTCTTTCTTTACCTTTTAGTTTATGTTTACTAGTTACTACCCATCTCATGGGGCTTTCTCTATTATTAAGCAATGAACTTGTTTCATGCCCATAGATGTTAATTGGGCTACTTTTCAACTATAATAAGTTATTTTTATGGAAATTTTTTAGTTTGGGGGTTTTTGATATGAAGAAAGGGGGTTGGTTAATCATATGGTAATTACTTGTGGCTGATCTACAACATCTTTTCTATTTTGGGTCAATCCCCATTTTGGCTGCTTATTAATATCAAAAACACTAATCTCATTTTTTAGTATATGTTGGAAAATGTATAGGAATCTATTCCATAACTTTTTCCAGATAGTAAATGTGACCTTTTGAGTTTTGGTAGAAGTAAAGGGAAGGGGAAATAGATCATGGAAAAGATGGAAGATATTACCTCAAAGGGGACCAAAAGAAAGAAGTAGACTATTAAAGAGGAAAAGGAAACATAATCAAAAAGTAGAAAGCATTGAAGAAGATCTTAAAGACACTTTTGCAGATAAGAGTTTGAAGAGTGTGGAGTAGACAAAGGTGGGAGTGTGGATTCTTTTGTATCCATGGAAAGGCTTTACAAGCCATCAAATATTGCTTAGTCGCTGATGTTTGTATGTTCCCAATAGAGGGATAACCCCTCCCCTTTTGAGGAGAGTGATGTTAAATTTTTTAAATTTTTTTTTTAACTAGATGAGAATTAAAAGGACATTGAAATAGAGGCCATCCACCAAGTTGATTATGTAGAATTTATTGAGCATGATATCTTGATTTCTCCTTATGCCTCTATAGAGAATGTAAATAAAAGTGGAGAATAGAAGGAAGTTGAGGAGGGTGGCGGGGTTAAGAATAAGGATAACAATGAGAAAATCTACCCTATGCTCCAAATGGTGGACCCAAATGAGGCTAACATTAAACTATTGGAGGATTATTTGAGGGATGTTAAGGTTGAACCTCCCCTTAAACTCTTGCAAATGGAAAAATACATTTCTCTTTACAGTTTTTAGATGGATAAGTCGACTTTAAACTCTATTAAGACTCTTAATCTAAAATGTTGAGCACTAGAGGTGAATATGGAAGAAATTCAAAGTTTTATGATGAATGGGAGTAAGAAGGATAAGGTAGGGGTGAGGGTAATATAGTTAAATGGTTTTAGTGCCTAAAGGAAAATGTTGAAAAAATGGAAAATCTAGTGAATTGTGCCACCAATAGTTATCATGCATTAATGGATGTGACTATGGATTGCCTAAATAGGCTTTTGCAAAGCTGGATCAAAATGTTAGAAAGTTTTTGGTTATGGATCAGAAGGTGTTTTATGTTATTGGGAACATATTAGGTCTAGGGAAATATACTAGAGTGAGCACGAGAAAGATGAAGTCATCTAGCCATGTTCCTAGTGAAGAAGAATTTAAAGAAGCCATTGGTAAAATCAAAGAGCTCAAGGAGGAGTTGGTTAAGAAATTAGTGTGACTCCATGCTTACTAGTAGATCTATTTTTCTTGTCTCTTGTGTAAGTTTTTGTTTTTGGTGCCCTAGTTGTTGGCTTCTTCTTGCTAGTTTTGGTTGTGCTTGTGTTGGTTTCATAAGGCACTAATTTTTTGGAGGGCTTAAATGCTTTATGAAATGTATTAACTCTTGGGGGTTTCAAGTCCTCTATTAAAAATAAAAAGTTATTTTAACCCTTAATCAAAAGGACTAATCTTATTTTTTCTGGTTTGGACCTACTTAAATTTATTATACATCACCCTAGATCATATATACACATTTTAATCAAGGCATTTCTACAATAAAATATTTAAATCTCACTCTCTAAAATTTTAAAAGTTAAATTTATCTTATGTCAACCATTTTATTAGTTGTTGTTATCCATTGTACTACACATTATGTTAAATTTTTTAATTAGGTTATTGTTAATAAGGAAACACATTGAATTTTATATTGGACATGTAAAAATAGATAAGAATCAATATATAATATTATTTCAATGGTTTAATTATATTCACACATGTTGGAACAATGTTGTTCAATAAAAAGAATGCAATGATTTAGTTTAGTCTTTCTGTGACATAAATATATGAGAAATAAAATAAGCATAACAAAAAATAATCATTTAATGTCAATTACAAGAATATTATGATAATTTATCAATCAAAATAATGTATAAATATGATATTTTGTGATCTAATTTAACTGCATTCCTCTAATGGTAAGTATGCTAGTTGATAAATTATAGAGAATAACATTCTAACAAATTGTATCAAACCATTCTTTACAAAAATGAAGCTATTCATGAAGGTGAAAAACATCTCTTAGTACAAATTGGAGATATTTAATTTAACATTTTTATGAAATTCAAAGAAGAAGAAGAAAAAATTTGATTATTTTATTATAAAATGACATTAATAATCTTAAATAGTGTATATGTAGTATTTGAAAACTATGACATCCCTTTCAAACTAGATCCTAGTAATATTCCTATTATTCAAATCCCAAACATCATGAGCGATATTTGTATAGATCCTATTTTGAGTAGGAGATGACAAGTTAACTATTGCATGCAAAGTAGATGGTACAAAGAGTTAGTGAGTGGTCTTCCCCAAGATTTCTTAAGGTAATATGGATGGTTTCTCTTGTGAAAATCTAGTGTAGGCAATAATTGGAGGCATTTGTAGCGATAGTTTTGAAATTTTGATCTTTAAATATTTTCTACTTATAAGGGGCATTGCAAAAATAATCTTATGTAAACTTTGGCTATTCTTATTGTTGTTGAATATGTTTTCACTCATGGATACTTGCATGAATATTTGTGAGTTTGACTCTAAAGTTATGATAGACAAGTTGAATAAAGAAGAACTAGAGCATATTGGTTGGCATCTAGATGTGGTAGGTAGATTTATTTATGTTTTGACATTTTTTTGGAGTGATTTATTTCTGCTATATCTAAAAGGAGAGGAATAAAGTAGTCAATTATTGGACTAAGTTGGCCTCTAAGAAGATGGTTGGTTAGAGTAAAGAGAGTAGAGATAATTTGCCTCAAGATTGTGCTTAAACTCTTGATAAGATTGTTGACCATAATATGAAAGGGTAATATGGGACCTTTGAGTCATATAGTATATGATTCTTGTTATGTTTGTGTATCCATGATCTTTTAAGATTGAACTTAAAATATACATATTTGATATTAAATCATAATCTACTCCATATTTAATATCAAAAGATTACTCATATGGTTGCCATCGCAAAATTTTGCAAATGTCATGTATAAATTACATTGTAATATATATTTATTAAGTCGATAGGCTTATTATGGGAGCTTTGCTCCCAAATTTTAGTTTTTTGCCAGAAAATTTGCAAGACTGTGTTAGTTTTTTAATTTTTTGATTGATTTTTTAGCATGAGTTTAAAATCCATTTTAAAATATTTCTAAAAAGAACTATTCTTTTATGATACTTTCCTTTTAACATTATAATTTATCTCATTTAAAAAACTTTCCTATATTTCAAATATATATTGTTGTAGTTTTTTTCAAAACATTGTAAGATAGGAACTCTATTAAAAAGGAATTTTTGTGGAGACATAACACATGAGATATAAAATATGTAAATTTTTTAAAATCTTATTAATATTATATTTTAAGTAACTTTAAATAAAAAAGTTTAATATTAAAATTAGATTTAACATTAAATATCATAGAGTTAATTAAATGTAAAAAGAAACAAATCATTTAACTGAAAGTTTGATGTAAAAGAAACTTTATTAATTTTTATGATAATTATATATTTTAAAAAATTATGCTCATTTTCAATGAATTTAGTTCTAAACTTTGATTTTCCCTAGAATTAATTTGTTACTTACTTCAAATTTAAGTAAATATATATGAGATATATAATATGTAATTGATTTTTTAATTTTATTAATATTATATTTTGAGTAACTTTAAAAATAAAAGTTTAATATTAAAATTAGATTTAACATTAGGCAAAAGCCTACAACACAATGGTAACTTGCGAGCCTCTCATGTGGGAGGTCTTGGGTTCAAATCTATCTTCGCTTAACATATAATAATAATTAATTCCACCAAATAATAATTAATCTAGGCTTCGACCGTTTACAGATCAAAATAAATAAATTAATTAATTGTTATTTAAATGTAATAAGAAATAAATCATATCATTAAGGTTTTGATGTAAATACAATTTTTCCTTTTATATGATAAAATTATATATCTAAAAAAACATGCTCCTTTTCAATAATTTAGTTTGAACTTTGATTTTCCTTAGAAAGAATTTGTTACATACTTCAATTTTAAGTAAATATATATGAGATATAAAATATGTAACTATTTTTAAAATTTTATTAATATTATATTTTGAGTAATTTTAAATATAAACTTTTAATATTAAAATTAGATTTAATATTAAATATTATAGATTTATTTAAATGTAATATGGAACTAGTATAGATATCTTGAATAAATCTATCTAAAAAAATGTCGATGGATATCCACTACAAAATAATTATAATTTGATTTACTACATCTAAAATTATTTATATTTCCTTTATCTCCATTTATTTATTTTTTACTAATTTAAGCTTTTTATTTGAATTCTTAAAAATGGATGATTTATATTTACAAATATTATTTTTAATGGATATTTTATGTTATATTTATTTAATTATTTTTAAAAATATATTCTATTTATAATAAGATTTCAACTTTTGACATGTAGATGGTTGTCAAATTTAATCTAGAAGAATAAAAGTTAACATTAACACACTCACACCATCCCACTCCGCCCATTCTGCCATTGTAGAATGACTATCGGCATTAATGAATTATATTTACAAATATTGTTTTAAACGGATATTTTATGTTCTATTTATTAAATTGTTTTTAAAAGTATATTTTATGTATAATAAGATTAAACTTTTGACATATAGATGGTTGTCAAATTTAATCTAGAAGAATAAAGTTAACATTAGCATGCTCACACCATCGCACTCCACCCATTATGCCATTGCAGAATGCTTATCAGCATTAATAAAACATATAATTAAAATCTTAATGTGAATGTGAATGTTAATTTATTTGTCTTCATAATAATTATATATAAAAAATATATATGATCCTTTTCAATTAGTTTAATTTCTAAATTTTTAGAATGACATATTTTTAACAATCATTTTACATGTAAATTCATTAAAGACGATAATCTTTAAAAGTTCTATGATACTTTTTATAAAATAAATTTGATAATTTGTATTACATGCCACAACCTATTGACTCATCTTTGCTCTTAGAGAAGACATTTAAGTCCACAAAGTCTAGTCCCATATCAGATAATCTAACAGCCCTCATTAAACTAATATGCTCGTGATCATTACCCTACTGAACTACCACAGTCATAATATCAAACCTTAACCTCGCATGCCCTATCATTTGGGAAAACTACTCTTATGTTCTCCACACTTCAACAGCCATTCTCTCAGCAATAACAGTGCTTAAAATATCAACTAGACATTACTTTACTAAAACTGGGCCCCGCAGCCTCCATCGCGGTATATATAGTAATAATACACGGTGAGTAGAAGCTAGGGGAAAAGCCTCAATTTGTTAGTGTGAGTTTGTAGGCTGCAAGGAAAAAAAAATGCAGCGAACAGAGTTGTTGGAGTTTGTGAGGTCTCAATTTGGCGAGACTAATGGCCTTTTGATGACCATGGGCTTATCAGCAGCACTGATACTTGCCTGGAGTTTGTTAAAAGCTAGCAATGTATCAGCTGGGCGTAAGAGGCTGCCTCCGGGACCTGTGGCGCTACCCGTGGTGGGAAGTCTCCATCTTTTGGGAAAGCTTCCCCACAGAGGACTCGCTCAGCTTTCGCGTAAATACGGGCCCGTTATGTTCCTCCGCATGGGCTCTGTGCCCTCTCTCATCTTCTCTTCTCCCGAGATGGCCAAGCTTGTTCTCAAGACTCACGACCAATCTTTCGCTACTAGGCCCGCGCTGAGTTTTGGGCGCAACGTCTTGTACGGCTCGAAGAGCTTGGGTTTCTCCTTCTATGGTACTTACTGGAAGCAAATCCGTAAAGTTGTGTCGTCCCAGCTGTTGGGTCCCAAGAGCCTCGATTCGTTGAAATATATGAGAGAAGAAGAGATGCAAGCCATGGTGGATGCGATTATGGAGCACTGCAATGGCTCTGCCGCTTCCTGTCCTGTGAATGTGAGTAAGCTGGCGATGGACGTGACGATGTATATGTCGTCGAGGATGACGCTGGGCAGGAAGTACTCGGAGGACGAGCTGATCAGTAGCAGCACCGGTGGCTCCATGTTCAATTTGAACCAGATGGTCAAAGAGTTTTTCTACCTGGCCGGTGTTTTTAACATCTCCGACTTCATTCCCTGGCTGCAGTGGCTGGATGTGCAGGGCCTTTACCGTCGCCAGAAGAAACTTCACCTGATGATCGATGGGTTTCTTGAGAAGATATTAGAGGAGCACCTGTCCGCCATGGCCACTGGTCAATCCATCAGAGACTTTACCGCGGACTTGGCCGAACTCCTGCTTAATAAAGGCAACGCCGAGGAGAAGTTCACAAGAGCAGAAGTCAAAGCGAACATGCTTGTACCATAACTCATTTCCTCTCCGTTTTCTATCTCATATTCCTCCATGTATCTATACCTTAATTTCTTAATTTCTTCCTCAGTGTGAGATGTTTAAGGATGGTCTATTCATATGTTCCATTCATGATTGTCAGGAAATGCTGGTCGCGGCAATTGACACGTCTAGTGTGACAGTGGAGTGGGCAATGTCCGAGCTGCTGTCAAACGATCCATCGATCATGAAGAAAGTCCAGGAGGAGCTGGAAAGAGTGGTGGGATTGAAGAATAAGTACGTGCAAGAGTCCGTTTTGGGAGATCTGGAATTCTTACGGGCAGTAGTGAAGGAAACGCTTAGGCTCCATCCGCCGGTGCCCTTGATGATTCCACGAGAGAATATTGAGGAGTGCGAGATAGGCGGTTATCACATTTCCCGTGGGTGTCGAGTCACTGTGAACGTGTGGGCTGTTTCCAGGGATCGCAATGCGTGGGGCGATGATGCTGACGTCTTCAGACCGGAGAGGTTCATGGAGATGGATGCTGATGTTGACGTGAGAGGGCATCATTTTCAGATCCTGCCCTTCGGAGCAGGGAGGCGACTGTGCCCCGGCATGCCGCTAGCTTTCAAAGTAGTGCCGCTTATGCTGGCCAATCTCTTACACTCCTTTAATTGGAGTCTTCCAGATGGAATCTCAGCCAATGATTTGGATATGGAAGAAGAATTCGGACTGTCGACGCCCAGAGCGGTTCCCCTTCGTGCTGTCCCCACTCTTCGCCTCCTTTCATAATAATTTCACAGACTAATCAAGTGTGTGTCTATTTTTTGTTGAGTGTGGCCCTTGTTGTTTTTCTTATCAAGAATAATATAAATTTGTGCCTGTTCAGTTTAGTTGTCAAACATCCATCATCTTTGTAACTTTCAATTATGATATAGGTAGTCTGAAAGCTGTGAAGTGATTTGCAACCATTGTGGCAGATTCGTAATGCCTCTCAAAGCCTTTAGTGGGAGGAATGAACATAGATTGTAATGAATCCGATTTTGCAATATAACTAACTATTTTTCCTCTGCTTTGGTAAAAATCTGAAATGTTTTCTTATCTTGTTGTTCATTTCTCGCGTCATTATGAATAGAACTTGATCACCATTTGCAGATGCTTTCAACCAATATTTTATGTTCCAAATTCATTTGTACAGAAGGAAGAATTAATTGTCCTCAAGAGGCATTGACTTGTCAAGTTTACATTGGTTTTAGTTTAAAAAATAAGTTGATCCATTCCACTCATGCGACTGATGTTGCTTCTGGAATGGATCCAATAAGTTGTATTATACGTTCTCTTGACCCTGTGTTTATAGGAAGATCATTTTAAAGGGATGGAGTTCATAGATTGCAATAATTTCATATTAATGAAGGGTATAGGTATATGGCACCAAGTATTGAATGTAAGAATTTCTCTTAATGAGTGTGTGATTTCTTGCTCGATTATGTTTGGAAATGTTTCGAAGGCTCATTTTGGGGAATCCATAGTTCCAGGTTCCTAAAAAGGAGTGTTTGGTGTTTGACTGATAAAATGGGAATGGTACCTCAAAAGGGTATGATAATATTTTATATAGAAGGTAAAGAAAGACTGTTTCATGATTTGCGGTCTTGGGAATAAATATCTCTTGTAGTTGTTTGGTAAAAGGGGCATAATTTGGTCTAATCCTAATAGAACAACTTGCTGGAACGATATATCTTTCCAAAATCACTGTACGCGGTTCTAAGATATACAGTTAATATTTTAAATGGGTGTCCAAATCTATGATTCTTTTCCCTAGTGCTTTGGAAGACGTTTGTGAAAAATGCAAAATACGCAATCTTAAGGGCTAATGGAGAATAGGCCTAATGTGGATAGTTTGGTGCTCGATGTTTGATTTAAGGTTTTTGGGAATGTAGAACCTCGTGACATGCTTTATTTGACATATTAAGATCATTACTCGGGTTGGATCTAGCCTCGGAAGGTGTAACCTAAGTTGGTCACTTGGAGGAGCCTACATAAGGTCTATGGAAAAGACAATTTGTGATCAAACTTTGTTAGATATTTCAAACCCATCATGAAAGCTTTGAAGTGAATGAGTTGTTTTTAATGAATCTTTGCATCATAGCGGTACCAAAGAGAGGGAATAGGTCTTTGTATGGGAAATAGTTGAAGTTAGAGTGAAGTTGATTCAAGATGTCTCCTAAGAATGTGGGCGCAGCTAGAGAGATGCAAGAGTTGAACGATTAGAATTTAATGTTGCATGAATCTTATAATACCATTTTGATGAGGGTGAGAGAGTTGGAGTCAAACCAAACAATGGGTGTACAAGTTCGGATGTGAGTAGTGATGAACCTGATGAGGAGAAGGAAGAATTATTAGGGGATCCTAAAGAACAAACTACAATTAGACCTCTTAGGGAACTGAAAGAAAATAATAAGAAGGCAATGGGTGAAATACCTATTTATGATGGGAGTTTTAAATAAGAAGATTTATGGATTGAATTGCATCCATGGATGTCTACCTTTAAAGTGAAGAGGTACATGATGTTCAGAAGGTCAGATTGGTTAAGAAAAATATCAAGGGACATGCACTTCCATTGTGGGACCATGAAGAAGCCAAGATAAGGGAGAGATGAAAGAGCAAGATTACTTCTTGGGATTGAATGGTAGCCAAACTCAAAGGTAGTTTTCTTCCTATAAATTATGATCTAGATGGTAAAGGAAAATGATCTAGATATCAAGACATACACTAATGAACTTTTTAAGTTGAATATATGATCTGGTTGGGAGTGAGATGAAATTGTTAAAGTTGAAAGGTACCTAAGAAATGAGAGATTGAATATATAGAACACACTTATTTCTTCTAATACAAATACTATAAGGGAATGTTATGTATTGGCTATTAGGAGAGGAAAAGAAGAAAAAAACATGAGAAATATTCAAGAAAGAAGAAGAAACAATAATAAGGGTAGAGGAAAATTCTCACATAAAAGAGAACCAATGAAGAATTTGGAGTCATGAACAAATGAAAAGAGAAATCATTTTCTAGTTCTAGAGATGCTTTTGGTAGGAATAGAGGCAAACATTTTAGAGATAATAATCAAATTTTAGAAAGATTTTATAACTGCAATGAATATGATAATCCTTCTTTTAAATGTCCTGAGAAGACAACAACTTCATAATCCATGACCATCTATAGATGTTATGCTAGCATAATCATGACCATGTATAAACATTTAGGTGACATAATAGAGAATCCATTTTTAAGAAAGATTCCCAAATCTATATGAACCACCTTTTGTAATACTATTACACTCCTATCCTCTTATAATACTATTACACTCTTACCCTTGAGTCTCTATAAAACACTATTGTTTAGGTCTACACAGTTATATTTTGTTCATGTGACTTGTTGTCCACTAGTTATGGTAATTATTTTGGGCATGTTGTAGCACTATTCAATTATATGAACTTACAAGGAATAAGCATTAGCATTATATTCCTTGTGCGCATCATCGTTGTATAGGTAATGAGAGAAGAATTAAGCTTGGAAAAAAAAGTCAACTTTGACTATTTAACACTTTTGGTCTAGGAATTAAGCTTTGTGTGTGATGTTTAAGCCATTCCTAGGTAATGTGACTATCTACATTAGAATGGTAGCGTGGGCCTAACAGTCTAAATGGGTGGCACGACACAGCACAATGGGAACCATTATATAGGTGGTAGCCCAGATTCAATGGTACACATCCAACATTTTCTACTCATTTACATCCTTAATATTTTACTTGCATTAATTATATTCTTATGATACCATGCATTAAATATAGATATCAAAAACTGCAAATGACCCCACGTTTCAACGATATTCTTGAATACAAACATTACAGAAGCTCTAATCAATATTATGAGTTTCCTGTCATATCTAGTACTAGAGGATGTAGCTGCAAGAATTAAGACAGAAAAAGAAGAATGGAGGCAGTTATAATTCCTTTCGGACATTAACAAAGACAGTCAAACAAGCAAAAAGAGAGGAACGAGAAAACAAATGGTAAGTAAAGCATAAAGCTGATCAACTTTATCTTCAATCAGATTAAAATCCATACTCGAGAAGCCCAAATTGGTCTCTAGAAGAGAATGAATGACGAGCTAGATGCGAATAGGATTTTTTAAAGTTTTCTTCTTCAAAGTAAGCTGTCTATATTTACCTCTGAAATAATCAAGAGAAAGAGCTACGGAGGGAACCGCTAAATGCTCGATAAGTTATCAGATCTTTTTTTCATAGTGTCCTAGTGGTGGTCTTAAATTAGACCAACTTTGTTTCCCTTTAAATTCTGCAAGATAATTGGTTGCATAATTGTTAGAGAAAGTAAGACAACCCACAAAGGCGGCTAAGTATTATTAATCCTATATTAACATAAAAACGAATCAAAAATAGAGTTACCGACCGAACCAACTACAAAATCACAAACCAGCCAAGCACCAACTCGGCAAAGACATGAGTATTCAGGTGCCTAACAAGAGAATGACCCACCATGCAAATCATAGAGATAGGAAACCAAGGAGAGAAAAAGCGAATGAGTATATTTCTAGAGCATAGTTTTGGTAGCTTTGAAAATAAAGGCATGATCAGAAACACAGAATGTTGTTTCACGAACACACAAAAGAAACCTGTGTCTCACAAACACACAAAAGAAACCTCTATTTATTTAGAACGGATTACAGTATGCCTCAGTCATGAGGTTTTCTCTCTGCATTTCAAACTTTAGAGTGCGTTCAAAACATTTCAAACTTGATGGATATAATCGATCAAGGAAAAACAAATTATCGAGATATGATTTTAGTGAGAAGGTGAAGCAGCGGCATCAAGGAGGGCAAGAAAGTTGTGAAGATTGTTAAAAGAGGAGACCCCGGCGCTCAACGCGCTCCTTCCGCTCTCCTTGAAGTACCGCGCTTGTTTTCTTATTTCCTCGGATATCGTTCCGGGCACCATGAGCCTGCGCATCTGCGCTACCACGTCAGCTCGAGAGATGGGGCTCTCTTGCATCTCCAATCCGATCTTCCAGATGTCAGTCACAAATCTGTGGTTGGTGGACTGTTCGGCGTGGAAGGGGCGGCAGCTCATACCCACGCCCTCCGCTATGCTCTCCAGCGTCGAATTCCATCCGCTGTGTGTCAAAAACCTTCCCACGGAGGGATGGGCCAGCACTTTCCTCTGCGCCGTCCAACTCACGAAACAGCTCCGCTCCTTCACTGTAGGATTCAAACAACAGCAGCAACACAAATTTTAAAAAGAATGATAATATTCAAAACAAGGAAGGTTCTGTTTTACTGCAGAGAAAAAAAAAACTGATATATTATTCCACCAACAAATTGTTGTTCAGCCAATACATTTATTCAAATAAAAATTGTTAAAACTAATTCCTAACACATAGATCAAAATATAGATCAGGAGTTCTGACAGTAGTTTTAGCATTATTCCATTCCTATGATTAAGGATGGGAGAAGAAGTAACTAAGACTAGACAAAAATGCATCCAAAAATATCATCTAATGCATGCCATATGTACAGCATGCTTCTTGTTTAAACTACTCCTAAACTGAAGTATTCTAAAAATTATTTATAGAATGGTGGAAATGGAGCAATGGAGTTGGAGTTTGAAGTGAAGATCTCAGCATCAATCTTCATACTCCCCCTTGATGCTGAGAGGACTCACAATCTGATCTCTGAGTACCAAAAACTGATCTTTTGTAACTGCCTTTGTGAAGATGTCTGCAATTTGCTCCTTTGTGCTGATGTACTTCAACTCAACCGCTTTATTTTGTACCAAATCTCTAATAAAATGTTGTTTAAGATCAAAGTGTTTGGTCCTGCTGTGATGAACCGGATTCTTGGCCAATTTAATGGCACTTATGTTGTCACAAAAAATCACAGTAGGCTGAACCTGTATCTCTCCAATTTCTTCAAGAAGCTTTCTAAGCCATAAAGCTTGTGTGCCAGCTGAAGTGACCGCAACATATTCCGCTTCTGTAGAAGAGAGAGCAACCATACTTTTCTTTTTTGAACTCTATGTAATTAAACCGGAACCCAAAGAAAAACAATTACCAGATATAGATTTTCGGTCATCCAAACAACCTCCCCAATCTAAATCACTAAAGACAACAAGCTCAAACTTATTAGAAGAATAGTGAATGCCAAAATCTACCGTGCTTTTCACATATCTCAAAATTCTCTTGGCTGCCTTCATATGTTCCTCTGATGGATTTGTCATATACCTTGAAACCAATGAAACTGAATAAGCAATATCAGGCCTTGTGTGAGTTAAAAACATCAAACTCCCCACAATGCTTCTGTATAATGTCTCATCAACAATTTTAGCACCATCATCTCTACATAATGTAACTCCATGAGCAATTGGAGTGGAAAGAGGTTTACAATCAGCCATATCAAATTTTTTCAACATATCTTTTGCATACTTTTCTTGACAAATAAAAATTTCATCTTTACCTTGATAAACCTCCATGCTAAGAAAGTACTTCATGAGACCTAAATCTTTCATCTCAAACTCATTCATCATAGCAACTTTAAATTCATCTTTCATCTTTGAACTACTACCCATATATAACAAATCATCAACAAACAAACTCACAATGAGAATATCATTACCTTCTTGTTTGTAGTAAAGGGTAAGTTCACTCTTACTTCTTTGAAAGCCATTCTACTGAAAATATCCATCAATTCTTCCATACCATGCACGTGGTGCTTGCTTAAGGCCATACAAAGCCTTCTTCAACTTGTAGACATAATCTTCTTTGCCTTGAATCTCAAAACCTTGTGGCTGTCCCACATATACCTCTTCTTCTAAGTACCCATTCAAGAAAGCACTTTTCACATCCATGTGATGAATACTCCATTTCTTTTGAGCTGCAAGAGAGATTAGCATCCTAATAGTTTCTTGTCTTGCTACTGGTGCAAAAGTTTCTTCATAATCAATGCCATACCTTTGAGTGAAACCTTTAGCAACCAATCTTGCTTTGTGTCTTTCAACACTCTCATCACTATTATACTTGGTCTTATAGACCCATTTTGTGCCAATCTTCTTCTTATGTGGAAGATCTACAAGCTCCCATGTTTCATTCCTATCAATGGAATCCATCTCTTTATTCATTGCTTGCATCCAAACCTCATTAGCACATGCATCTTCAAAACATGATGGCTCAAAATCAGCTTTAGCAAGTAATGCAAAATTTACTGTCTCACCTATTGGATCTTCTTCATGTGCTTGATTTTGACACCTCTCATAAATATCACTCAATCTTTTTACCTTCCTTGGAGGACTAGAGGATGGACTTGCTCTTGGTATTGGTGAGAGGTTTTTTGGTGGGCTTGGTGATCTTGAATTAGAACCATTAGCTAGCTGCTCATTATCATTATCAGCAATATCATCATCATCCAAAACTGATTTTGGCTTTCCAACATGTTGTTTTTGATGACCATAAATTCCCCCTTCATCAAAAATCACATCTCTTGAAACAACAATCTTATTTCACTTGCTCTAGAAACTCTTGCGACAGAACGACAGACTTGCCGTGGAGGAGATTGGGGCGAATGGCCCAAAGGAAGCACTGCTCGCTCGCCCCTAAACCCCACGCAAATTCCACCAGATCCTCCTCCAACATCACCACCACGCTGCCGAAACACACGTAGAACACCGAAGATGCCTCCCTCGTGTCCAGCCACTCCAAGCAGCTATTCTCTTTGCTCCATATGCTCTCCTTCCCTTGGTTTAACAGATACCCGATGCCCATTACGGGAAAATACGTGGACAACTGATCGAGGACGGGCTGCTCCAGCTCATCGAACGTGTTGATCACAACTGCGGTGGCTTTCGCCGTGGCCTGTGCTTCCTTGTTCAGATGTTGGAACATGAAATCAGACGCCTCTTTTGCCTGTACAAAACAAGGCAGATCTCTCATCCTCAACATTGGCATTGCTGGAATGCAACTTATCACTTGCTCCTCTCGCACTTCACCTATGTAGAATATATAATGACCTAATTAATAAACACAGGTTACAAACTCCTGCATTGGGACTCTTAGCCTGTCTCTGATACAAAAGAACAAACGAAATAAATGCTTTATTTTCTATGAGAATGTTCTATCTACTGAGCTACTGCCCTCTCTTCATCCAACTCCTCTATGACTTATACCCAACAAGACAGAAGCCAGACACTAAAAAGTTCATAAACTTTACTCTAAATTCTTAGGGCCCGTTTGGTTGCAAGCATAGGAATAGAATATTAGAATGCGTATGTGGAATAGGAATGGCAATGAGGAATGGGAATGTAAAAGAGTAATCCCACTCTTTTTTGGTTCACCTAGTATTTGACTAGGAATATGTTACTCTCCTGTTTGGTTGAGAGAAATTGGAATTAAAATACAGTTAAGTTTCAGCCAAGCTGTTGCCCACAATTCCTGTGACTCCAATAACGAGGGCTACTCTTTGCTTGTCAGATTGTATTTCTACCCGCCATCGAACCCCACTCAATTTAAACCATATTTACATACAGAGCAAGCCAATCTCTGAGATGCGCTGCTTACTGAATTTCGATTGCTCTGAGCTGTGAATAGAGGGAACATGGCTAAGCTAGAGGCCAAAGGAGCTGAATATGAGATTGTTGCAGAGAAGAAAATGACAGGATGGGCGTTTTGGGGTTACAAATATGATGATGCAGCCGACTTATTTCAAAAAGCTGCCAATTCGTACAAGCTTGGAAAATTCTGTACGTAGTTTATTTCAAGCCCTATGTGCTATCGCTGAAATCAATCTTAATGAGTTTCACCTTTTGCAATGTCGTTAACATATACGTCTTTGCACATTTTCTATATAAAGAAAACTATGGTTTTGTACCCATTTGTTTTGATTTGAAAACAATGTCGCCAGGAGTTGTTTCCTGTTCTCAGTCTACTGAGAATCGTCACGAGAGACAAACGCACCTGAGAATCGCTGTGGAGCCCGAAAAAACCCTGCCGATAAAATCTTGCCAAAATGCACACATATGCAAATGGACCCTGCCCTTATGCGCTCGCTCACGGACCTGAAAATTTATTAAATTTGAGATAATGGGATTGAGAATAGGAATGGTCTATTCTAATAATAGGTTTTTTTTTGACATAGACTTATGTTCGTTTTAGGGGTTAAATTGGAATTCGAAACCCTATTCTCTATTCCAATTTAGTCAACCAAACGAAAAACTGAAAACATATTCCGAAATGTCTATTCCTATTCCAACAACCAAAAGGACCCTTACATCTCAATTTTAATGAGTGCAGGCTCATCTCTTGCATTACCATTGAACCGAGTGCAGACCCAGATGAAAAACATTGAGAGATTTGAACACTGTCAAACGAACAACAAACAGGAAACTTTTGTAAGACTTTACAGAAAATTCCGAAATAGACCTAACGAAATAGATGACGAACCGGAGAGTGGAATATATCCATTGTCGAGCAAGAGTGGCATATGGAAATAAGCAGAAAAGCCGCAAGCGCTAGTGGTCCAGAAGGCGACTCTGGGAATGTTGTACTTGTCGGTGGTGTCCAGCGCAAAGGAGAGGACGCCATCAGCGACAATGAAGGTGAGTGGAGGGAGGGTTTGGGAATGCATGAGCTTGTGAACCATTTTATCGAAATGAGGTGGGCACATTTCTGCTACAGATTTCACAAACTCCGACAGTCTGAGGGTACGCCCATGGTCGGGAGGGAGACCATTAGATATAACCTCGTACCTCAACTCCGCCGCAAGACCAGATTTGCTCATCCGCCCGTGGGTGAATTCGGTGTCTACCAACGTTACCAGAAAGCCTTGCTCTACCAGAAGCTTCCTAAATTATATAATGGGATTAATGTGGCCCTGTGCTGGGAATGGAAATAACAATGCATGGTGTCTCCTTGTACAGCCTTCCATTGAATTTGATATCAAACTCCCTACTAAAATTCAGCTGGAGTATGATGTAGCAGAAGATTTAACCAGCACTCTAAATAATTGCGCGAGTTTTAAACATCACATACTAAGGAAGAAATTAAGCTTGGAAAAGTAAGTCAAACTTTGACTATTTAACACTTTGCACTAGAATCAAGCCTTAGTGCATGATGTTTAAGCAGTTTGAAATAAATGTAGTATGGGATTCATTGCTTTTGAAAGAAATGAGTAATTCTCAGCCATAAAACTGGAGAGGCTATTGAAGGCAATCCTCGGGTACCAAACATGATTCACGTGATGAACAAAACCTGTCGTACTGCAAAATGTCATCTAAAACTATTATTTTGTTTCCCTTCTCACACGATGGAAGGTGATGATTCATCATTGGGTGCTTGGAACGCACGCCATCCCCTCTTTAATTAGTACATTGTTCCATGTATTCATTTTTTTTAGGGAATTTATTTTCAAATTGGGTTATTTCCACATCCGATAAGAGTCATTCAACCTCAGATAGGGGAGAGAAGCCAATAAATGTGTGGGTGGCCAATGGTTATGGAGTTGATAGTGAAGAAACACATAAAATACCATACAATAAAATGCAGCAGAACACTTCAAATTGGAAGGCTGAAAAATCAGACCGGGTCATTGAATTTATAATTAAAGGTATGTACATTCTAATTTAAAACATTTATGAGGATAAGTGACAAAAAAAAACAGCTAGGTGGTGCTGAACATTTTTAATGTGAAATATATGCACTTTGAAAAGTACTTGGTCTATGTGATCTTATTTCTAAGATCTAGGACTATTGCATAGAAATGCTAACCAATTATATAAAGTTAATTTAAAACTTTAACATAATTGTAATAAAAAAATAACACATAATAAAATGATAGAGGGAGAAAAGAGAGATAGAGACACAACACATTTGATTTCTGAGTTCGTCCGATATGGACTACATCTCTCGGTCCAACTCCAATAGGGGGACCGATCTGATTAACTCCAAGAAATCAATTCAAGTGATTTGTAATAATTTTCTTCAAGCACATGCAGCAATATTCTCCAATGTGTAGGAATCATCACCATGCCTCCAACATCACAATCTCCTTCTCATCATCTAGTTGTTCAGACTAATTTCATGCCTTGAAAAGGCTCCTAACCCCTCTTTTTATACAAAACAATTTTCTAAAATAGGCCAAAACAAAATAATATAAGAATAGAGCCATAACTAATTACCCCTTTGAAAATACCCCTTTGCCATTTTACCATTTTGGCATTTATCAATTTTTGGGACTTAGCAATTAATATAATAACCACAAAACCTTATTTAATAGGGTGATCAGCTATTTAGTATAACTTAAATACCAACTTTCACCCTTGTATATTAAATTGATGCTTTGGTGTAACGGTGGCATGTCTTTTGCAAAGGCCCACTAGTTGGGGGTTCAAACCCCGCCAGTGGCCTTTAGCTAAGATTAGGCAGCAGTTGAAATTTAAATATTGAATTTATTATGTTTTTTTTTTTTTTTTTCCCACCTCATCATCTTGGACTTCGGTTGGGCATATCTTTCACATACGAGCTCCGTTTTCAATGAAACAAATGCCACTAGAAAGCTCTCGATGAGATCTTCAATTTGAAATCCATTGTTGACCACTTTTGAGATATTTTTTCACCTTTTGATGACCTTTGTATCGGGTTTGACCAAACTTTTACTTACCATAACTTTTGCATACAAACTTCATTTTCTCTCATTTGAATTGTGTTGGGTCCAAAATTTTGAGAACTTTAACTTGATACTGATTATTGGAATTTTGGAGATACTTCAATTTTGATGAAAATATCCCCTGGATCACTATGCTGACCAGAACATACAATTCCTATAGTTAATTAATTTCAACATCCCCCATGTAATTATATTATCTAAATACTCCCCATAATCTATAGATATGGTGGGTCCCAACATAAAGCCTTGTTAGGTACCCATTTACAATCATGTATTTCCTAAAAAGAATGGTTGGAATTCACAAGAATCCTCGCTGAATGACAACCATGAGATAGTCATGTCACTACTCATAAGCCCAAAAAATGTCAAAGAGATACAAACTTTACTTCACATAATGCCTTGGTGAATAAAATGATAATTTGATCTTTTGTTTTGCAATATTGTAGATGAATCACCTCTTGGTGGATCATATGTTAGATATAATGATGATAGACCTCAATATGTTTGGTGCGAGCATAAAATACTAGATTCTTTGACAATAAAATTGCACTTTGATTATCACAACGAAGTAAAATTGACCCTACATTATGTTGCTTGAGGATTGATAGAATAGCTCATAGCCAAGTGATGTCTTTCACTTCTTCATTTACCATAGGATATTAAGATTTTGTGGTAGATAAAGAAATGGTTGATTTCTTTTTATTGCACTGAGAAATAGGACCTGCACCAAGATAGACAATATAACCTGTCGTGGACTTATGACCATCTACACATCCTGCCCAATCAAAATGTGAATAACTAATGAGGGAAAGATCTCAATGAGATGAATAATAGATGCCCATTGTTAAAGTCCCTTTCGCACATCTTAGCATTATTTTGACTACTATCCAATGTGGGACATTAGGGGAACTCAAAAATATGAAAACCACACTAACTACAAAAGAAATATCTAGGTAAGAGTGCATTTAATATACAAGACTACCAACCAATTACCTATATAAGGCAGGATCAACATATTTACCTTCCATGTCCTTTATTAACTTTAATCTTGGAGCAACTAGAGTAGACATAGGCTTTCAATCTTCCATTTTAAACTTTCTCAACAAGTCTAGAGAAAACTTTGTTTGAGAAAGGTAAATACCATCATCCTTTTTCCATACTTGTATGCCAGGAAAATAGTGTAGAAAACCAAGATCTATCATCTCAAATGTATCTTGCAAGTTTAACTCTATGTTACCAATTTGATCCATGTTGTGTCTTGTAGTAATAAGATTGTTAACATAAAGCATAATAATAATGATACCACCATCATCCAATTCATTCACATACAAATTTGGATCATGAGGACTATTATGGAAGCCTTGAGTTTGAATTTTTTTTATCAATTTTAGCTTACCAAGCCCTTGGAGCTTGTTTCAAACCATATAGAGACTTCCTTAATTTGCAAACCATGTGTTCTTGTCCTAGAATTTTAAATCCTTATGGTTGAGGCATAGATCTCTTCGTCAATTTCACCATTCAAAAACACATTTTTGACATCCATTTGGTGAAGAGACCACTTGAAATGAACCACTAATGGAATAATAGTCCTCGCAATATTAATCTTTTCTATTGGGGCAAAAGTTTCTATAAATTCAATTTCCTCTTTTTGTGAATACCCTTTGGCCACTAGTCTTGCCATCTATTTTTCAATACTCCCTTCTGACTTAAAATTAGTCTTATAAACACACTTATTGTTAACCACATTCGTACCCTTTAAAAACTCTACCAATTCCCAAGTTTTGTTCTTTATCAATGAATCATACTCATTTTGCATAGCTTTCTCCCACTCGTGTTTTCCTTTAGCATCTTCATATGTTTGAGGATCATTGGTCTTCATTATGGTGGTCATTAAGGCATGGTTAATATGTTGATTCCTTTGATAAATATCTCGAATACTCTTGGTCTTTGGAGGAGGACTAGATTCATCAACTATATCAAAGGTTTCCTTAGCACTTTTACCAATTTTAGAATTATTAGGAGCTTGATGACTCTCTATTGGCCACTTGTGGAATAGGAGAAGATTTTTCCATATGATGCAAGAGCATCCAAAGTGGAAGAGCAATCTTGCATCACCCAAAAATATTTCATTTTAATTGTTTGAATAAGGATTGTATTAATGCAGAGTTGATGTTTGTGGAGGCTTGTTGCTTAGTAAGTCAATCATACAAGCTTGAAATGTCCTAATTTTAGAACTAGATGTTCATCTTGGATATATCAACCTACTAGTTGAGGTTCACTATCATATCATGAGTATTCATAGATTTAATTATAAATTTTTGGTGTGCAATTTTGGTATAAAAACTTCAGAATCACTATTTGAAGGCCTAAATGTACCTGGATGAGGCCCAAGAACTCTACTAATGGGTGCTTGTGCAAATTTGGAGCCTTAGATTAGAAGCCGAGGATTCCAAAATGTGGCTATGATAGCCAATCAGAGCAACAGTTCAAAATTTATGGACTTTTAAAGTTTGGCAGACCAAAACATCCAAAATAAATGTCAAAAATGTATATAGCCAACTCTATTTATATTGTTAAGGTCTATCCACCTTAGGTATTAAGTCTCATTGTCTAGAACCTCCTCAGGTAACATAAAATTGTCTATTTAAGAAATGCACATACATTGTCTAGGACAACTTTGGGTGATAGTTCACAATTTTGTTTTACAAATTACTATAATAAAGGCACCCATATAGGTTAGCATATTATAATTTTGAATTATGTAATTTCACATGTGTGGCAATAATAAGAAGCTGATATTTTGTTCTCACAAATTGTTGTTATTTCTTTGTTTTTGTTATGTGTTTATGGTATTAAGGGGAGCACCCTTCATCAAGTGGTATTAGAGATGGATGTCTTGAGTGTGTGGACCAATTGCTAATTGTGAGGTAGTTCGTACTAAGACCATGGTTTGGGCTAAGCATGTAGACCAACGATTGTGACCCAATTTGCACTAGGGTTTTAGCAGAAGCACAAAAATGCCTCTATAAAGAGATGATTGTCGAAGAGTCGTAGGTGTTACATCTGAGGGTTTTAGAGCCCTCTGGAGGAAAATACAAGCATTGCAAGAACAAATGCACAAAGGAATGAATCTTTTCGCATTAGATAATGAAAGTAAGTATGAAAGAGAAGAAGAAGGAAATGTTCATCAAGCAGTAGTAGAGAAAGTTCTTAACCCAGAGGAAGAGAGATTTTTAAGGCCATCTCAAAGATTGGAAAAAAAACCTAAGTTTGATGCTCACACATTTTCAAGATATCTTAACCCAAATTAATCAATCAATTGGATCAATGAGTTGGAAGATTACTTTGAATATGAAGATACTGAAGATCTAGACACGGTCAAGTTTACAAAGACCAAATTGAAGGGTCACACAAAGATCTGGTGGTAGGAGATCCAATTGGAGTGAAATAGAGGAGGAAAGGATAAATCCACCAAATGGGATAAAATGATAGCTAAAATGAAGTGAAAATTCATTACGATGGATTATGTGATTAATCTACCAAAGAAAATGCAAGGGTTGAAAAAGGCAGGAAGATCCATTCAAGAGTATACCGAAGAGTTCTATTGAGTTCTCATTAGAACCATCCATGTAGAAGATGATAAGGAGAAAGTTGTTCATTATCTTAATGGGTTAAGGCCAAGCATTCAAGAGGAGCTAAGTCTAGTTTGAATGACTAGTATTGAGAAGATGTATCATTTTTCCCTAAAATTTGAGGAGAAATTGAAGAAAAAGTTTAATAACAAGAATAGTGGAAGAGATCATGATGGAAGATCTAGTGGATGGTCTTACAGAGGCCAAAATGATTATTAGAACAACAAGGGTAAGGCTAGTAGTAGCAATCAAAACCAAAGGAGACATAATTCTAATTGTTTCCATGATCAAAAAATTCAAGATTGGTGAGGAAGAGGTAGAGGGCAAGGATATGGAAGAGGAGGCTTCCATGGGAAATGTTTTCAAATGGAGAAGAATGAAATAGAGCATTTAAATGTTCCCAGTACCAAAGAAGGATAGATGAAAGAACAAAGGCAATGCTAGAATCAAACATGTTGATGAAGATACCAAATCATCACATTCTAAAGATGTTGAAAGAGTAGAAGTCCTAGTTAAGAGAAGAGTCCTGCTAAGTGGCTAGAATGAACATGATAAAAAATGGAGCTTCTTTTGCACAAGTTGAAAATTTGAGGATAAGTGTTGTGATGTGATCATTGATGGTGGAAATATTGACAATAGATAGTGTTAGAAAAGATGGATAGATTTTTTAATCTAAAGAGAAAGAGCACCTGTGTCTATACCATATTTCTTCTATACAAGATGACCACAAGGTCACGATCAGTGAGAAATGCTCAGTGACGTTCAAGATTGGAAGATACTAGGATGAGATGTTGTGTGATATTGGGTAGGTAGTGGTGGTTTGACTAGCATGTTGTACATGATGGGCGTGCAAGTTACTACACTCTAACAAATGATGGAGTGAAACTTAAGTTGAAGTCATTTAAGGAGAAAGAAGAGAAGTTATGTAGTGTTGCTAGAATATGTTTTTATTGATGGAAATGAGTTTCTTCAAGGTATGAAGAATGAGAATATGAATTTTGTTGTAATCCCAAAAGATGGTAAAGAAGAAGTAGAGAAGGTACTTTTAGAAGTTGCAGATTTGTTGGGGGAGTTTCTTGATATTGTTTTAGATAATGTACCTAATGGATTAACCCCAATAAGGAAGATCAAGCACTAGACGGATTTGATTCCAAAAGCCAGTTTTCCAAAAAGAGTAGCACACAAAATGACACCAGTAGAAAGCAAGAGTTGAATAGACAAGTGCATGAGTTGTTGTAGAAGAGGTTGATTCGGGAGAGTTTGAATCCATGTGTTATACTAGTAGTATTAGAACCTAATAAGAATGGAGAATGCAAGACGTGCATAGATTCACATGCTATCAACAAGATCACAATCAAGTATAGGTTTCGATTGCCAAGGATGGATGACATTATGAACTATTTGATTGGAGCTATGTATTTCACAAAGATAGATCTACAAAGTTGATACCATTAGATTCACATCAGAGAAGGCCATGAGTGGAAGACTTCTTTCAAGATAAGGGAAGGACAATAAAAATGGTTAGTCATGCCTTTTGGGATAACCAATGCACTAAGCACCTTAATGCAGTTCATGAATGAGGTACTGAAGGAATTTCTAGGTAAGTTTGTCATTGTTTACCTAGATGGTATATTGACCTTTAATAAGACATTAGAGGAGAATTTGATGCATATTTGAAAGGTCTATGTTAAGTTGAGGGAAGAAAAGTTGTTGATAAACCTAAAGAAGTGTTGTTTTGTGAAGGAGTTGTGGTACCTTGGATTTCTATTTTTCAAAGGTCTCAAAATTGGCCCAGACAAAGTGAAGGCTATCCTTGAATGGCCTACTCCAAAGAGTGCTACAGAGGTAAGATATTTTTATGGACTAAGTAGTTTTTACAAAAAATTTATAAGAGGTTTTAGCAGTATTTGTGGACCCTTGACTTAAACAATGAGAGGAGATAGGAAAGAATTTAAGTGGATTGTTAAGAGCATATAAGAGTTTTAATATGTTGAAATAGAAAGTTACAAAATAGCTTGTTTTAGCACTTCTTGATTTTAACAAGGCATTTGAAGTAGACTATGTTGCTAGTGGTACTACAATAGGAGTTATTTTGAGCCAAGAAGATAGACTTGGTTCTTATTTTAGTGAGAAGTTGAATGATGCCAAAAGAAAATATTATGTTTATGATCAAGAATTTTATGCTATAGTTTAGGCATTGAAGAAGTGGAGACATTATCTTCTTCCTAAAGAGTTTATTTTTTATACTAATCATCAAGCTTTGCAATATCTAAATAGTCAAGGAAAATGAAACCCAAGGCATTTGAACTGGGTTGAGATTTTAGAGAGTTGCACATTTTTTTTGAAACACCGAAATGAAAAGTTTGACAAAGTTGCAGATGCTCTTAGTAGAAGATAACTTTTGGTGACATAAATGTAGACTGAGGTGGTTGGGTTCAAGGAACTTAGTAATTTCTATCCAAAGGATCCTGATTTTGGTAAAGTGTGGAAGGCTTGTACAAAACTTGTTACACTTGATAGGATGAAATGGTTGGATTTCATAATCCAAGATGGTATGTTGTTCAGAGGAAGCCAATTGTGCATTCCAAGAAGTTCAATGAGAGAGAATCTCATCAAGGAAAAGCATAGAGGAGGATTGGCTGGACACTTTGGTAGATATAAGACCATTTCTTTGGTTGCTAAGAACTATTATTGGCTACAATAGAGTATGCCATATGGCGAAATGAGTGAAGCAGAATATGGGGTTGTATTAGCCATTACCTATACCAGAGAAGTCATGGAAGGATGTCAACATGGATTTCATTATTGGATTACCAAGGACTTAATGAGGGCATGATTCTATTTTTTTGGTGGTTGATAGATTCTCAAGATAGTGTCATTTAGGGTTCAAATGAGGCAATCTCAAAACACTCGTTGATTTGAATGGTTGCATCGACTAATAATGATGGAATGAGGAGAAACACTAAAGATAATAATGGGATTCCTAATGATAAGAATCTATCAAAATATGTAAACTTTGTTAAACTAGCTTACTAAGCTATGGCTGTAGAACAATTCTTAACCATCCTAGAATCAACAAAGTTTGAGTGCAAAATTGATAAAGTGGGTCAGGGAGGAAATGACACAAGAGAGCCTGACTCCAATGGAAATAGAGGAGGACCTAGAAGTAGAAATGATACAACCAACACAATGTCTAAAATCAATGGGGAAGTGAAAGACCCAATAGAGAATATGACCCTTATACTTGATTCAAATCATGACAGGATTCAAGCCATTAAATATGAACAAAGTAGTCTAAAAATCATTCCAATCTTCTTTGTTTGTATGGGTATTAAACTCCTTCTGCCTAGATATTTTTTGGATAACTAGATAAATAATACAAAGGATAAAAAGATGTGCATTATTGTGAGTATTAGTCATATGGTTCAAAAAGGTTTGTTTTTTATTTTCTTTAAAAATCATGATATGCAAGAGAAAGTTTTAAAGGAAGGAAATTGGGATGTTGGTCAAACTCTATTTAACGCCATTTTGTGGTCCCCAAAGAGTATGGTGGACAATATTCTCTCCCATGTCTCTCCATTTTGGATTGAACTCAAATTTTGTAATCCTAAATTTTGGAATTTTATTTCTTCAATGCTCAAACCATTAGGGTATCTTCTTTAAATGGAAGACCCAAAAGTTACACTCTTTCATTTGAAATCTTGTATCTTGATTTCTTTAAACCCAAATAATGTTTTTTGTGAAAGAATCCCTATCAATCTTGAAGTTGACTACTATAGTTTGGATTTGGTGTAAGTGGGGGATTTACGTACATGCTCTCCTTTCTACCATAACCGAAAGATTTCCCCTCTTTCAAGAGCATTCAAAAAGACTTTATTTTCCAATACCCTAGTTCAGGATTAAGTGCTTCCAAAGGGAATACCTCTAACAAACAAAAAAACCATGCCACTAAATCTAGCCCAAACTTGTTGAATGATAACTCTCATGCTATCAATAAAGTTGATAAAAGTGAAATCTTTGATGAAATTTTGAAGTTTGTATCTCTTATAGTGCCATTTTTTAAATATGAGTTTGAGGTAAGGCCTACTAGTTATTCAAAGAATTTGGATACCTTGAACCCTTTTACATGCCAACCAGTATGTATACAAATTGCAGGGAAAAAAGCTAATTCAAATAATGACTTGACTCTTGATGCTCAATAATTGCCTCTTTCTAGCATAAATGCTAAAGCTCTAAAAAAATAGTGATAAATATAAGAAATCTAATGAATAGGAAAAGACATATATTTACACCACCTCCCATGTTGTAGATGAAAAATTTGTGACCCAACTAATTTCATTAGAATAGTTGAACCATAAAGAAAAGGATGATAATTTCATTGAGTTGGTTGGTAAGAAAAACATAAAGACTTATGAAATAAGTAACTACACTGAAATCAATGAGAAACATAACAAATTAATTTATTTTGATTTTCCTACTTTTCATAATAGATTATGCAATAACTCTACCCCCAAAAAAATATAAATATGATGTTTAATGTCCACAATTAGAACATAAGAGGGCTAGAAATGTCAGATGAGAAATATGTTTTTATAAATAAGTGTAATAAGCTTGATAAGAAAGACTTTGTTTACTTTGGAGTTATCAAGGTTACTAGATATCATGCTTTCCATAACCTCAAGTTTGTTTGGGACAACGCTAAACTGTATCCTTTGGTCATGATAAAGGAAGGCGGGGGGGGGATTGCTCTAGTTGGGCCTCTGTGAAAAAAAAGGATTATCAACAATGTTGTTTCCCCTTGTCAAAGAGCTATTTGCATCCTTCTAAAATGCAATAATATTATTATAGGTATTTGCAATATATATGCCCCCAATGACTACAAAGACATAACCAATTTATGGGACTAGTTAGCTTAAAATATCTTGAATGCTTGTTTGATTTTTAATGGGGACTTTAATATGATTGAAAATAGCCAAGAAAAATCTAGAGATAACAAACATGAATGGCAAGGTAACAATTTCTACTTTTCCAACAAATTAAAGAGGAAGATTAACATCAATGACTCCTTGAAAAGGATGAATAAGGAATATGACAATATTTTGTGTGCATGGTGTAAAAACCAATCTAATATGAAGAGAATATTTCATAGAATTGACAGAATATATTTAAACTATGCACTGCTTGAATTTATTCAGCAAAGTGGAATTAATTCTATTTGCACTCAGTAAGCTAGTATCTCAGATATTCTCCATTGAGGTGTGCATTGCATTGAAAGAGTTAAACCCTCAAGACACAAGACATGATGCCTAGAAATATGAATTCTTTTAAACATTATTATTATGTTTTACATGATACAAACTCCCTTGAAACCATTAAAAATGTCACTATCCTTTCTAAATTATGCTCTCTTGAGGAAAATCCTAGACATGAGTGGGATCAAAAGGTGAAAGTGTGCAGAAATATGTTTCAAATGATGGGAACCAAATATGCTACTGATAGAAATTAGAAAAATAATTTCTATGAGAGAGAACTTAATTCGATAGAAAATGACTTCCCTACTAAAATGTTAAGTATTGACCATGTAGAAATTTCTTCATCCATGAAAACATCAATTAAATTGACAGGAATACTTTCCTTTATCACAATAGAGAAACATAGGAATAATTGTTTCTCTAGCTTTAAGGATCTAGTCATAACATATTAATGAGCCCAAGAAATTATACCCACCCTTCTAGAAAATTAAAATTCGTTGTTGAATTCAACATGGTTATAGGAACATGTGCCTCAAAAGTTTCAAAAAATTCATACCCTAACAAAGCCCTATTGGGATGGGCTGTTGATCCCCTTTTTCATTATATACATTTGTAGCCTAAGTAGCAATTATTTCAAAATACACACAATCTTCAATTCATTTGACTTGTATATGACCTCATGTTAAGTGATAAAGTTATGAACTTTATTTTATAAGTTGGTGTTAGTTAGATATCTCAATAAATTGGATCAATTTAGGTAAGTTTATTGTTGTAGTATCTTTTGTAGTCCTTGTAGATTACAACATTGCAATACATTGACTCTGTTGTGGACTATCATCCTTGAGGCAAGATGTTTTTGTTACTAGCATTCCCATTACACTGGATCTCATACTTTAGCTATCAATTTTCTTTTTCCTTTTCTCTTTCCTTCATTTTCCATTTTTAATATTTTTTGGGATCCAAAAATTAAGGTCCTAGCAAAGTTTTTAAGATTATATCTCAAAAGCTCAACTAGGTTAGTCATGTATCCCTTGAGGGTCATGCAACATTTGGCCACAATAATGTATCTTCTTGAATAGGAAATGGAGAGAAAGGAGCACATTGGTGGGGAAACTACTAGGAATATGTTCAGCTTCCTCACTAAAGACTAGACCCAACTATTGCGAATTAAGTTCAGGGACGAAAAAAATTATAAATCATGTTTTGTTTTTTACTTACTTCTTCTTTATACTGTTGGAGGATCTCTTGGATCCTAGTCTATATATCTATTACTAGCCCTATGTGGCAAAAAAATCTCTTTATTATTATTTTGACAAATACCATATGTATTCATAATGGTTTAGAAATTGTCACTCTTAGGATGTGGATGAATAATATCTTATTAAATTATGCTTAATGTTAATATATTGTCTCAGGGTAGCAAAAATAGTAAGTTTACTTTGTTGAACTTTTTCTGGTGGGTTGGGTTTTTCATATTAAGAGAAGGAATTGACTGACTACCTATTATTAGTTCTACTAATATTGTGTGGTTCCTTATATTAATGTACAATAATTGTATGATATGAAACTTGCTTATTGTTCCTCCATAAATCAGCCCGCAATTAATATTTAATTTACAATCAAATTACTTTCATTCCTATAGAATAGCAACACTTGAATAATTCTTCCTTTAGGGCCTATTTGGCTTGAGGAATTTTTGAATGTGGAAATCAACTATGCTAGAATAACCTCACTTCTAGAATTTGGGTATTCTTAAAATAATTTTTGGAATATCACTTGGACCTATTTGGTTGACCTGGAAGATGAGTGGGAAAATGCATTTTCTATGTTTGTTTGCAAGAATTGAAATTGGAATTTAGATGCATTTTCTACCAGTATCGCCTCTCTCTCAAGGTCTAGACCTATATCTACCACTCTCTCATATCCTTGTCCCTATTAACCTCCACTCTCCAATAATGGCTAATGACATTGCTTCATATTTCTAAGAAACAAAATCTCCAGTCAACTCAACAATCGGCGAGCTGACAAAAAGAGATGTGATAGGGCTAGGCAATATGTTGGTTTTTTTTCATTTGTTTCACTCACTGATTTGCCTTATTAAACAACTATGGGATTGACAGTTGGACATTATTCAATGATGTGTGTCCACTTATCTCTTCTTCTTTTTTTTATGTGAGTGTAGCCCATTCTTGCAACACCCATGAGGTGGCGGAAAGTTGGTGATAAATTAGTTGCTACTACCTTCACCCGACAAAATCTCAAATGATTGAGAAAGACTAGAAACCCCAAGGAAAGTCCACCACCGACAATCAAAGCTCCATGTACAGAGGAGCTACGGAGTATATACTCAAATCCTATGCTCAAACATTGCATAGATAGGGACTTCATAGGTAAGACCATGAAAAATACAAGCAGCCTCAAACACCACTTCACATCCCAGCAAAAGTTTAGCTCATGCGAGCAGAGTCAGCCACATATTAATTTGGTTTTAAAAAAATAGAATAGGAATAGGTTATTCCTATTCCACTTTTTAAGTGCAAAGTTTGCAATGCTCATTTTAGACTTAAATTAGAATTAATAAATTTAAATTCTACTTTTCACTTTTGCAACCAAACACTGAATTTTCCAGCAGTCAAATTTTCCAATTCCTACTACCAAATAGACCCTTAGCTTTCAAGGAGATAGTTATAACAAATTAATGTGCCCAAGAAGGTGGACCCACCCTGCATAAGAACACGCGCATAAAAGGTAGCAGAATTGGGATGAACTGCAGCATAAGCAGAAATTGTTTCAAGATACACACAAACTTCAATTCATTCAGCTTGTAGTTGTCCTCGTGTTAGGTGAGAAGGTTATGTACTCGGTTTTAGAAGTTGGGGACGGTCGAATACCTCAATAAATTGGACCGATTCAGGTAAGATTACCATTACGGCATCTTCAGCAATCCTTTTGCGTTGTAACATTGCAACATGTTGGCTAAGTTTGTAGACTATCATCCTTGAGGGTAGTTGTTGCTGTTACTAGCATTGCGATTACACTAGATCTGGTATTTCATCTATCGATTGTCATATTTGTTTTACATTTTCCTTCGTTTTGCGTTTGTTATATTTTATGGATCACAAAGTTAAGATCAATCTCCGAAAAATTAAAAATCGAATGTAGCATCGAAAACTGAATTTTTATTACATTTAACATTCAGTACAAAGAACCACATAAGTCAAGAGTGTAAACTAGCATGCATTTATGTGAATCAGAGTATTTAATTAAATTTTCTCCTGAATAGTAGAATCCTCAATGGAGTTAATGGATTTATCCTTTGCAATTATTTAGTTTTACAGGCAAATGTTTAGAGCAACAGAAGAGCAAATTTCTTTATTCACATCTACGTGAAGAACTCTGTAGCTGGATGGTAACTGCGTTACTTGCCTATTTCTCGGAGATAAATAAAAGCTTCTGAAAGAAATCAAATAATCTTGTACCGCTTCAACTTGTAAGTTACCACCGTTCGACTACACTGTTTATGTTGGTTTTCATGGTTGTTTCAATAGTTATTAATATGTTATTACCGGAGAGAGCTACGTTATGTTTTTATTTGTATGGTTGATTGGAATTTTTTAGCTGTTTGACATCCCCATTTGTTCATTTGGGTCTTCAGCATAAAGCAAGGAAGATGTTTGCAACGGCTGCTTCAATCCAACTATCTCCAAGTTCGTTTCTTCGCCCTGTGCATTGTTTGGGTATCAGACAGACTCCATGGCCGATAAGAATAGGACCCCCAAAGTCAATAGCCGCTGTTCTTCAGAAGGAGAAGATGGTCGAAAATGGAAGCCGACGTCGCCTCCCAAGGTACCCGGATGTTAGGGGTGCCATGAATCCAAGAAATCTTAATGGCGTTGAGCCATTTGATTATGAATCCAACAGACCCAAGGAAATCGAGAATGATAGTATGTTAAAGATCGGCATTCTAGGGTTTGGAAACTTTGGTCAGTTTCTTGCAAAGATCATTATCAGTCAGGGTCACACAGTATTGGCTTATTCTCGAACAGATCACAGTGAAGTTGCTTGCAAGATGGGAGTTTCCTTTTTCACGGATCAGCATGATTTCTGCGAGGAGCATCCCGATGTTGTTTTGCTTTGCTCATCTATCATATGCACGGAGTCTGTGTTGAGATCCCTTCCAATTCATAGATTGAAGAGAAATACATTGTTTGTAGATGTCCTCTCCGTTAAGGAGTTTCCCCGCAGTCTATTTTTAGAGCTGCTTCCCCCAGAATTTGATATAGTGTGCACCCATCCAATGTTTGGGCCTGAGAGCGGGAAAGGTGGGTGGACTGGTCTTCCGTTGGTGTATGATAAGGTTAGGGTTGGGGAAGGCTTAAGAGCTCATGAGCGCTGTGAGATGTTTCTCAAAATATTCGCTAAAGAAGGCTGCAGAATGGTTGAAATGTCATGTGCTGAACATGATCGCATTGCTGCTGAGACTCAATTCCTTACACACACTGTTGGAAGGATGTTAGGAGAACTGAACTTGAAATACACCACAATAGATACAAAGGGATATGAAGCTTTACTTCGAATTATAAACAACACTTGTGGTGACAGCTTTGATCTCTACTATGGCTTGTTCACCTATAATGTCAATGCAGCAGAGCAGCTGGAGAGATTGGAGATGGCTTTTGATTCTCTCAAGAAACAGCTTGTAGGGCCATTGCACAACAGTTTAAGATCAACAAAGGTATTCAATGGAATCAGCAGGGGACAAGTGTCTCAGCAGATTTTAGCTCCTATAGATCTGCAAAACTCTAGCCCATGCGACGCTATTGTTCCAGCAGCAACATCTAAATAAGTGGATTTATCCCTGGTTTTCTATATATTAATAAAAATAAATCGAGCACATCTCCCTGTTTCCTTGCTTATCGCAGCCCGAAGTGTTTTGCTTGTTTAATAAAATTGTTCAACCTTTATCGAGATACTTTCTCTCTTTCTTTTGGCTTGATATTGCAGTCGAGGTTACTAAAGCATAGCTACTCGAGAGGAACACGTGCGTGTCTATCTCTCTATGTTATATAGACACATGTAGATGTAGATTTCTATGTGTGTTGGATTGTTGCAGATCACTATTGAAGAGAGGGAAAAATGGTTAGCTTCAATACAGCTCCCTTTTAATTTAGAAGGGTTAATGATATAAAATATGCTATATTTGTTTCACATTTTTAGGAAATATATATATTTTTAATTAAATATTAATTAAAATATAATTTTGTGATATATATATGTGTATGTATATATTGAATATTCATCATAATTATGTTATCATGTCAATTATTTTCTATAATAAATTCTTTGATCTATGCAAAATTTTAATATTTTATCAATGTTATTATCTTATTAACGAGTTTGAATAGCTGAACTATTTTTTCCACCTTCGTATATTGTTTCTCATTTCCTATAAGCATCACGAAATCAAACAAATTTCATGGTCTTGATATGAATACCTTTTGGATAATCATGGCATCATTTAAAAATAACAACTCAATTGCAAAGCTAATTGTAATTTGTTGTGTAGAGATTGTAGTTGGAAAAATTCTTCCAAGTGGCTTCCCAAGATGGCTTTGACAATTTCACCTTGTCACAATGATAAAGATAGGGAGGAGATTATAGTTATGAGGGGTGGTACTTCCTTGACATAACCTCTAACTTTGCTAATGTATGTGGTAAGTTGTGTTAGAACTTCTAAATAATTCTAATTGCAATCCATAAAACAAACTTTTTTAAATCTTTGGAATCTATGTTATTTTTTTATGTTGAAGGATGCTCACTACTCAAGTGTTTTAAACCTTTTTTTATGAATAGCCCCTTTTCCTAGGGTTTTCCAATTTCAATGTCTATAGTTTTCTTTTTCATAAGTCATAGCTCATGCCATGTATTTTATTTCTTTAGATAAGTTTGATTTGATAAACATCGTTTGTAGTTTTAAAAAACATATCAAAATCCACTAGACTTGTCAAAATTCATGTCAAATTTAATATCATTTCTTTAGCTTGCTAATTTATTGATTAAAATAATTTAAGGTATTAATCCTTCAAAGTTAAACTTTTTTAGGGTGTAATGTACGTTTTGAAGCACATACTGTGCCCTAGCAAGTATTTCAATTTCATCAAAGCTTGCTTATTTTAAAAGGAATCTTTATTTGAAACTTGACATGGTATGTGATATGCCATAATGCTTTCTCTATAGTGAATCTTTGGACATTCAGTAGAGCACTTCTCCAACTCTAGCAAGGTAGCAAAATAGATAGTATATCTTAGATAAACATCTACATTACCACAACCAACAATTTTAAATAGAAACCACAATCCCATTGTAACTTTTTTAATGCTCCAATGACCTAGGAAAGATAAACTTTCTTGTACATGATGGCTAATGTGGTGAAGTTTTTCTTTCTATAAAGATTACTTATTTGTTGAAACCCTTGAAAGGATTCAACATTCTCGAGGTTAAAAAATATATAGTGAAGTGGATTCTTTTGTGGTCAAGTTGATAGTTTTTTCTATTGATTATTCATTTAGTTGGAGTTCAAAGATGGTTCTAGTAAAGTTGTATAGTTTTAATGAATGGGTGCATTACGTTGAATGTAGTGAAACAAGATAATGAATAGACACTATGTATAAAAGATAAGACATCTCAAGTTGATGTGCTAGCATTTTCTTGTAGCTTGTGCCTTTTTTAGAGCATTTTAGAGGCACTAATGAAGTAATAAAAACATGCTCAACATGGAAAGAGTTTCATGTGAGAAAGGAATTACAACTCAAGCTTATTTAAAAAATTTTGGGAACCATTGTAGAATTTCAAATATTTTTAGGACTTATTATTAAACTAATTCTATGGCTAAAAGTTAAATCAAAGTAAACCATGAATGAAAAAAATTAATTAATTAAAAAAAAAAAAAACTTATTTCTTGGCTAAACATTATCTATTAGTTGGATGATACGTACACAATCTCACATATATGGCATCAATCTTTAGGCACCTTAAATTTTATCATATTTTACATTATCTATAGTTTTCAGAAAGCGTAAATCATTAATGAGCTAGCCTTATTTCTGGAAAGAATATAATTGTATCAAATTTTTTTAGTTAGGTAGATGGTTTGAGCATAATCTCAAGTATATCAAGGAGCTATGTAGCATGATTTTAAATATCAAATAATATGATGTCTACTATTTATTTATATTATGGAGAGGGATTACAAGGCCTTAAAGAGAAACTATATATCTAGGAATTTTATGTTATTTATCTTTTGGATTCAAAAGTTATAATAATTGTTTCTTCTAATTTAAAGAAAATCAGTTTGAAGAAAGGATTACAGATGTCATACTCTTACAAGTGTAGACATTATTTCCTTTTAATATATTAAAAGATTTTTTGTTTTAAAAATTATTAGCAATAATATTTTTTTTTTTATATAGCTCTTGTTCAAAAGGTAACTAAAAAAATCTTTAAAAAAAATTCAAGAAATAATGTACTATGTTAGGATTTAGAAGCATTTTAAATATATTTCCATGAGATGGTTCATTATTATTAGGTAATAATAAATGAAAGCCATTAGTTTTTTTCTCATGCTTTTATTAGATGGGTTGCTTCATGGTAACTTTATGTATAGATAAGACCCTCATCTAGTTTGTTCATTTGAGAAAATCCTCAAAATAATCGAGTTCCAATTTGATAATATTTAAATTTCTTATTTTCAAGTTAGGTTTTTGCATTAGCCTCACCATATCATATTTTTTATGTTGATTTTTATATTAATGAGTTAGTTTGCTTAGATTATATGATTAGTACTATTAGAATAAAATAAATAGTAGGAGTAATTTGCATGCTTTATTTTTATAATTAAAATCAATATGAGGTGGAGAAATGCATCATTATATATAAATTCACTAGATAGAGTTTATTTGTATATAAGATAAGTTATATATTATAAAATATTAAGGTTTCATGTTGTGGAAGCAACAGGGTGTATGAATGGTTAAACACAAAATATATGAACTAAGTTTATGTAATCACAAATAAAATAAATTGATTCAATGCAATCAACCCTACATTATTCCAAAACAAATTCATGCTAAATAAATCTTTTATCTCTGCCAAAGAGGTTTTATTAATTAAACATATAGATACATAATTTTAAGTAATAGTTTTTTTTATTAAGAGATGTACTTTCATTGATTCCAACATATTTTTATATTGAGATAGTGTTGCATAGATAGGTTAGAAAAATATAGAGTAAAAAGAATGGATTGGTGTTTCTATTGTACTAGATGCTTAAAACTACATATTTTGAGAGAGATATATTTTTAGTACATGTCAGGTCATATGGGATTGATAGAAGATATGAGTGATCATAAGGGATTTATCAAAGAATGATATTTTATTTTTAGGAAGATTTGAGGAGGAGACAAAATGATAGTGCATTTTGGTTGTTGATTTTTGGTATGAAATAGGTAGTTGATGTCAATTTTGCATAGTTTTGAATACTTGGCTATGATTTCCTAATTGGATATGTGTGTAATTATGAGGAATGTTGATTAGGTCACGAGATAGATTTGAACAATTTAGGAAGAATAGCATCCATAGATGATCTTGTTGGTTCTAATTGGTATTGAGAGGGGGGTTGAATCAATATCTACTTGAAAATGAGTCATTCTATAAATATCTACCAAAATTTCATCACGGTTTAACAGATATAAAAGTTCATCAATTAAGAAGAGTATGAGTTCTTCAATGTAGATCTCCTCCCTCAATGGTGAAAAATAAGCTAGATCCTTAAGAGGAAACACTCACAAAGAATTTTCCAATTCTAGATAGAAAATTCCTTTCTTAAATTCTTTAAAAACTTGAATACTTGAACTCCTTGAATGCAAAAAGATAGAAATCTTCAAATGAGAATAAGAGCTTGAGTGCATGAACATGTTTGAGATGAGATATATGAATTGAAACCTCGAAGTCTCCTTATATATGAATCTTTGAGCAGGAAAAAAATACAAGTTGATTTTAAAATGATAAAAAAACTAATTAAACCCCTAAGGCCTTTCATGCCTCGAGCTCTAGAACTATTGGGGATTGGTCTACCTAGGTCAAGATGGTGTAGGAATAGGTCATCCTTCGAGGACTAGGTGAACCTAGTCTTGGAGGTCTAGTCCTAGGTGCCACATAAAGTAAAGTTAGGTGCCAGAAAGATAGGGTGGTGAGAGGAAGAATATAGGAGAAAAAAGAGATTGATCACATGCATATCCATGGTACAAATGGGGAATTATGAAGAGGGAAATAAAAGATCTTGAAAGGCAAGTGTTTCCATTTTAAGATAGTACAAATGTTACAAAAAAAATGTGTATGTCGATGAAGAGGCACTTAATACACTACGCGAGTTACATCAATGATCCACCGAGAATTAGTCAATAGCCCCCAAGTTACAGAATGCTTTACCCAAGAATCATACATTTCAAGTTGAACACAAAGCTAAATCCCTACTGAGTGAAGAAATTGTTAGAAATCAAAGAACATAAACTATATTGGCCAAATATGTGATAAATAACCATTCACTTGAATAGATAATTGTAGGCAGAAGTGTTGGGGTACAAACAAGAAATAAGTTAAGAGATAGTACTTATTTGATTTCTTATTTTGAACCAAGAAAAATAAAGGCTATATTAGATAAAGAATGTTGGATAAATGCTACAAATGAGGGATTGAGTAGATTGAGATAAATAACACATGGACATTAGTTCTAGTACCTGGATAATTTCTCTACTATCATGGTGAAATTTGTTAATACAATTCATTGGTTGATATCACAATGGCATGTGTTCATGATGTTTACTTTGGGACATATCTCCCATAATATGTTTGGTCGTGCTATTGAATTTAATTCTCTTTACACCTCTGATACTCTAATGGTCTATCATTATTTTGATGCATCACTTTTGAATATCTATTTTAGTTGTCAATAGTTCCATGTTTTTTTTTCTATCAATATAGTTATCCTTTCAACTGACTCATGCAAATTCAATGGCTTGTACTTGTTGCGGTGAGAGACAATCTCATTAATGGTTACAACATGGTCTTTGTTGAAAGAATTAATTTAATGAATCTCTTTACTGCAGAATTTTTTTAGACAATATGGGTGTTTTTTTTTTTTTTTTTTGTACAGTGATGACCATCTTGGGCTCAAGATATCTTTGACTCGATGATAGCCCATTTTTTCCTTCAATATTTTTTTTTGTACTGTCTTGATACTATATTGAACATTAGTGCTCATTGTATTTTCTCTACCATTCTACTACAATATTTTCGTCTAGAACATGGTCTCTAATACTCATATAGATATATATTGCATATTACTATTACTAACTAATTTTAAATATCAAAGATGTACACTATCCATACCTCTTTATATATTTGAGTCATCCTTCTCCATGAGATTATATCTTCAGATGGTAATGTTTGTTATATGTTTCTTCAACTTCATCATTAATTTCGCAATCCATTTGTAATATTAATTTATTATATTTTCAATCAATGTGCATATTATTTCTTTCTTGTTTGCGTGTGTCTATATATATATATATATATATATATATATATATATATAATGTGATGGCAGAATCTTTACTCTGATACCACTATATCAAACCAAGCTTCTTCTATTATTGTTTTTTATTTATAATAGTCCCCTTTTAATAATATCATTCTCTATATTTCATTTAAAATTTATATATCTTATAGTTTGAAAAGTTGTGGTATTTCATCTTATATGATAATGTTAATTTATTTTATTTTATTTTTGTTTGAGGGCTAAATGCTTTGACCTGGAGCTATGAACCAGTGAGGCCACAAACAGGGGACCTCATCCTCATGAGATTTGAACCTTGATGGCAAGGATAACAACTCAACAACTTAACCATCACAACATGCCACTATTGGCTATTAATTAATATTATTTTATTATATAAGAATATTTTATATTATTAATTACATTTTTTTATTAATTAAAATTATATATCACATTTAATGTTTTAATGTTTATCAATTTAAAATAAATTTAATCTAATTTATATATGGTTAAAATTTAATTAATTTAATAATAATAATAAATTATATTTTATTTTATCGCTATTTAATATTTGTAGGTTATTTAATTGTTATAGATTATTATTAATATTACCATTATAACAATCATATTTATTAATTAATAATTTTGATAAGGTATTTAAATAGTGTAGAAGTATTTAAATATATTTTATTATAAACACTAATCTGGGCTCACCACATTATGAGGCAAAAAGTATAGTGATGGAGGGAGACTCTAAATTGGTAATAGAAATATTACATAACAAAGCCAAATGCTCATGGAACATACAAAGTTTGACTTCAAACTATAGAAGAAGAATTCTCTTGTTTAATAAGGTGATAATTCAACCCACCTTAACAGAAGGAAATTGTGATGCAGATTTCTTAGCTACAAAGGGTTGAGCTTATGAAGACTAGCAACATGTTACTACATTGGACTCCACAACTAAACTAGAAGATATTATTAATAATGAATGAATGAGAAATCAAGAAATTTGGAAAGATAGAAACAGGGGGTATTCCCAAGGGAAATAAATGTTGTGAAGATACTCTAAAAGTTCTTCATCAAATGACTATGTCAAATATGCACCAATAAAAGAGATTAAAGTGGTTAAGTATAATGTAAAAATCAACAAGTGAATTTAGCAAAAACAATGTTTTAAAGCTTTCCTATTTGTATATTAGAGGAGCTTTTTGAAGAGGAAAGTCAACTTTTTCTAAGGAGATGATTATTTTTGCATCAAAAAAGAAACCATATCAGGTAATAATGACTATTAAATTTAGTATTAATGCTAAAATCAAGAAAATCTACATGGAGAATGTGAAGTACCTTTTAAAAATAATGAAGTATGAACCAAGCTCATATCTTAATTACAAATGTCTCATTGTCAACTGGAAAGTTACTAAATTAGTTGATAGAAGTACCTCAAGAAATGAGGAAAGGAGATCTAGTGGGGATGGGTTGTTAATAAGTGTCATTTTAATTATCACCATTCACTTGATATCTTTTGTTGGCAATTGTAATGATCCCAAATCAAATCCTTACATTTTGAAGAGGAATTGAAAAATATTTATTTTGGATACCTCCCTCTCTCCTTGCTTTTCCCTTATTAAATATTCAATAATCCCAATGGTCATGTCCTTTGAAACTTATTTTAATAATAATGTTATAATTAGAATATAATTAATTTAATAATCTATTAAATTTCATTAATTTATTGTTATTATTTATGTTTAGTACATTAAGATTATAGTACATGACCATTATATGATATATTTGTATTATTATTACATCAACATAATTATAATTATTATTATTCACTCATAATATAATTATACTTTATTCTTTTATATTATTTTAATAATTACTTATTATTTAATCATATTAAAGTGGGGATATCAATATTTATTTCTTAGATTACTATATTTAATATTAAGCCTTATTTAATATTAAACCTTACTTTAGTGGGGATATCATAGTCCTCCCCTCTCGAGTTTTCTTGTCCTCAAGCAATTTATAACTCAAATTCATTCTTTCCCCTGCATATGTGCTAAAACATTTACAAAGTACACATGTTAGTATGTAATGGTCTATGAATGAAGACACAAAGCAGACACATTAATGCAAGAAGACACAATGCAAACATGAGGTAGACATACCGATGCATGAAGACATGAAGAAGACACAAAGAAAACACATTGATGCATGAAGACATGATGTAGACACATAGTATACATGTTAGAATCTTGCTTACAAATTGAAATAAGAAAAGGTAAGGAAACATTTTACCACTTTGATCATGAATGTTGTGCTCCTTTCCCTTGTCTCGAAATCAAAAGTTCTTGAAAATGCATATTTTAAACAACTTTTCTATAGCTAGTACTATAATAGGGTGTATCATTCCATAGTGGAGGGTAGATTTACTAATGCTCAAGGTTGGACATGCTTAGCTTGGGGCTCCCTTAGATTTTTAATCCATATTGGGATTCTCTTACCCCAACATGATCAATTTACTCCTCCCCTTGTACACACTCCCTACCCAATAGGAACATGCTTAATTTAGATGTGGATGGTAGGTTTACTACTTCTCGAGGTTGGACATGCTCAGCTTGGGGCTCCCTTAAATCTTTATCCATATTGGGAATTTTTTGTGCCCCAATGCGATCGATTTACTCCTCACCTTGTGCACACTCCCTATCCATCATGAATTTAAGCACAAAGATTTTGAATAATGTCTCCTTTTGAGACCCAAAAGGGATTTCTATCCATTTTTCTTATAGTTCTATCTTTCACTTTAAGCAAAAAATTAGTTTAGATATGTTTCACAAACATTATGCCCACATATATATAATTATATATAATCATGATGTACAATACATCAAAATTATTATTCCAATAATTTATAATTTTTATTGATAAATTATCATACAATTCTAAAATATAAATGTAATATGAAATAAGTGAAATTGAAGTACTTATTTCAGATAAATAACTAACAAGTAACATCTCATAATCCTTAAAATATAAGAAAATCCATTATATAGTCTTACCTCATTAAATTATGAACATACCTTCATTCCAGTTTCTCCTTAGTGGCATTATATAAATACACATGTTATATGGGGTCTGAATATTATAATGTAGTCACAGACTATTTGTACTACTAACTTGGTGGAATCATTACATTAAAAATCCCTATTCTCCTTTGATACCCATATATCTCTACATTGTTTCCACTTTATACCTTGGGTGGTACATGGTGTGACCATATTTATTAATGCACATGTGTATATATGGGATCTAATGTCATGTACTTCACTTCATACTTGATATCTTTTACATGCCCAAATGGTTTACCCATTTTCTTCTAACATGCTATTAGGTGTGTATGACTTGTTCTCTTGAGCTTCAACACATTGGTACTTGGGTGACATGGCTTGAATAATACCTATTATAAATTTTTTTGTATTATTTATTTATCCTTAAATATTCTCATTATTTATCATTATTTTTCCCTTATCTCTTTGCTCGTGGGTTTCTATTGGTTGTTTCTCCCATCTTTGTCCAATTGATGGTGCCTAAATGTAATGTCCCATAAGATATATTTTTGTGAGTGGTGTACTATTAATCTGAAGTATATGTGAGAAAAGACCACAACATTATATTTATAAAACCTATAATCATATGTTAAGATATTTGAGCATCATAGGTCTCCCACCACAGCCCTCAAAGCTCTGCCTTTGGCACTTATGCTAGGTCCCTTATTGATCCATGCTTGGAGCACTGATCACTTTTTGGAGATTCATTATTCAATTTCCCAATCATTCATTGGAATGTTTCTTTTTCTGATTATATGGACACTATGTGAAGTTATTGAAATCCTTCTCCAAATGCCTACTTTATACAATATAAGGGAAATGTAGATATATGAATCACTTTAATTGTGAATGCAACAACAGTGAAATGTGAATAATGATAATGAACTATACATGACTGGTATTTCCAAGTCTTACAATATGGGGTATGAGTGTGATAATAAGTAAAATGTATGACCGATAGTTCCAAATGCAATGACAGTGTAATAACAATGTTATCATATAAATGCACTGATAATGAATTATATCAGAATGTGCATATGACTGGTAATTGTAAATGCAATAATGAATCATCTTAATATGGGTGATGAACAGATCTAAGCAATGCTACAATCCTAGAATGTAGTTTATGTAAGATGGTTGTTTCTAATTTTACATTATATCATATGGACTATATCATGTATAGCTATAGTGAAATGCGAATAATGATGATAAACTATATATGACTAGTATTTCCAAGTCTTACAATATGGGGTATGAGTGTGATAATAAATAAAATGTATGACCAATAGTTCCAAATGCAATGACAATGTTATCAAATAAATGTAGTGATAATGAATTATATCAGAATGTGCATATGACTAGTAATTGCAAACACAATAATGAATCCTCTTAATATGGGTGATGGATAGATCTAAGCAATGTTGTAGTCCTAGAGTGTAGTTTATGTACAATGGTTGTTTCTAATTTGACATTATATTATATGCACTTTATCCTGTATAGCTGCAAGTTACATGATAACAAGTAATCTTGATAGAGATCCACTATTTGTGATATTTAGAATTATACATGCAATCTTCTCTATCACACTAGCCATCTCAGATTTATCTCTATTGATATATGCTCTTATATGAATGTCATCTTTGATATACAATTATGATACTTACACCATCTATTGCAATCACAACCTTTCTATGCTTTATACATGAGTGACTCCTTAAAGGGAAATATACGTGATAATACCAAATCTTTTTCTCTAGTACACGCAATTACAAGCCTTCCATTGATATTTGAGACTCAAAGTCAAAACCATTATAGATTTTTCTTCATTGGATATATTGTTTGCATTATCATTTACAGGATGACAGAATTGTTATTCTACTTCTAATTGTAATGATCCCAAATCAAATCCTTATATTTTGGAGAGGAACTAAAAATTATTATTTTTGGATACCTCCCTCTCTCCTTGCTTCTCCCTTATTAAATATCCAATATTCCCAATGGCCATGTCCTTTGAAAATGTTTTTAATAATAATATTATAATTAATTAAATAATCTATTAAATTTTATTAATTTATTGTTATTAGTTATGTTTAATACATAAATATTATAGTATATGATCATTATATGATATATATTTTTAAATTATTACATCAAAATAACTATATTTATTATTATTCACTCATAATATAATTATATTTTATTCTTTTATATTATTTTAATAATTACTTATTATTTAATCCTATTAAAGTGGGGATATCAATATTTATTCAATATTTATTTCTTAGATTACTATATTTTAATAATTATTTAGTATTAAACCTTATTATAGTGGGGATATCATAGTAAATCTCAATTCTTTGCAAAAAAATAGAGACACTGTGTTCAGTATCTTGGCTTGAGTGTTTTATTTATATCATGTAGAGAAAAAATTTGGAGCAAAGTATTGTGAGGATTGATCCTAACTTGGAGAAAGGTTGTGCCAAATTTTAAACAAAGTAGACATTACGAGAAGTGCTATAAAATAAGTAGAACCGAGAAGTTGTGTGAAATTAATGCAAAACAAAGAAATTTGGAGCTATTTCAAAAACATGGGGTATGATAATTATATCATTGTGATGCATAGCCATAACACTCTATTATCCTTAAAATATGTTAATTCTTGGCACAAAGGCTAGGTGACCTTTGGGAGTGTGAAGTTTGTGGTTACTTCGAAAATTATGAGCAAAGCTACTGGTATAGCTTGTGCAAGAGTGAAAGTTGAAAGGAAGGGCTTGGTTATGTACAACAAGTTCAGGCATCCATTTTACAAAGGCACAAAAGAGTTGGTAAGGGTTAAATCAAATAATGGGTACGAGTGCCTCTCTCTTTGCCCTAAAAGGTCACTTCATAACCTACCATCAGTACCATTTCCCTATTTTGAATATTTTAAGGCAATATGAGAGAGCATTGATAATGGGGATAATGTGCCCATACATTAAGGTTTAATTTTCATCTTGCATCACCAATTATTCTCACCATCCTGGGTTGGGTAGGTGTCTACCTTGAAATGCTTTTTCTCCCCATAAACCTAAGTCCTTTTGATGCAGAGGTATATCTTTCAAAGATCTCTTTTGGGATTAAAACTCAAGAGGCATTAATAATGGACATTTTCAAGCATAATATCAAAACACTTCCAATATTTGCTCTAAATTTTACAAATGAAAATATTTCAGAAATTAATTTTGTGAGATGAATTATGTATGAGTTAAATATATTTTTTCCAATTTACAGCTCAAAATGATAGCTGGAATAAAAGTTATTAAACTTTTCCTAAAACTACTAACTCTAGGACAAATTCAGACCTATAATCACCAAATCGGCCATAACTTCTGCAAAACTTAATATAATTTGGTCAAACCAATACCAAAAGATAGATAACTCAAATAACTTTTTAAAAATTTAAGTTAGAGTCTGTATCTTTTCAAATGAATTTTTACCAATAGAAACAATAGTCAAATTTTAAAAATTTTACATAGAAATTTATCATAAAACTCACAAATACAACCTTCTCGTTATTCCACTTCTTCTTTCAGCTTTCCCAGCAATTGAATTCTAAAAATCATAAAAACTAGCTTATATATACCTTTATATATATTATGCCAAGAGTAATCATTCTCGAGGCACCTATTTTTATTTTCATAAATCCCAACTCTAATTAAAATAACTTTGGGATTAAATAAAAATAAGTGCCTCGAGAACGATTACTCTTGGCATAATATATATAAGCTAGTGGTAGTCGTGGTGCAATAGGAAAAATATTTACTTTTTATTTTTTATTTTGATAAGGTTACTATAAAATTGTTAATTAATTTTTAATTAGAGTTGCATGAAGTTACTATAAAATTATGCTTTAAAATATTTTTAAAAATTTAATATAAGGAGTTTAATTTAGATTAAGAAAATATATTTAGTTTTTGGGATATTGTAATGTAATCTATTATAGTCATACGTAGATATATGGTTAGGGACAAAGTTACCATTACCATATAAGGAGTTTAATTTAGATATATATATATATATATATATATATTATTTTTGGGATATTGTAATGTAAACTATTATAGTCATATGTAGATATATGGTTAGGGACAAAGTTACCATTACAGTTAATGTTAACCTTAGGGATAGAATTAGGGTTAGGGTTAGCATTAGGGTTAGGGTTGGAGTTAGGGTTAGGGTTTGAGCTATAGTTAAGGTTAGGGATAGAGTTATGGTTATGGTTATTGTTAGAGTTATGGTTAAGGTTCAAATTAGAGTTATGTTTATGGTTAAGTTTAGGGTTAGAGTTATGGTCATGGTTAAGGTTAGGGTTAGAGTTATGGTTATGGTTATGATTAGGGTTAAGGTTAGGGTTATAGTAAGGCTAAGGTTAGGGTTAGGGTTAAGGTTTGAGTCAAGGTTAAGGTTAGAGTTAGGGTTAGGGTTTGAACCAGGATTAAAATTAAGGTTAGGGTTAGGGTTTGAGCCAAGATTAAAATTAAGGTTAGGGTTAGGGTTAGAGTCCAATTATGGTAGAGTCAAATCTAGGGTTAGAGTTATATTCATGGTTAAGGTTAGGGTTAGAGTTATGCTTATAGTTAGGGTTAGGGTTAGGGTTAAGGTTAGAGCCCAATTATGGTAGAGTTAGAATTAGGGTTGGAGTTAGGGCCAGAGTTATGTTTATGGTTAAGGTTAGGGTTAGAGTAATGCTCATGGTTAAGGTTAGGGTTAGAATTATTGTTATAGTTATGGTTAGGGTTATAGTGGGGAGAGGGTTAGGGTTAGGGTTAGGGTTTGAGTCAAATATTTTTTTTAATTTAATATAAAGAATTTAATTTACATAAAAATATTTTTATTTTTTATTTTTGGGATATTGTAATGTAAAATGTTATAGTCATACATAGATATATGGTTAGGGACAAAGTTACCATTATATTTAATGTTAACCTTAGGGATAGAATTAGGGTTAGGGTTAGCATTAGGGTTAGGGTTGGAGTTAGGGCTAGGATTTGAGCTATGGTTAAGTTTAGGGATCGAGTTATGGTTATGGTTATTGTTAGAGTTATGGTTAAGGTTTGGATTAGAGTTATGTTTATGGTTAAGGTTAGGGTTAGAGTTATGGTCATGGTTAAGGTTTGGGTCAGAGTTATGGTTATGGTTAAGGTTAGGGTTAGAGTTATGGTTATGGTTATGGTTAGGGTTAGGGTTATGGTTATAGTAAGGCTAGGGTTAGGGTTAGGGTTAGGGTTAGGGTTTGAGTCAAGATTAAAATAAAGGTTAGGGTTAGGGTTAGAGTTATGGTCATTGTTAAGGCTAGGGTTAGAGATATGGTCATGGTTAAGGTTAGGGTTAGAGTTATGGTTATGGTTATGATTAGGGCTAGGGTTAGGGTTATAGTAAGGCTAGGGTTAGGGTTAGGGTTAGGGTTTGAGTCAAGGTTAAGGTTAGAGTTAGGGTTAGGGTTTAAGTTAGGATTAAAATTAAGGTTAGGGTTAGGGTTAGAGTCCAATTATGGTAGATTCAAATCTAGGGTTAGAGTTATGCTCATGGTTAAGGTTAGGGTTAGAGTTATGCTTATAGTTAGGGTTAGGGTTAGGGTTAGGGTTAGGGTTAGGTTTAGGGTTAGAGTCAAATTATGGTAGAGTTAGAATTAGGGTTAGAGTTAGGGGTAGAGTTATGTTTATGGTCAAGGTTAGGGTTAGAGTAATGCTCATGGTTAAGGTTAGCATAAGAGTTATCATTATGGTTATGGATAGGGTTAGGGTTAGGGTTAGGGTTTGAGTTAGGGTTAAGGTTAGAGTTATGGTTAGGGTTAAGGTTTGAGATAGGATTAAAGTTAGGGTTAGGGTTATGGTTAGAGTCCAATTATAGTAGAGTTAGATTTAGAGTTAGAGTTAGGGATAGAGTTATGTTTATGGTTAAGGTTAGTGTTAGGGTTAGGGTTAGAGTTAGAGTTAAGGTCAGGGTTAAGGTTAGAATTAGGGTTAGGGATAGTGTAAAGGTTAGGATTAGGGTTAGAGTTAGAGTTAGGATTAAAATTATGGTGATGAATAGGGTTTGAATTAGCGTTAGGATTAGATTTAGGGTTATTGTTAGGGTTAAGTTTACAATTAGAGCTAGAGTTAGGGTGAGGGCTAGACTTAGGGTTAGGGTTAGAGTTAGGGTTAGGTTTAGAATTAGAGTTAGAGTTAGGATTAGGGTTAGAATTAGGATTATAAATATAGTTAAGATTAACATTAGATTTAGGGTTAGGGTAAGGGTAAGAATTAGGGCAAGGGTTAGAATTAGGGTTACAAATACAGTTAGGGTTAGAAAAAACTTAGGGTTAGAGTTAGAGTTAGGGTTAGGGTTTATATTTAGGGTTAGAAATAAAGTTAGGGTTAGAGTTAGGGTTAGAGTTAGGGTTAGGGTTAGTATTAGGGTTATGGTTAGTGTTAGGGTTAGCATTAGGGTTAGGGTTACAATTAGAGTTAGAGTTAAAATTAGAGGTAGTAATAGTGTTAGTGTTAGTATAAGAGTTAGACTTAGAGTTAGAGTTAGGTTTAGAATTGGGGATAGGATTAGGGTTAGGGTTAGGGTTAGGGTTAGGGTTAGAATTAGAGTTAGAGTTAGGGTTCAAGTTAGAGATAAAGCTAGAGATAGAGTTGGGGTTAGGGTTAGATTTAGGGTTAGGGTTAGAGTTAGGGTTGGAATTAGGATTAAATTAGGGTTAGGGTTGGAGTTAAAGTTATATATAGTGTTAAGGTTAGGATTAGGGGTAGGTTTAGAGTTAAAGTCAAGGTTAGGGTTAATGTTATGGTTAGGGGTACAATTAGAGTTAGAGTTAGAGGTATAGTTAGGGTTAGAATTAGAGATAAAGTTAGAGTTAGAATTAGAGTTAGAGTTAGAGTTAGGATAAGAGATAGAGATAGATTTAGGGTTAGAATTAGGGTTATGATTAGAATTAGCATTAGAGTTTTAGTTAGAGTTAGAGTGAGGGTTAGAATTAGTGTTAGGGTTAGGGTTAGGGTGAGAATTAGAGTTATTGTTAGGGTTAGAGTTAGGATTAGAATTATGGTTAAGGTTAAAATTAGGTTAGGGTTAGGGCTAGAATTGGGATTAGGGTTAGAATTAGGATTAGAGTTAGGATATATAGGTTAGGGTTAGGGGTAGAATTAGAGCTACAATTAGAGTTAGACTTAGGATAAGAGTTAGGGTTACAAATATAATTAGGGTTAGAGATTGAGTTATAGTTAGGGTAAGGGTAAGAATTAGTGTTAGGGCTAGAATTAAAGTATCAAATCAAGTTAGGGTTAGAATTAGGGTTAGGGTTAGGGTTAGATTTAGAGTTAGGGTTTGAGCTAGAGTTAGAGTTAGAGTTAGAATTAGAGTTAGAAGAAGGGTTCTAAAAGAGAGTTAGGGTCAAAATTAGGGTTAGGGTTAGCACAAGGGTTACAGTTAGAGTTAGGGTTGACATTAGGCTTAGGGTTATAATTAGTCTTAGTGTTAGTGTTAGTGTTAGTGTTAGGGTTAGTGTTAGTGTTAGAATTAGGGCTAGAATTGAGGCTAGGGTTAGGGTTAGGGTTAGGATTAGAATTAGAGTTAGAGTTAGGGATCAAGTTAGAGTTACAATTAAAGTTGGAGATAGAGTTGGAGTTAGGGTTAGATTTAGGGTTAGAGTTAGGGTTAGAATTAGGGTTGGGGTTAGGATTAGAACTAGTGTTAGGGTTAGAGTTAGAATTACATATAGTGTTAGGGTTAGGATTAGCATTATTTATAGTGCTAGGGTTAGGATGAGGGTTAGGGTTAGGGTTAGGGTTGGGGTTAGGGTTAGGGTTACAATTAGAGTTAGAGTTATAGTTATAATAAGGGTTAGAGTTAGAGTTAGTCTTAGGGTTAGAATTAGGGTTAGGGTTAGGGTTAGAGATAAAGTTTGAGTTAGAGTTAGGGTTAAATTTAGAATATGGGTTAAAATTAGGGTTAGGTTTAGGGTTAGAATTAGCATTAGAGTTAGAATAACAATTAGGATTAGGGTTATAGTAAGGCTTAGGGTTAGGGTTAGAATTAGGTATAGAGTTAAGGTTATAAAGGGTTAAGGTTAGGGTTAGGGGTAAAATTAGAGTTAGAGTTAGAGTCACGGTAAGGGTTAGGGTTAGGGTTAGGGTTAGGGTTAGAGTTAGAGTCAGAGTTAGGGATAGAGTTAGAATTAGAGTTAGAGTTAGGATCTGTGTCATTATTGTAGTTAAGGTTATTTCTAGGTTATTAATCATATTATAGCTGATGTTAGTGCTATTATTACAATTTACCTTAGTGTTAAGGTAATTGTCAGGTTAAATTTTTATGTGGGTTAGTTCTATTATAGTGCCCATGATTAGTGCTATTGTGATACAAGTTATTAACCTTTTTAATAATGTAATCTCTCTCTCTCTCTCTCTCTCTCTCTCCCTACTCTCTAGATACACCCACTAATCTCTCTCTCTCTCTCTCTCTCTCTCTCTCTCTCTCTCTCTCTCTCTCTCTCTCTCTCTTTATATATATATATTCTAGTTATAAAAAATATAATATTATTTCTAGTTTCTAGTACATATAGGGTTAGGTTAAGTTATATAATTTACTAAATGGTTAGTACACTCATATATAGAGTAAGAGTTGGAGTTAGGATCCAAGGTTTACAATTTCATTTATATGACACTCGATGTTATGGTTAGGGTTAATAAGTAGCTAAATGTTACACTAAAATAAGGGACATGGTTGAGGGAAGTATGAGATTTAGGTGTAGTGTTGGAGTATCTGGAGTACAACTATGGTCAAATTTGGGATATATGTTATACAAATGACTCAAATAGTGGAAAAATTTAATTCATGAAAGGGAAATTATAAGTCCCAATACAACTATTTAGATGATGTAAAAAGTGTGAAAGAATATATAAGAATCAATTTTATTGAAATTATTTCTCCATGATAATGTGAGAACATTATATATTGTTGAATTTTTAATAATTCTAATGCAATGATTAAGAATTATAATTGATAAATATACTTATCATTAAGGACATCTATTTAGACTTATGATTTTCTTTCTTAATTAACATATTTAGTAGCCACATCCATTAAAAAAATATTTTGTATGATAATACATTTATTTTTTCTTGTTCTCTTCTTCATGAAAGTTACATAGAACAATGGGGAAACAAATTTGCCGATACAACTAATTAGAAGTAAAATTCTAAAATTGGAGACAAGAATGAACCATATACAAAAAATAAAAATCTTTGTAATGGTGTAAATACATGTCACATTCTTCAATGATTAGGATTCTTTTGTGACCTTTTTTTGAACAATGGTCATGAAAGACGTCTTTCATCATTGAGGGAAACCCATCCACTTTTGTAGATGTGTCACACATGAATTTTTATGCATCTTTCATATGCATTACTTCCATTTCCTCAACATAGTCAATTGGAAATATTGCGTTCTCCACAACTTTAATTATAGTTGTGCACATCTCTTTAATTATTTGTAGGCATTTGTCAAACTTGGTCTCAAAGAAATCATTTGAGGTCACTGAAGTAGTCAGGCTAGTAGATCAAATAATGTTTGATTCTTTGTTCGAGGCATCCATAACTCAAATAGTAACCTGCAAACTTATAAACAAACATCAACATATAGAAATTATTAGAATAAAAAGGTATCATAATTAACACAAATTCTTTCAAATGAATAATTTTAAAAATAATATAGATAAAAATCAAAACTATTTCAAATGAAATAATTAGATTGTAATGCTTGAAATATGGTGACATTGTCTTCCACTTTTCAAACATTACAAACATAAATATTAATAAAAAATTATATATACTATGAAAAATATTTAAATAACACACATAATTAATCTAATTAAATAATGATAAAATATAAACTAAGTATATGATTAATTTATTTTTAATTAATCATTAAATTTAATAAAATACAAATTTTATTGATAAGGTGACCTTGCCATCCACATTAATGATAAAATTTAATTATGAAACATGAAAAATATAAATATTTTGAGACATGCAAATATAAAACTATTATGAAACATACAAATCTAAAACATATAAACCAAAAGCATTTTGAAATATGCAAATCTAAAACTAATATGCAAATATGCAAATATTATTCTAAATTGAAACATGCACATTAAAAATGTACAAATGAAATATATTATCAAATTTCTAAATTAAATAGATTTTGATTCAATTTGAATTCTAGATCTAAATCAAAGATGCAAGGCTAAACTATGTGAAACTTATTGAAACTAAAATCTAAATCAAAGGAGAATATTAGAACTAATTTTGAAATTAAATCTACATTTAAATATAAATACATAACTAAATTTAAATCTAAATGCAAAACTAAATTAAAAATAGAAATCTCACATGCAAAAAATTACTCCAAAACTTTAATCTACTCCTCTTCAAAAACTCTAATCCGCTCCAATAATCTCCACCTCTTCCTCCCTGTAAAAACACAAAATGAAAATGAAATGTGGAGCATTTTTTTTATAACCTATGAGAGACTCCTCATATCCCCCAATAGATATCTTTTGACATTCCACGAATTTGTTTCAAATTCCCCCACTCCCCACAAAAAATAACCATGAATGTGCATGCAAAAATAAATTTAACAAAAGGAAAATATTTTATATTTAAAAATTTAATGAAATTATTTCAGCCCTATTTCTTTGGGTTCTAGTTTTTCAGCCTTATTTTTTTGGGTCCTATTTTTTGGCCCTATTTTTCGGGTCCTATTTTTGGCCCCTTTTTTCAGGCCCTATTATTTTAGCATCCATTTGGCTTCATATTATTTTGCCAAGCTATTATTTCAAGAATTTTTTTATAATCTAATAATGATAAAATGTATGCTAAATATATGAATCATGTACTTTAAATAAATCATTAACTTTAATAAAATATAAATTGTATTGATATTGTGACATTGTCATCCACATAAATGATAAAGTGAGACTTTGAAACATGAAAATATAAATACTTTGAAACATGCAAATGTAAAACTATTATGGAACATTCAAATCTAAAACATGCAAACTAAAACTATTTTGAAATATGCAAATCTAAAACTAATTTGAAACATGCAAATTTAAAACTAATTTGAAACATGCACTTTTAAAATATGTAAATGAAAAGTATTATAAAATATATAACTCGAAAGATTTTGAGTGTAAATATAAATCTAAATCAAACATGCAAGACTGAACTACTAAATGCAAGTGTAAACAATTTCTATTATAATTCTAAATCTAAATGGAAATAATTCAAATTGAAATCTAAATCAAGTGGAATATTATAACTAATTTTGAATCTGAATCTACATCTACATCTAAATCTAAATAAAAAATAGAAATCTCACCAAAATTCCAAAACTTGTAAAAATTACTCCAAAACTTCAATCTACTCCTGTTCAAAAAATCCAATCTAATCCTCCAATAATCCCCATCTCTTCCTTCCTGCAAAAACATAAAATGAAAATAAAATGAGGAGCCTCTATTTTATAGCTTGTGAGAGACTCCTCATCTCCCCCAATTTACATCTCTTCGCATTCCACAAATTTATTTCAAATTCTCCCACTCCCCACAAAAAAAAAGCATTAATCTGCATGCAAAATTATATTTAACAAAAAAAAAATCATATTTAAATTGTTTTGCCCCTATTTTTTCGAGCCCTAATTTTTTGGCTGCTATTTTTTCAGGCCCTATTTTTTTAGGCCTATTATTTTAGCCTCCATTTGGCTTCCTATTATTTTGGCCAGCTATTATTTCAGGAATGCATTTTTATTTTATGATTTAATAATTTAATATTTAATTTAGAAGTTTGTAACTACTACCTTTTCTTTTTTATTGACAAGGAATCTTGGCATATGCCTATGCTGGCCATTTGTGTTGCCATTGTATAGAACTCCTCTTGCCTTAAATACATGATATTTTAATTCATTTTCACTCCCTTTAACCTATTGTCTACTTGCTATGACTCTTGACCTTCTTCTTTACATCAACTCTACATATTGTCAACTTTTTATGACAATATTTTATTACATATTTGAAAACTTTTGCATTTTCTCATAAATGACCATGAAACTTTATAAAAACCCTACTAATATATCAAAATAAAATATATATGACATTTTATGATATTTTACCCTTCTATGGGTTTATTTACATAATTTGACCATGCTAGACAAGTTGGACAATTTATTACAAATGACTTTATTTAGCCATCCATACTGACTCAAATAGATTCAAAATACAATTAAAAATTAAAATATTTCATCCTCATGAATCCACTTTTTATTCCTTTTTGATAGGTGCTCCTGCACCATACTCCTGGGGACAATAGAATCCAAGTCCCTTGGATTGTCCTTCCTCTTTCTGGTCTTCCAATTCCTCAGTATTTGTTGTTTGTACTCTTGTCAAGTACCCAAGTCAACTTTGATATTTTCATAAACCTCTTCCACATAAGAATTCAAATAAAAATCTTGCAAACCTGCAATAAATGGATTGAAAAAAATAAATGATACCTCATCATATATCAATTCATCAATTTGGTTCACTATAGGAACCTTTGCATCCTTTCTTTCAATGTCTTTATGTTGCAATATCTCTATTCTTGGAGATAAATTCATTATTATTTGAGCCTTCTCTATCCTCTTGGCTACATCATGAGTCTTCTTCCTCGTTGCACTTATTGACCTTTTGATAGGCCATACCACCTTCTTTCTTAACCTCAAATGCCATCTCTTGGTTCCATCAAGAACCATCACATCCACCTCTTTTCCATATTTATGAACCTTTTCATCACAAGGCTCATCAACAACTACCACTTTAACCTCTTTTCTTTCTTCAAGAACCTTTTCATCATAAGGTTCATCAATAATTATATTTTACAAACATTTTACATCAGTGTCAATTTTCTCACTTTTTTCTTTCAATGGACAACTCGTCTCTTCATTAGTAACCAAAATATATATTCCATCTTCACATAAATTTGTATCCTTAATGAATGGTTGTTCCAAATCATTATTTTCCTTTTCCATTTTTTTTTCAATTCCTCTTTTAGTCTCTCTAAAATTTTCTTCCCCTTTTTAAGTTCCTTCATTATGAATCTTATTTTCTCTTCTATTTCTTGATTCATTCTAGCTTCCTCTTCTCTTTTCCTTTTTTTCTCTTCATCTCTTTTCTTTTCCTTTTCCTTCTTCTTTTCCTAAAAATCATAATATGAAACCCATGCATCTAATAGTATCCTCTTATCATGAGATAAATCTCCTCTTGTGACCATTTTCTCCTATCTAGGTTCTCTCCACTCAACCTAGTCTTTTGGCCACTCTGCATGTTCTCTCCTCAACCTGTCACAACTAACACAAACTCACAAACTCACCTTTTCCCAAACCTTTTTCTTATCTTTGATACCAAAAATGATGCAAAGATATATCTTTCAAATATATCTTTTGGGATTAAAACTCAAGAGGCATTAATATTGGACATTTTTAAGCACAATATCAAAACACTTTCAAAATTTGCTCATAAATTTTAAAAATAAAAATATATCAAAAATTTATTTTATGAGATGGATTATGAATAAGTTAAATATGTTTTCTCCAATTGATAGCTCAAAATGATAGCTGGAATAAAAGTTATTAAACTTTTCCTAAAATTGCTAACTGTAGGACAGATTTAGACCTATAGTCACCAAATCGGCCATAACTTCTGCAAATCTTGATATAATTCAGTCAAAAAAAAATCAAAAGAAAGATAACTCAAATACCTTTCTAGAAAATTAATTTAGAGGTATTTATTTTTTTAAATGAATTTGTACCAATAGAATAAACAGTCATATTTTTGGAAATTTACACAGAAATTTGTCATAAAACTCACAAATACAACCTTCTCTTTATTCCATTTCTTCTTTCAGCTTCCCCAGCCGTTAAATTATGAAAATTATGACCAATACATGATATTTTAATTCCTTTTCACTTCCTTTAACCTATTGTCTACCTCCTATGACTCCTGACCTTCTTCTTTACATCAACTTTACATATTGTCAACTTTTTATGACAATATTTTATTACATATTTGAAAACTTTTACAT